>OY720190.1:15638701-16238701 GCA_963082885.1 Parascotia fuliginaria
AAGAAAAATTAAAAGTAATGTGTCCTTTACAGGCTGCTTCAATTTGCATATTGCTACAAAAGGTAAAGGCAACATGTAATAATACCAGCCTATTTACTGTCCCACTGCAGGGCAAAGGCCTCTTCTCATATAGAGAAGGTATGAGCATTAATCACCACGCTTGCTCAAGGCGGATTGGCAATTTCAGACATTTAAGTCCAGGTTTCCTCACGATGTTTTTCCTTCACCGTCAGTCAGAAATGTCCAAGATAAACTTAGAAAGTACATATGATTTGAAAAATCACATTGGTACTTGCCCGTAAGTAAGGCAACATGTGAACTGTAGTAAATGTTTCTATGTCGGTATTATATAAACTTTTAATATTTGCTATAAGTATAAAGTAAGATTGAACTTAATTAACCACAGGAGTTCACAATGTACTTACCTATATTTCATAAATTATATAATATTAACAATACTAAGTATATAATTTTAACAATGGTGTATCTGTCACTGTAGATAATAGTAACATCACCTAAGTAACAGTAAAATTTATATATTACACAAAAACCGTGTAAATTGCATACAATTTAACCCATTTAAAACCGTGATATCTTAATTTTGTATACGCAATTTGATCACCATTCATCACAACCATACATACATACAATCATACATCTATCACCTATACAAGCCAGTTCAAAATATACATCTCAGTTTCAAAACCCGTCTAAATAAACTTAAGAAACAGTTAACTTCGTCCTCCTGCCCTTTACAATAGTCGGTACAAAGTTAACATCACTTACATCAAGCAAAACTAATGTTTAAGATTTAAGGCATAAGATTGAATAAATATGCAAAATACGGATCATGTTGGTAACCAGTCGTTGAGAGTTGTTCTACTACCGAACTACGCCCGATAGTATTATATGTATCGAAGTGTTGTTGTATTATGTGTAAATGTATGGAGATTTATATAAAATATATGCTTTGGCGTAGTATAATGTCGTATAGTTATAGGTATAATTTAATTTAAAACACAGCTTCTTTGCTATTTTAAGTTTGACAGAGTAGCTTATTGACTGTACCGTCTGTAGGTATATTAAAACTCTACTAGGAGCTTTATAGCAGAACTACTTTGATATTCACTTTCACATTTGGTATTATCACCAATTTTTGCTGGTTATGAATTAAATTTTGTTCTTTCTATACTTTGATGCGAACTAATGGACAATTATAGAACATAATTTATCAGCATTTCGTAAATAAAGCTATAATTATTGTAGTCAAAACATTATAAATGTCCGATATAACTTTTGAATAATTAGTTGGCACTTGTGTAAGTCATGTTTAAGTGTAACATCTTGGGTTTAAACACCCGAGAGATTTCTAATCCATCATTAGTCCCAGTTGACCCTAAGAAACTGACCCCTTTGCAAAGTTCGATCGAATTTATATTGTGTATGGAAATTCGGCAGCTTAGCAATTTGCTAAACAAATAAATACGAACAAGTATTCATGAGAAAGTTTTAATGGAAATTGTTGAGGAGCGAAGATTAATAATCAATCTGAGATATATTACGGATAAATCGGGGTAATACACTTAATTAAAGTGTTTTTTACAAAGACATCGGTAGTAGATCCACGCTGATTTCAGCATGAATGGGCCGGATCGTCCGGGGAAGTACTACCCTCTCATAGAAGATCGACTTAAGAGTAGTAGTATCCGTACTACTGCGTTTCGTTCGGTGAGTGAGAGCGCCGGAGGCCCAATTTCCCCCCTATCCTCTTTCCTCACCTCCCTCATTCCCTTCCCTTAACCCCATTCCCAGCCGCCATAGTGGAGGCTACTATACCAGCAGTTTAAGACGATGGCTTTTGGTATAGTGGCCGCCACTTCTGGATTCCATTGACCGCTTACCATCAGGCGGGGTGGAGTCACTTTGGTAGGCTTTAAAATAAAAAAATAAAAAAAAAAGACTTATCCTGACTGTCACTCAGCATCAACAAGCAATATATATTATTGAAAAACAAAAAGTTTGCCTGCCTAAAACAAAGTGATAAGAATAAACCCATTTTCTTTTCTTGTGCTGACGCTACATTGAAATTTTATATACCCTATGTTACTCCCACAATCAATACGAATCTAATGACACCTTATACGTTAAAATCTATCAAGCCGTTATGCTGGAGCGTGCCAAAGAAATAGATATACATACTCCCATACTTAAATAATAATAATATACATACATACGCTCGAAAACATTACCCTCCTTGACTGTGTCAGTCGGGCAAAAATAATGGTACATGCTTTTTGCCCGAGTTTAAAATTTAGAATGTTTTTTTTATTTAAAGAAAACAACCAACCAGTTTTTTAACTGTTGATTCGGCCTAAACTCATTTATTTTATGTAATTGATGGCAAATAATTTGTTCGGTAATTTTTTTGTTCTTAATTGAAAATCATTTTAAAAGTTATTTCTTAGAATCAGTCTTATGATGGATATAAATATGAAGTAAAATAACAATATTTTTTTTTTTGACTGGCCTGTTGGTCTAGTGGTTAGTGACCCTGACTGCTGAGCCCGAGGTCGTGGGTTCGATTCCCACCCAGGACAAACCTTTGTGTGATGAGCATGATTGTTAGTTCTGTGTCTGGGTGTAATTTATCTATAATATGTATGTATTTACAAAAAAAAAACGTATTTATGTAGTATAACAGTTGTTTAGTACCCATAACACAAGCAAATATAATTGCTTAACTTGGGACTAGACGGCGCTGTGTGAATGCGGTAGAATATTATTATATTATATTATTATTATTATTATTATATTATATATTATAATTAAAAGTTTAGTAGTTATTCTTCTTCTTCGAGTGGTTAGTGGTCAACCAAGTGACAGTAAATATTCAGGTCGTCCATAATTTAATAAAGAGGCACCTATTGACTGCACCGTTGGTCTAGTGGTTAGTGTAACTGACTGCGACGCCGGGTGTCGTGGGTTCGATTCCCGCGGAAGGCAAATATTTGTGTGATGAACATTTGTATTTGTCTTCAGTTTGGGTGTTTTCTATGTATATTAAGTATCTATTTAAAAAAAAAAAAAGTACGTATATGTATTATATTTCAATTATCTAGTACCCATAACACAAGCTCTGCTTAGCTTGGGACTAGATGACGATGTGTGATAGTGTCCACATATTATTATTATTATTATTTTATTATCATGTCAAGTTAATCTAATTTATGTTAAGTTACATCTTTGGTTATTGCTCTGCTCCCGTCGCCAATAGCGTGATGTTACGTACCCTATAACCTTCCTTAAGAACTGGGCTATCAAACATAAAAAGATTTATTCAAATCTGATTGGTAGTTCCAAAGATTAGTGCCTTCAAACAAACAAACAAACTCCGCTCTATAATTTTAAAATACCTTTTTTTATCTTAAACAACTATCTAAGAAGGAAACCATCTTTTACTGCTAATTTTTCTATTATTAAACTAGGGCAAAACATCCTTTTGATTAACATACCTATGCTTGATAAAAATCAAAAGGATGCTGTGCTTTAGGTGCTTAGAAAGCTGCTGTTTTGATGGAGTAGTGGGTGTATATGGTAATATTTTAGTAAGAAGATGGGTTCGATTCTTGCGTTGAACAAAACTTTTGTGATTTAATATTTACTAGTGTCTATTACTCAAACTCAAACTCAAAGCATTTATTTTATTTGGATCTTCACTTCACTCGACCTGGGGATCGAACCCGAGACCTTTACTTGGTGATTTGTATACAGTACCACCGAATCACAGAGGCAGTAACATTCAATATATAAATATATTAAACTCAAAGTTAATTCTTGTGTCCATTAATTCAATAAACAAAGTTGCGGTTATTTTTAATTGGTTACTATAATCATGCCATATTCTAATTCACTAACGGTCAATCTTAACCACAGCTATATAGTAGAATCGTAAGAAAGTAATAATGACTTTTTTATAATAAAAGAGAAAGGTTTATTCGGCGGAATTAGTCAAGCAAAAGATAAATGATCAAAATATGTATAAGAAATCATAACATATGAAGGTAATATTGGTTTCTGGCTTTTCTATCAAGATAAACGAAGGTCGTCGTAAATGGCAACAAGCTCATCTTCTGTGGAACTAACACAGCTGACAACAGAAGTGATAAAAAAGTCAGCCTCAGAAGGGTAGTAGAACCACTCTGTTTTCAGCATGAATGGACCGGATCAACCGGAGAAGAACTACCCTCTCATAGAAGATCGCCGTAAGAGTAATAGTATCCATACTATTGTGTTTCGTTCGATGAGTGAGACTGCCAGAGGCCCGATTTCCCTCCTTTCCTTTTTCCTCACCTCCTTCAATTCTTTTACCTACCCCACTCCCTTCACGGTAAGCAGCGGCTTTGCAAAGACTCTGAGTCGTCCATGAGTGACAGTTACCACTTACTATTATGTGGGCTCTTTGCTCGTCAGCCACTGTCGCCAATAAATAAAAAAAGAACGGGTACCAGAAGCAATCCTGTAATAACATTGCCAACTGCCACTAATATCTCCATTTGGGGATATGATGTCCATTACTAAATGTCTAATATTGATGATGACGAAGATTAGAAATAAAAACATCCACAGCGAGATCGATTTGCCAATTGTAGACTCTGTGTGAATTAACAGAAAACATAAGTTTCTGTATAGTATTTATTTCGCATTACGCCTCTCTTCTTCTCAAAGTGTGATGTATAATAATATTATTTAAGTATAATGTTGTTCTATAATCATTGTGATTTTAAATTCAAGGTCTAAAGTCAAATGCCTATATTTAATGATTGAACTAGATTTTAACGGTCACTTTAATAACAGTATTTCATTTAAATAATTATTGATCAGGTCGCTGTTATCCATACTATCCATACTTTGACTCTATCTGTCTGTCTGTTTGTTACGTTTCACGCCTATACCACTTAACCGATTTTGATGAAATTTGGGAAAATAATAGATTACACATCGAGGAAGAACATAGACTACTTTTAATCGCGAAATAATGGCTTAGATGGATTGAAATAGAGGATGAATGTTTTTTCATTTTAAGGTTTAAACAGAGATATAACCGCATGAAGCTGCGGTCAACAGTTAATATAGAATTAAACATGTATTATTTATAAAGTACTTTGGAGAAGTAACCACGTGGCTATAATAAATAAATAGTACTAAAAATAGTTACCATCTAGTCTTCAGACTAGAATGCATATAGAAGAAAGAAAGAAAGAACATACATTTATTTGACGCACAAATTCTTGGAAGGTCAACAGAAGCACAAATAAAAGATAATAATAACACAATTGCAGTTATACAATATGTTTTATCACATTATTGTGTCTCACGGCTGCGCTAAATAGGACCAGGTCAGCAATATGTCAGACCGTTAGTGTCTGACGCTGGTCAACTGGACCTATGAGGTTTTAGTTTAGTTTCTATTACCTACATGTCTTTTCTCCTCGATGTCTTATTGCTAACAATGTTATCTACGTATCAATATATGCTTACTGCCAGTCACTAACCCTTTTGTAAAGCAACCCTACTTTGAGCGAAGGCTTTTTTGTCACAGGGGAACCGCTTATAACCACGCCGATCTTTCTTCGACAGGGTTATATGGGGCTTGCACCCACTAAAACCCCTTTCGGTGTCCTGCCTCTAATGCATTACAGGGACTCCGGGAACGCCGATGTGCTGCCTTCGGTGCATCATATTAAATCACGTCTCCAGGGGAGACGCTTCACAAGGAAAGCTTTTTATTGCCCGCCCGTTATGCCACACAGACGTGCTGTGCTGGTTCAGCAGACTGCGAGACACAATCTTGCTGTGTTCTCGGAACCGCTATACAGATGCGGTCAGGCGACCCAATTTTTGACCGTCTGAACGACTCGAGGAGTTTTTTTATACTCTTTTATAATTTGAGCGAGGTCCACATTCGAAGAGCTGCTGATGATATGTGGCGAATATTGTTTAGTAGAAAAGCTACTGTGTCTAGAAAAATAAGACAGAAACTGTGAATATATTTTTCCTATTTGTTTAATACTGATAAGTAAATACAACTAGGTACTTTTATATTATTTTCTGTTTCATATACAAGATGTCAAGTTTAACCTTTACAAAGTTTTACGACAATCCTGGCAAACTTCAAAGAAACGCACACAAATACGGGAAAACAGGTATACGAATGTTTATTAACCAGGAATAGAACCCAAAACCTTGGTCACGATGCTTATCCAATAAACCATCGGGCTTGCTCTCTCAGGCCAGTGCCATGTGCTAATAAAAACCAGTTTCGGAACTCTTAATACCTCACGATTTTTTATATTTTTTATTAGTAATGACTGTTTATAGTTTAAGATAGACGAGCTAATAACTTATTTAATGGTAAAGATAACTGCACGAATAGACTTTTGCGATATCGAGATTTTACTTGTATTAGGTCTAATTACTAAAACGCTCAAAAATTCATTTTAAAGTACAGATAGAACAACACCTAAGAGCAGAGTCAAGTGAGGCTTTATTATCCACTGTCCATCTTAAATATGACTTGTGAACATTACCTATTTACTAATTAGAGCAAAACTTGCTCTAAATTTGTAATTTATTTAATATAATTCTTTTTTGAATTAGAGTCAATAAAGTCAATAAAGGTACCAAAATGTGTGTTATTCCAAAAACAAATGCAGTTTGGTATAATAATTGTTAGAAACATATTTACTTTTATTCTCATGATTTATTTTACTCTACCCCGATTTTTCACGTTGAGTGCTTTTCAAGTTGTTGATCGACTTATAATGAGTTTCCTAATTCCTCATTACGAATTTATAAGAGTTTTTATTTTTACCACTTTGTTTGTGAGGTTTAGCTTATTTTAAATAATAATACGACGCCTTTTTTATGTTTTGATTTGAAGTTTTAATAACTTCTATTACTTTGATTAAAATATTTGTTTTTATGTTGAGACTTTCTTAGCGCATTTGTATTCTCGATGTTTTGTGCTATGTTTTTGTTATTGCCCAGATTACATAATGTTTTCTTTTACTGTATGCCATAATAATTATCCCAGATAACTTATAATTGCAAATGATCTTGTAAAAGTCGCATTGATAATTATACAGTTTCTATTCCTAGTGCAAAATAATTTCAAGCGATATATATGTCGTGTCGTTGTCGTCACGTGCGCTCTCAAACAGCCTCGTTTCGATCACTACTGCGCTACGCAAAACGTGTTTCTAATACGATTCCGAGTATAATTTATGTATATTGCTTTTTGTTTTTGGTCACTCGATATGTTTGGCGATTAAATCTCGCTGGCCGAGACTGGCGCCTATGAAATTTGGGTCTCCGAATTATGACCACTCCGATGTACTTAAACACAGTGTTGCTTTGGAAACTACTTTCCATTGGTAGGAAAAGTTTCTCCAATTATGAAGAAATGTTGACACCAATCATAATAATTGTATGGCCTCAAAACAAAATAGTTGGACTGAGATAAATATAATTTAGAAAAATACCGTTCGATTAATAACTACGACTTCTAATAACTATTTTGATTGTTAAGTTTTTTTTGCAAGAAACGCATGGTATTTTATAAGGTTTAATCTCAAATCAGAGCTTTCTGCTTTGAAAAGCAGTGACAGAATTACTATTAATTCTTATAAAAAATATGTAAAGAGTATTGATACATAAAGGTTTATGTATCAATTCTTATAAAAAATATGTAAAGAGTATTGATACATAAAGGTTTATGTATCAATACTCTTTACATATTTTTTATAAGAATTAATAGTAATTCTGTCACTGCTTTTCAAAGCAGAAAGCTCTGATTTGAGATAAAACCTTTAAAAAAAGGTTTTAGTCTATACGTAAATAGCAGACGAGCATATTTTACGTTTTTTTTTATATTAGCCTACCAAAGACTCCACCCCGCCTGATAGTAAGCAGTCAGTGGAATTCAGAAGTCCTGGCCACCATACCAAAAGCCATTGTCTTAAACTGCTGGTATGGTGGCCTCCACTATGGCGGTTGGGAATGGGTTTAGGGCCATGGAATGAGGGAGGTGAGGAAAAAGGAAAGGGGGAAATTGGGCCTCCGGTGCTCTCACGCACCGAACAAAACGCAGCAGTACGGATACTACTTACGTCGATCTTCTATGAGAGGGTAGTACTTCCCCGGATGATCCGGCCCATTCATGCATGCACCAGCGTGGATCTACTACCTACGAAAAGCTTTTGGTTTTTCGACTTACTCTAGCCATTTCTAGACTATAATGCTATTACCATAAAATCACGTACTTTCATAGTTAAGTTGCTTGATGGTTTAGTTCATTCTTATTTCATTGATTTTTTTTTAAGTAAAGAAAACTTTTTTTTTATCTTTTGAATATCGGAACACCTCACTTACTAATGGTTATAATAGTTGTACCTTGCTAGCTTTAATGAAATTTAAAGCCAACATTATAGGACGTTGATAACACTTCTTTACATACAACAATCACTTAATAAGTGTACAAGTTGTACATAGCTTGTATATTTCAAGCTTCATAAATCTATGATTCCGATTTAAATAACATTCACATAAATCAAAAAGCTATTGGTTTTACTTGCGCTTATAGGTGGGGTATTTCTCGCAGCGCACCTACTTCAAACGCACCAAATGAAGCGCACCAAAAGTATTTCTCGAAACACACCAGTTTGGTGCGCTAATTAAGAAATATTATTATTACTGGTGCGTTTCGAGAAATACTTCATTTGGTGCGCTTCAAAGTTGTTGCAATTTAAGGAATACCCTTCGTTAGTACTTTTTACCCACACACTTTTAACTTTGTAATAAAACCAGCTCATTACAACGCTAAATGATACACACATTGTAATGTTATATAGGTATTGTTTTACACCCTACAGCGATCTTTCGACAATGAATGCTAAACGCGTGTTGAACATTGATTTGTTATCTCCCCTTAAGTATCAAAGTGTACTTAATAAAACCCATAAACGATTGCGAAACCCTCTTTTGTTAAAAGTCGTAAGTACTAAAGGTTATAATATTCATACGGCATTATGTTGTAGAGTTTAACACTGAATATAACGATTTAGGTACAGCTTTAATGATGGTTTTTTTTTATAATTTATTATAGTCCACTAATATAATCACTCTGCCTATTGCTAAGCAAAAAGGAAGAGGTAGTAAGTGGAGTATATTTTTCGAGAAGAAGAGAGCTGGAGCTGGCATAATGCCACTGTGATTCTGTTGTGTCTGTCCATACTCCATGTGCCAGTGACATGTGAAAAAAACGAAGGACCAAATCAGCCATAAATTATTTTTTTCGGCAATGTTGGCGTTAGCTTATGTCAATCCCATACATTTTTAATCTATTCTATTCTTAATACTTGAGCCAGACCAAACAAAATATTATGGATCACACAAAGTTTTGTTCTGTATGTGCATAGAAGTAGTGCGCACCGCTACTGCGCTATAAAGGCAAATAATGTCACCATTACCTATATTACTAACGTAGCACAACATAACCTCTTACTCAACATAACGTATATCTATTCTCACCAAAGCAGTTTCATAGATAACTGGGTAACAACATAACACCTCTGATATCGTATCTAAATAGCCTTTGATCAGCCGTTAAATGATAAAATATTAGTAACTTAATTAAGTACCCGTTATCTCAAGTATACGTGGTAAAGGGATGCGGACAGTATCGAGAAACGATTATTTTAATAAGGTTTTTTGTAACTGTTACGCAATGATAGTGTATAATGTAGCTCCTAGTCCGCAATTTTCCTGAGGCCAAACAAGTGGCAAAGATTTCTATTCCATTCATAGAATAGATTAAAAAATGTATGAGATTGACATAAGCTAACGACAATGTTGGCGTTAGCTTATGTCAATCCTATACATTTTGGCCCCTTTTTGGTATGAGACATTTGACAAGATTATACAGCATCCCAATTATTCCTCGGTCCTCTTCTTTTTCCCTATTCCCGCCTTATCCCCTTTTCCCTACTTGGTCGGCATTGGTTTGGTTGTGTTTTCTAAGAATTATTTTTGCAATGAAAGCATAGCTACGTCCAGAGGTTACGGTTACCACTTACCATCAGGTGGGCCGTATGTTTGTTTGCCACTAAAGTTTTACCTCATAAAAGACCGTACCTACCTACTGTAAACAAATAAATCGGTGACATTTTAATATAGGAAAAACAGATACGAGCGTTACTCCTACTTCAACCGACCTCAAAAGCAGTGCATAAAATAGAATGCAAAAAGAAGGCCTTTACCCTTACAAGCTATAAAAATAAGGCGACAATTATAAAAAAGTTCAATCAGGTTTGAGCGTAGCTTATCAGCAAATAGCTTAAGATAATTTTTAAAAATATTAGTATTCATAATCACTATACAAGAATTTAAAGTATGGGTGCACTTGGGTGTTAAGATTGCCTTATTAAATTAACTTAGTCACTGCTGCCGGTCAAACACCTTAATTTTTTAGGGTTACGTATTTCAAGAAGCAAGAAGGATTAATTTATTGTCTGTTGAGACCTTCGTTCGCCGTCCTCATACGTCGGTTGCCCGTCACCCTTATTAGGTCGTCGGTCCACCTTGTGAGGGATCTGCCCACGCTGCGTCTTCCGGTTCGTGGTCGCCACTCTAGAACCTTTCTGCCCCTGCGGCTGTCGCCAATCCACCTTGAACGAGCGTGGTGATCAATGCTCATACCTTCTCTGTATGAAAAGAGGCCTTTCCTTGCAGTGGGATTATAATGGGCCGATATGATACTTTTACGAATACCGAACCCTCGGTGCGTGAGTTTGACTCGCACTGTACCGTTTTTTTCACTGTACCTAAGTGTGACTCAGTTTCAAAAAAAATTATTTTTAATCGATTTCTTAGGAGGCAGTGATTTGTGTGTGGTCCTGATTGAGAATGTATCTCGTGGTCTCCCGTGGATTTATAATACTTAAATTTAAGTAACAATCATTTTATTAGGTGTCGTATTTTATTCAAAAATTTTAAATAACAGGGTTCAATATTTTGAATAACGGCTCCAATGTGCAATCTCGAAATATTCGAATTAATTTAAACTATTTATTTATTTATATTTAAGGATCTCCAACAAAGGATGTACACAATTTTAACTTAAGAGTAACTAGGACACAAACATATTTCAATGTACTCCTTTAATTAGAGGAGACCACATCACGCAAATATTGGTAACAATTAATAATTAATTAATTAATTAAATCTATGTATTACATAAAATATTATTAACAGAAATTGAACATACTTGAATATATAAAAATTATAAAAAAAACACATATAATTGGATAACTAACTACTAAAGGAAATTATATATTTAATTAAATTAAAATGGAGATTTGAGTACAGTTAATGGAAATTTTGAGTGTGGTTTAAAATTTTGATAGTGGTATGCCGAAATCAAGATCTATGATAGTTATGTGTCCAATAATAATGCTCTATATCAGCCGTAAGATCTTCGCTGCATAATTATAATAATAATAATAATAATATTCTACCACATTCACACAGCGCCATCTAGCCCCAAATTAAGCAATTATATTTGCTTGTGTTATGGGTACTAAACAACTGATATACTACTTATATACTTTTTTTTTTTTGTAAATACATTTATTTTATAGATAAATTACACCCAGACACAGAACAAACAATCATGCTCATCAAAGGTTTGTCCTGGGTGGGAATCGAACCCACAACCGCCGGCTTAGCAGTCAGGGTCACTAACCACTAAACCAACAGGCCAGTCAAAATTATGAATTTATTTTTGGGTTTATGGTTTTGATCAAAAATCCATGCTTTCTTTATGAATACCTTCTAGCAGTAGGAACCATAGTTTGTGTAAATATATCCTTAGCTAAGTTTTCAAAATTTAATTTCTCTTAGAAATTTTTTAATAAATTTTACTTGCACAACATTTAATTAGGTCCTTAACTTACAAACGTCAATATTATCAGTACGTATATCCGTTTCTACCTTTAGGCATTGTCCAGTCAGTTTTTCAACTTAGATTGCTATTATTGATATCCGCACGACATTAGTGACTCATCGATCACTACTTACTCCGTCGGCCTATTTACGCAATCGCATTGTTTTTGCGTTGCCAACTGAACTGAACAAGACTCATGCTGTTATTTGAGACTTTGTACTAAGATCTACGAAACTGTTTAATTAGGTCTAGTTTTGTATGAATTTAATCATCGTAAGTGTATTGTCGCCTTAAGTACTAGTATTTTTTTATATTAGACTACCTAGCTTCGCTCTTCCTGTTGGTAAGCAGTCAGTGGAATCTAGAAGTGGTAGACACCATTCCATAAGCCAAACTACAGGTATGGTGGCCTCCACTATGACGGCTTAGTAAGATGCTTTTTTACGCCAAGCTTAATAGACCCTCGATTATAATTTTATTTTCTGTCCTGAAATTCAAGTACCAATGTCATATTAAAGTTCAAACTGAAAAGCGTACGGAAATGATAATTCACCGACAACGTATATTAATAAACAAAACTTTATAGTAGAAGATGGCAAAATCATCCAACACAAGATGTTAAAGCAGCGTCTTGTAAAAAAACTGCAGGCAATAAAATCGTCAATCTACCAGCTAAGTGACAATTATGCTAAAGCCCTTGGTTGTGTGATAAGTTTTGAATAAAATTATGATTGTAATTACACTGTAGAGCGAAATATAAGAAAAAATATGAGTTAAAAGGTTTTTAACAGGGTCGGCAACGCGCTAGTGATGCTCCTGGCGTTGCAAGCTTCCATAGACTCCGGTAACTGCTTACCATCAGGCGGGCCGTATGCTTGTTTGTCACCTTAGTCGAATAAAAAAAATACTAGAATAGCCAATAGAACTCAAGCCTATAGACATTATTAAATACTTATTATCGCGTGTCAGTTGTAATTACAATTTATAGTAACATTCAATAGTTACAAAATAAACTGTTTACTGTACTTATTATAAAACCAATTTAGTTTTGTTACTTGAAGTTATTACAATTCAGAGATTTGCTACAATAAAACTTACTTTGACAGTGGTACACAAACAGCCGATTTGAACAAAAACTTTGCCAGTTAGGACCTAAAGCCCAAAACTTACTTACAAGTTTAGGGCATCCGTCCATCTGTCCGTCCTGTCCCTTTTCGGACCCAACGATTTCGCTTTCAAATGTGTTTGTAGCAAATCTTGACTGAAAACGTGAGATTAAAATGTTTATTATACATCAGTCCTCTTTCAAGGCATACTTCTTGAAAACTGTTTTTACAGCTTCGGAGTTTTACGCTTTTATAAAAGCAACAGTTATAATAAAAAGCCTTTTTAGTTTTTACTAAAAAGCAACAGTTGTAAAAGTAAAATAATTATTAACTTAAAGTTAAAGTTATCGAAAAAAAATGCTTCCCGATTTAATACAATTAAAGTTTACAGAAAGTTTTATCCGTGGGAAACGAATACAAATTTGCAAAAATTCGACTCGTTCATCATCCTTGTATTTTCAAATTCTGATCATTATTTGTAATATATTTTGATGATAATATACGTATTGGTAACTAAATAAAAAAATAAGTTTGATTTTGAACTTCTTACCGTTCAACAATGCGACAAAAGCACGATATCTCAAAGAGATGCTACAGTCACAAAAGCTTACATGTAACCCTAAAAACAGAGCTTATAAGAAATAGAACACCCCTTTATAAACAAACAAAACACGTGCTTCCACATTCATTTTATATTTACTTCGCAAAATACCGCAGTAGAGAAGAAGTCGGCAGTACACGATGATTTTGCATAATTTAATCAAGTCGCTACGATCAAACGTATGTGTTTACAGAACTGGGTATAAATCATATAAATCGACACATTACTCCTCCGAATACGGGGAATTTTAAGAGGAGTTTACACGCGTGAAAAACCGCTGTGGTCTACGCTGCATTGAATATATTTGTCTGAATTCGATGATGATGATGATTTTTTTTTTGGAAATGTACGTTAGTTTTCCAGTCAGTCTTATGGCTAAGAGTATTTTTAGAATTTATTCCATAACACTAAGTCTGACTTCACGATGTTTTTCTTCGCGTTAATCAAATTGAAAAGTCACATTAGTACTCGCGTAGTTTTCAATACTCGTGTATTCAAGGTGGTTTGCGGATGTTTAAACTAATAAATAAAAAAAATAACAAAAGAAACTTATTGATTATTACGACATATTACGACATATCTTTTAAAAAAAATATAGTCCAGTTACTTCGCATCTGTTCATTTTCAAAAAGTTTGTCTTTTAAAAAATGCTATAGTAATATAAAAATGGATTGTTACCTAATAATTTATTATATTGCAATTATATGTTTTGCAAAAGTATGATAATGCAATTATATTGCAATTATATGTTTTGCAAAAGTATGATATGTTCCTTTACTACCTCATACGATACTATATAATAGATTTTATAATGGCTACTATTATATTTAATTACAAATAATTATTAGTTTTTATCAGTTCATTATCACACTGTATTTATTACAAAATATGTAATAACAATATACTGAATTCAATTTAAATGAAAAATTTTAAGAATGTAATTATTGTAGCCTATTGAATTACGAAAGGCTATGTAATATCACGCTACTGGTGACGGGAGCAGAGCAGTAAGCAAAAATACGCCGCTTTAATAGTTTTATAATAATTAGAGAGTGTACCAATATCTCGACATCAAAACAAATGCGCGATTACAAAAAATACTTCTTTTACAAAGCTATCGCCAATAACTACCATACTTATCAACAAGAACACACTTAATCGATCAGCGACGACTCACTCCAGTGTATAAGCTCCCTAACAAATAAACAGACGCATTAGCAACGACAAGTTACCGCTGCCGGCTAATTGAGATCGCAGAGTTGCTGATAAAGATCCCCTATATATGTTACGTGTTAAACGTATAAGTAGGCGTGGATGAACTTGTACGGAAAATGTAACGCTGGTGATGAAAACTGGAGGTATACATAGATGTTCGACACCTGCTGAACTAAATCCACCTTTTCTTAGTGGATACCAAAGTATTGCCAAATAATTTTGCATGAATGTGCGTGAGTTTGTTACCACTCAACGCGACTAATCGGATTTCGATGAAAATAGGTATGTGTATTCGTTGCTGGAGACGCCATAGGATACTTTTTATCCTGTAAATCAGTCTGGTTTCCGAGTACCACGCGTAAATAAAAAACTCAATTGAAACGTTAAGCTGTTTCGGAGCTTGTTTCTTTATAATTTTATACAGAGCAAGTTAAGGCAAGGCGCTTGGTTGTGATCACTCTTCAATACTACCTACTAGAATAGTCACAAAAATTTGAAACATATTGCTTAATGTATTGTATTCTAAAATTGCCAATGCGCCTGTTGTAGTGATGTCTACTATTTTGCAATATTTTTTTTATAATAATTTAATTTAATAAATATCTATTACATATTTTTTTCAATTTATTTATTATCGAAAAAGAAGATTGCAGTACACTACATAGATAATATTTTTTTGACAAATGTTACTGGTTTTTGATAGTTGGTCTTACACGGCCGAAATTAATAACCTATCTCTAGAGATAGATAATTTATCTGAGATATTTGCCTAGAATACTGGTTTCGTTACCTAGCAACCGTCGATATTTTGCTCATATTAACAAAAAAAATCCTATCTATCTCTGGAGATCAAAACGCCATTAAAAGGCGTGACGACATCGCAGAGGTTAATTTTGGGCGACAGTCTATGTGGGTGCAGTTCTGCTATCCTAGATTCGTTTAAAAAAGCCTGTGGTAAGGAGCAGCAGTCCCAGACGCTGATATTTTTTGAAACCAAGGTATATGTTAGTATTAATAGTGAAGGCCTGGATGAGTCAATATTCGCTCATAGCAACTTCGATGACCATAATCTGTTTCCTGAGTTGTGCACCGTCGGCTATCGATTGTCCAGCAGTGAGTCACTGGACTAGACCGTTTTGACTTTCACCCAGTTGCGGCTCACAAGAGGCGATGTTCTTATCGCTAGCTGTTGCTGATTCAGTAGCTTGTATCCATTGCTTACTATTTTTTTATGTTTTAAGAAATATTTAAATGTGAATGTGGAAAATAGCACACAAATACAACGTACTACATTTAATTTTGTAAGACTTCAGAGGCTAAAATTCTTTACAACGTTAAAATTGGACAAAACTAAAATTTAAAGAACATTTTTCTAGAAGTCAAATTTTCTTCATGATAGACCTTGCATTAGACCGCTGTAACCTACTACTGTTGCAAGTAACAGTCTAAAGGCTGATGACGATAATGATAACTAATTATTGTATTATATTTTAACTAATTAATAAAAATCATATTCTAAAAATAACCAATAATAATCAAAATAATGTCAACTAGACTAAATTTGTATGTAATCTTATTTACATAAATATGAGAACTTTTGCAGTTTCGTTTCATACTTTGCATTAATTTTAATAAAGCCAACATATTAGTGTTTCCTTGATGATCACTATTAATAAAACCGTGACTATCAAACGTAATAGAAAAACCGTCAATGTAAATCATCCAGTTCGCGTTGATCGTTGATGAATGATGATTCATCGCCATGCGCGTACGCATAGAGGTGTTACGTTCATATGACTCATTTTGTTTAGCTTTTTATTACCATCGTGTATGAGTTTTATCTTTATAGTGTAGTACATGTTAAATATTAGTTTCGTGAAATTATGACCTGATTAAGAAGAGGTTTCGAGTGGCACTGACGTATCGACTTAGTCAGTTTTATGTGTCGTAATTTTAATGCATTCTATTAGTCATCATATTGCTGCATTATATGGATTAGTGACCTGATTTGTAGCATTAAGTAGGGCAGGTTTTGCTTACAAGAGTTGTATAGTTAGCGATTTATTTTACACCCTACAGATAATGTCACAGTCATAAGAACACTTTTTATTTAGTAAAAATAGTATTGTATTGTATATCATATATCATGCCAGTAATTTTAGTCTCCATTCAATAGGCTCCAAGTTTAGTTTTTCTTTTTTTACTACGATGACAGATGTATCTAAAGGCACCAAGGACAATGCAACTTTGCTTTTAACACTTGTAAGATATGTGAAAGTAATGTAGTTGAACTACTTGCACATTAACTACAGAGGGACAGATGAAAATAATCCATAAAAAAATGGTATGCTTTATTTGAAAGTAATTGGCTTTCTTTAACCAGATCTCATTTCTTAGAACTTTAAATCTTTGGTACAAATGGACATTTGCTAAGTACACAAGTAATACTGCTCCCCATTATCTGGTAGTCTCTTACTTTTTACGACAAGTACAGAAAGAGATAAAGTAGCTCCATAACACAGATCAAAAATCAGAGAGCCCACGATAATAATTTAACTGTTGCTAACATCTTAAACCTCTCTTCTACCACCCACGTGTAAACTGAACCTCATCATCACAAATAACATTGTAAACTCAGTAATCATCAAACTCGTACAAACAAAGCAGGTTGTGTTTATCGCGTAACCTTAGACCTTGCAGGGAGGCGGGCAGCGGGGCGGCAAAGATTTTTAATTTAGATAAAAAAACGTAAAAAAGTAGATGCCATCACTTAGCATGCGTGCCGGTTGCGCGCGGACTTGCTACATTAGATTTGAATTGTTGGATAAGAACTAAGAGAACTAACAGAAAACATTTGACATTCTAAAATAGGAAGACAATATTTAGGAAGACTTCAATTGATTAGAGATAATCTTCAAATCAAATCAAAATATATTTATTTATTTAGGTTATTGAATTAACACATATGAACGTAAAAAATACAAATGTCAGCCTATTAACCTACAGCCAGTTTGCTGTCGTTAAAGTAGGGCCATGAGTAGAACTGGAAAGAAACTCAGGCCACTCTTTTTAATCTTTGTAGTACATTTCATTCATCGCTACTTTTTCAAAGGTTAGGTTAAAATCCACTAAAACCATTTTTCACTAACTATATTCGATAACAATATATTAGAAGATTATAGAATGCCGATCTTTTTACCAACAAAACTCAATTACACTTATGAATTGAAATTAAATTCAAAACTTCAGCGAGTCAGTCGTGGACGTAAAATAATAATATTTTCTATATAATAATATAGTAAACAACGCCCCTAGTATTTACTATGAGAACAAATTTTCAAATATTTTTCGTTAACACCGTTGAGACCTTAAGGTATAAAACCTTATTAAGGTCTCAACGGTGTTAACGAAAAATATTTTATTTATTAAATATTTATTGTTTGCTTAGCAACAGAATAAAAATTGTACACAAACAGACTTCTATTACGAGCAAACTCGACAGATTCAATATCTAATAGCAGCGCTTATTAGTCGTAAACTATACGCTGAGTTATGACTACAAACCAGTATTGGTTTCAAGCAGATTCAATTTCAGTACATCCGCAGGTGTTTCGTAAGGCTTTATTTAATTAATTTTCCAGCTGCGTAGTTTCGATATTAAATTTAAATACCAGATATTCAATTAATGTCGAATGTCAAATGTATGAAACTTTTACAAATAATTAGAAACATCTCGAGAAACTGATAAAAAAATTAACATCTCGAGTGATAAATCAATTTGTATTTTAATCTCAATCACCATATATCAGCCTGCTACTATTCCACTGCAGGGAAAGGCCTCTTCTCAAACAGAGAAGGTATGAGAATTGATTGCCACGCTGCTCAAGGCGGACTGAAAGTTTCAGACTTTCTCAAAAGTCCAGGTTTCCTCACGATGTTTTCCTCACCTAACGGTGAGGAAACCTACCTCACCTAAAGATGACTAACGTCAGAAATAGTCAAGATAAACTTAGAAAGTACATATGATTTAGAAAAAGTCACTTTAGTACTTGCCCGGATTCGAACCCACGACCTCGTGTTTACGAAGCGGGTGATAATCTCAATATGAAAATAAATTGAATATTCTAATAACCAACGTTATTGCAAAATATGAGTAATTGTAAAATGTGTTTAAAAACGTTATTTTAGTATCTCGAACAAAACGGGTATTCTGTAATATCTGCTAGCAGAGAAAATAGTTCTGTTATATTCTGTTGCAATAAGATATTTTTTACTAAACTTATTCTTGCACTAATTTAGATTTTAAAATGGGTTACCAAAATAATTTCACTCTGCTTGGCGTTCATTCCCAAGGGAGGAGAGTCCAAGAGTGATGAATACTTCCCAAAAACCATTTTATGAAACTGATGGCATAGTGGTCACAACAATGACGGTTTTGTAAGATATATTTTCACGTTTTGATAATAATTAATAAATATATTTGCCCGTTATTGTCCCACCTTCTCATATGGAGAAGGCATGAGCTTTGATCACCTGCTTAAGGCGAATTGGTAATTAAGATAAAATGTATATTTATTTATTTTATTTATTTATTTATTTATATAAATACTAGTATCACATATTACTTACAGCTAGACCAAACGTAATACTATTATATAAAGCTAATCTCTAGAACTACCTGTCCGATATGAAAAATTATTTTTGCATATGATAGCCCAGTATTTGAGGAAGGTTATAGGTTATGTAACATTACGCTTCTGGCGACGGGAGAATAGCAGAAAGCAAAGACGCAGAAAGTTAATAATAAATAAAAATATATTTCTTATCCAGTTGAGTACAATCCGTGTAATATTCTTCCATACTTTACATCCGCGTGCCCAGCATTATGGGAGAATGTTTACACGGCTTATTACAATACGCCATGGGAACAATAAAGTCGGCCATTTGACGACGTTTGTCAACATCAACGTGACAATTGGACGTTCCTCTTTTGTTTGGAAGATTAAAATGTTTGTCAGAGGTAATATTTTACCCAATGAAAGTTAAGAGGGTTATGGTTAAAGAGGGTTTTTAATTGTGTTGCCGTGGAGGCACATTTTAGTATATCTTTTTTAACCTTTTGTTTTATAACACTAAAGTTGTGAATAATTACACGGTTTATGTGATCGTTAAGTACATTGCTGATGGCCGTTGGAGTATAAAGGGTCTAGATGGGCCACAAACCGAAGACGCAGCGTAGGCAGACCCCTCACAAGGTGGACCGACGACACGACTATTGATGAGAGAGGCTCTCGACTGACCAAGGTGGCGATATGAAGGCCTATATTCAGCAGTTCCTTTCAACTGACATGATTATAAAATATATTTCAGTGCCGTTTTAAGTAGACATTTGAAATCAAGGGTATCATTTTCGTCTTGTCAAACTATGGAAAGGAAAAATCAGGCAGCTTATAGTTGACTGATATTTTTTGCACCAGTACATTCATTCACCATCAAGTATACCACCGTAAAATCTCTTAAGATTAACATTGTGTAAAAAAATTAAGTCATTTATTTTATAGCTTATACTTACACACAATAGTATACCTCAAAATCAGCAATATCAATACAAATTTCTTTGTAAACCTAATTGCTGGCTCACGACAAACTCACTGCGTTTTTGTACGTAATACTAAAGATTGACGGTTGATTGATTGATTGACAAATGAGGCGTCATACGATTGAACTAAGTCGTGATCTGTGTTATAAAAAAACAGGCATTGTAACAAAAAGATGCTAAGTATAGGTCTTAATGGCGATAATGAAGTTGGTTGTAGTTATTTAATTGAAATCGAATAACCTCAAATATAGAATAGTATATTATTATTATAAAGTATTAAAATAACACAATTTAAAGGCTGTAAAATTTGAATAAATAGTAAATAATATTTTTTAATTATTAATTTAGGATTTTGAAGATAAGGAAAGTGATAGATTTCTGTTTATAAATACTGGAGTCTGCGATTGCCTGGTAAATAGTAACAGGATTGCCTTATACAAGAGGCCCAAAACAGCTGAATATACAAAGTATCATGGATGTTGTGGCCCCGATGCTAGGCAAATCCTGTGTTATAGGGGCCAGTTATTTCTTCAATACCTAGCAAACAATCAACCTATTGCCTAAATTACCTTATTTTATTGCTGACGGACAATGGCAGGGGCTTTACGAAACCGCTGCCTACCGTGATATAAATGCTCACTTTATACCTCGTTTGAAGAACAACATATCATAGCGCTCGGGAAACACTGCAGCTAGTAGTTCGTTTCAAAGCCTTACGTACGTGGGAGAAATAAACTACAAACCATTAAAACCAGTAAATATAATACAGGAAAATAAAGACTTATATAACACGTCCAAAATAACAATGTAAAATAAACGAAATAAACCTTACTCACACCATCACAAGTCCAACACCGAAATTTTAAAGTAACACTGGAATACGAAACCCTCGACATTAAAATGTTTAACAAAAAAGTTGTTCATTCAGTCATTTGTAAAAAAGCAGTGAAAAGTAGTTAATTTATTCAGTAGCATAGTGTGACTGCCACAGTTTCTTATGCAAATCACTTAGATATTTACGAGCGAAGGGTTGGGCAAAGAGTAACTTGGGGAAGTTTACAGATATGATGTTACTTTAAAAATTGTTGTATCAAAGAAACTGCAGTACTTGCGCAAAGTCTTGATTGCTGAAGGAAATTCTCTTGCAACAACAAATTGAAACAAACCTTTCAAGACTTTGAGAAACCAGCTTCTTACCATGGCAAAATAAATGTTTGAGTCCAAAGCCGTTCTTTGCAAGATACAGGCAATCCCCAATGGAAGGTCTTTTCATAATCATCATATTTTCCAAGAGATTTAGCGATCGCGATGTATAAAATCCGACTGGGTCTCTCTTCACAGACGGAGCCTGCCGTGGTTCTGTAAACAGGTACCTAGTGAACTGTAACCACCTCTCACGATACTCACGGAAAGATATGAGATTCTTCTAAATTCTAGATTTTAAATTATCTGATGATAAAGGTGAACGCTGATCTAGCCGCACCGCATGCACCGCAAGTCGCCGAAAATCAAAATATTCATAATTATAAATTTCTTTGCAACGCGCTGTCGCATTACCAGTACTAAAAGCAGTGCGGTGCGTGCGATGCGGCTAAATTTGAGTTTACTTTTAAGCTACAATATCTTGCTAATAGATTAGCTATTAGTCTTTTATAGATTCGTTTATATAATAGAATCGTCGCATCTGCGTTCATGGATGACAATGGAACGTGAGCGTGTGACGATGTGAACGCGTTTAGTGAATAATTGCTGCGCGGTTCAACTTGATACACCTTTTAGGCTCGCGCAAATTACGGCGGGCCGCACCGCATCGCTTAACAAAAATCCTTCACCATAATTTTAGTACATTTTATATGAAGTACCGCATACTATAGGCGGGGTACACCGGGCCGCACTGGGCTGCATCACAACGCACTGATATACTACGACTACTATGTGCTTGGACGCAATTTATCAATGCGGCGCGGCGGCCGTAGTATGAGCCTTTAGTACTCACTGTGTGTTTCTGTGCGTGTTGTTTTTTTATTCTATGTGTTTAACTCCCTACTTGTAGGCAAAGGTTATGGAAATTGAAATAGAAATGACTTTTTTTTCACACGTTGCGTTTGAATTTTGTAATTAAGGATACATTTTAATATATCAGCAAACAAAATGGTATTTTTATTTAAAATGCTACTGTTTTATTATTGTTTGTTTATGAATTAGTAGCTTACTGTAACCATTGAATAAAAAACTCTTGCCGTGCTTCCACTGATGTGTCAAAAACGCCCAAATATTAGCTTACCTAGCCCTGAGTCATCCAGGCATCAATGGATACATCGATTTCTCGCCACCCATATAAAATATACAATTTAATAGCCACGATAAGTATTATTTATTTTAATCTTTAAATATTTAGTTACAGTAGAACGCTTATTTACAATAAAGAACTATAATAATTCTATTTCATAAAACAACAATAGCAAATATAATTTATTCAATCGATTTATGTCAAAACTCGGTAATATTTTTTTAGGGATCACTCGAACGGAATGAACAGTCAACATTGCTTTATTTTTTGCCTGTTTCTTAGCCCTGTCATGTCAAAACCAACTTAATTTATCAGTCAAAAAAATGTCCAGTCAATATTTTAAAGTTGGAATGTGTTTATTCCGGTTGAAAAGTTAAGTTTGTCCGTCTCAAGAGGATATTAAGGTTTATTTTTTGGTTTTGTTCTTTTTATATTGTTAAATTATATAATGCTAGCATTAAGGATAGTTAGATCGAGTTAAGATAACGTTCTAGTTTTTTAGGAGTTGACATAAAAAGTAGTTTTTGAGTGTCTTTTACGTGAGTCACGCGACTCATTTCATTTTTCTATGCGTTTAATCAAAATCTTTCGATCAGCCAGTAATGTCGTGAACATAGTCGTTTTAGTTGTGAATACTTTACATAGTCGCGAGATATGCAACCCTTAAGATTTATTTTTGGGTGAACGAGAAATTGCTTCTAAATTTGGTTGCAGTAAAAAAAGGGATCTGGATTATTTATATTTAAACGCATTACATAAAACTAGCGTAAGCCTGCAGTGCTGTACAACTGTAATTTTAGAAGACATTGAGAGATTTGTCTGTGCTAATGAAGTTATTCATATTAACAATTACCCACCACAAATATATCTTTGGCCAGGTGAGTAATGAATTTAATTTATTAATTAATTAATTTCATTAATTTATTTCGATGTCGAGTTGCTAATGGCTAGTACATAACATTTTAAATAGTTGAACATTTAGTACAGTTATTTTAGTCTCTCGTTATAAGAAAGAATTCTAGTAAAAAGCCAATCAACTATCGGCATCTGACGCATCATTATAACAATATAATTTATAAGGAACCGGCGGTCAACACATATGTCATAATTTTCATATCTCATGTTCTTATGACATTCTTATATTCAATTGTTTTCTTATTACAACGGCATTTTTTTAAGAGGTTTTCTCATTAATATGGTAGTATAAACTGTTGGAATATTGGGCGCAAGAAAATCTTAAAACTGAGAACAGACACTTATCTTACTCCAGTACGGATAGACTTAAATTTATGGTATAAGTTATTAATAATATTTGAAATACAAAAAAATTAGGATATTAACAAAAAAGTTAGAATAGCTTTAGATGTAAAAGACTGATGAATCCATTAATAAATTAAAATAGGCTAACAGATTGATCGTTACAAGGTGAATATGGCTCTGTCTTCCCACTTGCTGATAAAGTGCGTGATAACCTATTCGAAACTTAACTGAGAGATCGTACTCAAAAATCAGTTAAAAAAGTGCCTGATAACTTGAACGGACAAATAAATTCTTTAAAAATATAAGACAGTTTTTTTTTATGTTATAGCCTACCAGAGTGATTTCACCCCGCCTGATGGTAAGCAGTCAGTGGAATCCAGAAGTGGCGGCCACTTTACCAAAAGCCATCTTCTTAAATTGCTGGTATGGTGGCCTCCACTATGGCGGCTGGGAATGGGGTTAGGGGAAGGGAATAAGGGAGGTGAGGAAAGAGCAAGGGGGGGAAATTGGGACTCCGGCGCTCTCACTCACCGAACGAAACGCAGTAGTACGGATACTACTACTCTTAAGTAGATCTTCTATGAGAGGGTAGTACTTCCCCGGACGATCCGGCCCATTCATGCTGAAATCAACGTGGATCACTTAACGTAAAAAGATTGAACTAGTAGATGTTGTAGCTGTTAGATATTTTTGAGTCTAGTGGTGAAAAGGGCCCTAAAGCTGTGAAACAATCTGGTAGAGTGTACAATCACTCAAAAATACGGATTAGGAATTAAATCCACAACCTTCGCGTAGCAGCATTATTATAATCTCTGTAATTTTATATAAGAGGCTCTAAGCCAATATGACCTTTCTGGAAAAATTATTCAATAAACAAAAACACTACCGTATGCGTACATTAAATTAATAGTATGAGTCGATTGTTCAGCTTCCTATAATACCCTTAAAGAGATACGCATGATCGTAGTGTATAAAATCCTTTAACTCATCTTGACTAACAAGACGTATCCAGGTGTGTTCGGTCATTGTAAAACAGATACACATTAAACCTATTATAAAAGCACCCTCAATTAATTTAATTGGCTTAAACGTTAAGGAGCTTACATATTATTAGGAGCTTATACAATAAAATTATTGTGCCTCTTGAAAGATTTTGCTTGTTTTTATTTTATATTCTAATAAATATAGGTAACAGTCAAAAATCTTGAACTTCGAAATATTGTAACACTTTTAGAGTATAAAAGTCTAGTTATTTTCTTAATATATTTTTCTTAAGATAGAAAAGAACCAAAAGGCACAGCGTGGGCAAACCATGACATGTAATCGATGGATATAGGTGGCTTACAATCACTTAAAGTGGCAATACTATGCCCAGCAAACATCTTACAACTTCTAATACAATAATAGTTTAGATAAGAATGTTACATTTTTTAATCAATAAACGATTTCTTGTATGTTCGCTAATGAGTGTGCTCCTTAACAGTACCAAGTTTACAAGACGCAACCCAACTGATGATATCCATTTAAGGTCCATTCATTTCCCATATAAACGAGTCACCATTAACAATGCTATAATGGTAGTCGTGGGGTTATATAGATTGATTTCATGCACCATTCGTTAGCCATTGAGAATTAATTTTAGTTGGTCGACTAATTAGTGAGTTTGTTGGCCAAGCTAGCTAGTGTATGGGCGTTGATTACCTCGCCTGCTCATGGCGGTTTTATACTTGTATTTGTTATAATTGTAATGTAAGAGTATAAGCAGCTGTTTCTGCTATGCAAGAGGTTGTATGTCCGTATCCCATACAACAAAATTTTGTGTAATCATACTAATATTATAAATGCGAAAGTTTGTGTGTGTGTTTTTACTACTCGCGTAGTTTCTAAAAGGTTGATCAACGAAAAATTAACTAATCATTTGTTAAATTTCATGTGAAGTACCTAAAAGAATGCTAACGTAATTAAGTATTAACGTAATATCCATGCTATGCAAAAGCTTGCTTTAAGTACTTCACTAAAGGCTTCACAGAGGATTAGTTAATTTTTCGTTGATCAACCTTCCAGAAACTGTGTGTAAATGTACGTTGTATCCGTTAATTGCAAATTGTATTGTATCTTAATTCTTATTCTTAAGGTTTTAAGGCTTGTTTCCTTTTTTATAAATAAGCATTATATTAACTACACCAGGTGTAGTATATAATATTTATATACGAATATATAAGATTTACAGTATTTCAACCCATATACATCTTTAGAAATAGGTACTTAACATTTATTTTATGCCTTTATAAACTAGCTTCCATTGTTAAATAAATAATCTGACAATTTGCAAGTGTATCGGTACTTTTTAGTTTCGTTTTATTTACAAATGGTACCCAGGTCAATTATACTGATCGTATTTTTTAATTAAACATCCTTAAACATTTTTTTTTTTTTTTTTTTTTTTTTTTTATATTAGCCTACCAAAGTGACTCCACTTTGCCTGATGGTAAGCAGTAAGTGGAATCCAGAAGTGGCGGACACCATTCCAAAAGCCAAACTACTGGTATGGTGGCCTCCACTATGGCGGCTTAGTGAGATGCTTTTTCACGCCCCGCTTAAAAGACCCAGGATCAAAATTAGATGGGAACACATGCGCTGGTAAAGAGTTCCAGGCTTTAATTGAGCGACAAAAGTATGAAGTGCTGAACCGTTTGGTTCGAGACCCTTTAGATTCCACTGTGAAAGGGTGGCACTTTAGTCCCGCACGTGTCGTTCTGGATAAAAAGGGAGAGGGTGGGATTAATTCAAAGAGCTCTTCAGAACACTCTCCATGGTAAAGGCGATAGAAGACGGCCATTGAGGCGATGTCTCTTCGCAGCTGTAAAGGCTCAAGGGTCTTAGTAGCCTCCGGGCTTCCGATGATACGGACTGCTCGCCGCTGCAACCTATCGAGTGCATCCAGTAAGTACTGTGCGGAGCCATCCCAAAGATGAGAGCAGTACTCCACGCAGGAACGAACCTGTGTCTTATAAAGAAGACAGAGCTGCTCGGGCGTGAAGTACCGCCTCACCCTGTTCAGGACACCGAGTTTACAGGAGGCGGTTTTAATGACGCACTCGATGTAGTTCTTGGGGTTGAGATCTCGGCTGATGTCCATACCCAGGATACTTAGGCTATCCTGTAGTGGTAACACTGTGTTCTGAAGAGAGGGAAGGGGAAGGAACGGAGATTTTTTTGCAGAGAACGCGCACACCTGTGTTTTCTTGGCATTGAACTCGACGAAATTCTCACAACCCCATTTAGAAATGCGGTATAATACTTGGTCGAGCTCAGCGACAAGTTCTAGGCGTTTTGCCTCGATGTCAGTCTGTTTAGCCGCAGGATGTCCGAGATATCGCCCATGCACTGTACTATCATCTGCATAGCAATGAATGTTGCCAAGGGACAACATGTCATTGACATGCAGAAGATACAGGGTGGGCGACAGGACGGACCCCTGAGGCACCCCAGCGTTGACCTGCAAATAATCGGAGGCCGATCCGTCACAAAGGACTCTAATGCGGCGCTCACGCAGGAATGCGGCAATCCAGTTGCACAGCTGGGGTGGCAGACCATATGCTGGAAGCTTGGACAGAAGCGAACGGTGCCAGACTCTATCGAAGGCTTTGGTTATGTCAAGGCTGATGGCCAAGGACTCTCCATGCCTGTCCATAGCTTCACCCCATTGGTGCGTGATATATGCTAGAAGGTCACCCGTAGACCGTTTTGACCTGAAGCCATATTGACGGTCACTAATTAACGAGTGACCCTCTAGGTAGCGGACTAGTTGGGCGTTTATTATCCGCTCAAGCACCTTGCAGAGAACTGAGGTGACAGCTATGGGTCGATAGTTGCCTGGCTCGGACCTATCCCCTTTTTTGGGAATCGGTTGAACATTCGCCTCTCTCCAAGCCTCCGGCACAATTCCCGAGGAATAAGATAGGCGGTATAGGCGCGTCAATGCAGGAGACAACTCCGCTGCGCATTTCTTGAGAACCACCGCTGGAATACCATCCGGTCCGCTGGCTTTCCGAACATCGAGCGACCTTAGTTCCGCACGGACATCACGATGCCTAATACGGATATTAGGCATAACGGAGTCGCAGCCAGATATAGTCGGCGGGTGCAAGTCACGGTCGTCGATTCGGGAGTTAGCCGCAAAGAGTTCTACAAGCAAGTTTGCTTTCTCTTGCGGCTCGTGGGCCAGCGATCCATCAGGACATTTCAAGGGGGGCAGCGAAGGCTTGCAGAAGTTGGATTGCACGGCCTTGGCTAGTCGCCAGTAGCTACGGCTACCCGTAGGATGCGAAATCAGTTCTTGCCCAATCCGTGCAATGCGCTGGGCATCCGCTCTGATGTAAGCCCTCTTGCATTCCCTAGTGGCTTTATTGTACGCTGCTTTTAGGCGATCCAAGCTAGGGTCGCGCCGTGCTCGGGCCCTGATCCAAGCGCGGTACGCCGATTCTTTTTGTTTAACAGTATCGGCGCACTCACGGTTGAACCAGGGACGCGTTTTGCCGGCACTGGTGACATCTGAGGATGGAATGTAATATTCCATACCTAACAAGATTTCACCAGCGACAGCAGTAGCACTTTGCGACGGATCCCTGTTTTTAAAGCAGCGTAATGCCCATGGGACGGAAGCAAAGTACTCCCGCATACCATCCCAGTCTGCTGACGAGTAGTGCCATAGTCGTCGCTTTACCTCCGCACGTCGTGGGGGAGCAACAAGAGGCACTGAGGCGCAGACCAAACAGTGGTCGGAATTACCCAGTGGGGCGTGGACCGAAACACTGTATTGGTCTGGGTGACTCGTCAGCAGTAGGTCTAGCAAAGAGGGCACTTGACCTGGAATATCTGGTATCCTGGTGGGATGGATTACCAGTTGCGTCAGGTCATGCGTGAGAGCGAATGCATGGGCGGCTCGTCCCGCATGGTCTGTTCTGAGAGAACCCAACCAGGTCTCGTGGTGGGCGTTAAAGTCTCCCAGAAACACCAGTTCCGCGTTCGGAAACCGCTCCTGCGCTAAGTCTGCCGCCTGACTCAGATGGTCAAAGAGTCGAGTTGTCTCCAAATCTCCGGAGTGGGAACGGTAAAGGCACGCGTAGACCCGGCTCAGAGAACCAAGATCAACGTGAAGCCAAAGGATGGGGTAGGATGGGTCCTCTAGGCAGCGCAGACGGCGAACGCAAACATCCGCCCTGACGAATGCGCATACTCCGGCCTTAGCGCGAAAGCGCTCCTCGAGCACATAGCCGGGGTAGTGCAGGTATGCCGTGTCGTCAGGGCGGCGTATTTGTGTCTCCGTTAGGAAAAGCAAAGCCGGCCGTGCCGTCTCGAGGTGTTGGTGGACGGCGTTGAGGTTTGAATGGAGTCCACGGATGTTAGTGAACTCCACCTCAAATAGCGGGTTGGTGGGGGAGGAAGATGCCGCTGTTTGACCTGCTGCTTTTTTGCGTGCTGCCATGTTGGAGGGTGAAGGAAGGGGCGTGGAAAAGATGACTGCCCTCGCAGCAAGGCTAGACAAGATGCCGAGTATTGCTTCGTCATTTAACTGTGTGGCATGGTGATAGCCGATCCGCCGGACGGAAGGGCCCCCGTACCCTCTCGGAAATGGTCGCCGGGTCCCACCATCCGGTCACCAACCGGCACGACGAACCACTCCGGGATTATGCGCGACCTGGTGGGGCAGCCTCCTAGGGTGGTTAGGCCTAGTTGGGCCCCTGTACTATGCCGCGGGCGGCCAGCGGCACCACCGTTTCTACGGGTCTCCCTGGCCGGCGGGTCGACCCACACCACCCACACAATGACTCCGCGGATACTCAGCTGGTCCCACACATGCTGCGAGGATTGCCATCTTTGCATCAGTTGGGCCTCCGGCACTCTCACTCACCGAGCGGAACGCAATAGTACGAATACCATTACTCTTACGTCGATCTTCTATGAGAGGGTAGTACTTCCCCGGTCGATCCGACCCATTCATGCTGAAACCAGCGTGGATCTACTACTACTCTGATATTACTTCGCTAACTATTGCAAGCGGATTTGCTTGATAACATATTCTTTCGTCTACAATTGTGGAATTGCCAAAGCCTGCTAATCTTCCTGCTCGGATACTCAGCATGTTAATGTTGTATGTAGGCATTTGCCTAAATTAAACTCACTAAAGATGAAATGTACAGTTTCGTACAGCAGATCTTTCCGGGTTTCAACATGAAATAGGTACAGAAAACAGGAAACTATCTACTGTAAGATTAACTTCAAACTTCATGTCCATCCATTGGTTTGGATGTTTCTATGTATAATATGTATGTATTTACAAAAAAAAAAGTATTTAAGTATGTATATCCGCATTCTAGAACCCATAACACAAGCATATAATATGCTTACTGGGTCTAGATGGCGTTGTGTGTGGTTGTTGAAATATTATTATTATTATTATTATCCAATGGTTGTCTGGAAGAGATCGCTTTTAGCGACAAGATTGCCCATTATCACTATTTATTGTTACACGTTTTATAATATCTAATGTAAGTTACGTATGGTATACAATAAAGTATAATATTCTATTTTATTCTAATCTCTCTTACAATATTGATGTGAAGATCTATATCTTTTTTTGTGAATGAGAATGCTTTGCCTAATCACCGCACAGTTAGGTCCTGTTTTTCAATCTAATCAAAATTGAAGAAAATACATTTTTTTTTATCAAAAACAAACAAACACACATTCAAACAAAAAAATTAAATACATAACAATACTTTTAAAGCTTAGTATGTAAAAGATGGCATTTTGAGATTGCACGCATAAAAAATAAACTGTAGCCTGTTTTAATTTAATTCCGAACTTAATTAGTTACTGACGATGTAATATCAGGTAACCTTTGACTTTGTTACTTTTGAAGTTATAAACTCGAAAGTACTACAATTTATTTATTGTTTCTTTTTAGAGAGTTGTGTTGTGTGTTGAATTTATAAATGTGCAGCTATATTTATTTTTAATTAAGTTTTTGAAGACTTTACGGAATTAAAGAATATTATCTTTTTTTTTATTGCCGACAGTGGCATACGAACAAACAGCCCACGTGATGGTAAGTGATAACTGTCGCTCATGGACGACTCAGAGTCCCTAGCATTGCTCCTGCAATGCCAGGACTCTGTAAAGCTGCTGCCTACCGTGAAGAGAGTGGTATAGGTAAAATAATTGAGAAAAGTGAGTAAAAGGAAAGGAGAAATTAGGCCTCCGGTACTCTTTTACTCTCTCTACTTTGTAAATGGCTTTAATATAGATTTAAAGTTTATTGGTTGTATGTGTGGTCTTATTATTAAGTGTCATGATCGCTTGCGCGTGTATTCCTAACTGAAACAAATACAGTAGTAATATCAGTCCTTTATTGAGTTACTGTAGGTCTTCCTATATAGGCAAGTGCGTTGATCATGCTAAAGATCGGATAATTTAATTCTTATAATCATTATTCATTATATGAAATAAATTGATTGATTGATTCACATTTATCAGGTTTTCGTTTTCTTGATGTTAATTGTAAATTAGCTTCTCGCAATTTCTGTAACACTCAGTTCAAAAGACGTTCACGTTTTTTGTTTCATCGTATGACTGTTGTGTTAATGTGTAAGTTATATTTCATCGAAAACCTAAAATTAATTTAAATCTTATATCCCAAAGTTGATTGATGTTGATTGTTGATTAATGTTGTTCCCCAAGGTCTAGTATATCTCTATACCAAATGTCATTAAAATCGGTTTAGTGGTTTAAGCGTGAAAGCGTAACAGACGGACAGAGTTACTTTAGCATGTATATTAGTATGGATTATACAAAAAGCCATTTGTAGTCTTTTGTAAGCTGCTCCTAGATTATAACATAAGCATACTCGTATCTCAAAGATCTTATTAGTCAAAGCACATTAAAAACAGCTTAACCGTAAGATAGCTATACCCCAGAGAGTTCAAAACTTTACCATTCTACGCAGCCATCATCACGTAACACTCATCCAGTAAAAGTCGAAGTTATTGCAAGTCATATCCCAATTACTACCATAAATTGACCTGTGCAGCAATCCGAGCCGGTAAAGCCAACTCTAGTGAAATAAACCCGAACCACTTTGTCTATGTACTAGTATTAAGCCCCGTTAAAGCTTGTAAATGGTGCAAGGAAGAAGAAAAAACTCTTGGTTAAGAAAATTAGATAGACTCCAATATATGTATTAAACATTCGTACTTAAGGTGTTTGGTTAAGGTACATTTTGCGACTATTGTCACTTTACTACCTTTACCTTCATTGTGAGCTAGATTTATGCAATAAAATAGATTTAATCTATTCCATTATATAAAGTGGAAAAGTTTGTTTGTTTGAACGCGCTAATATCTGAATTTACCAATGGGATTTCAGTTTCGCTGCCGATCACGCACCGGTGTGGGGAAGGGGGTGTGGCCTGGGCTCCGGCCACGCACAGGTGCGGGCTGTTGCCTATATATTTTCTACACTCAGTGCGATGTCGGCATCGCGGGAGAGTCTTTGTTTTTATAGTGGCACTGCGCTTGCAATACCGAACTTCATTTTTTAAATTTTTTTGATATTTTGAACGGTTTTTTTTCTGTGAATTAAATAAAAAACACATTTGGCCCGGGAGGCACTGGGGGCATGTCCTACTTTCCATGGTGGCAGCGAAGCTGTTAAAAAAATCTTTTTGCGTATGATAGCTCAGTTCTCGAGGAAGGTTTTAGAATATGTCACGCTACTGCCGACGGGAGCAGAGCAGTGAGCAAAGACGCGGGTGCTAGTGCTAAGAAAGCTAGTTAAATATAAGCAGCAATGTCAGATATGTATGAATATAAAATCAATATTTTAATTCGTGAAGTGTTTACAGCCGATTAAATAAACCTGCTAATGAAAAAGATAAATTAATTAACTTGATTACAGATCATTGACTCGTAAATTGAAATATACAGCAAAACTCTCGTATTAAATGAGAATCTATTAACAAAATGTAACATCTATGACAGAGTAAAATATTTTAGTAACAGTTGACTGACTGCCTCTGTGGTTCGGTGGTACTGTATATGGACTGCCACGCAGAGGTCGCGGGTTCGATTCCCGCTCAGTGCAAATATTTGTGTGCATAAACATGTCTATTTGCATTGGTCTGGGTGTTTCTATGTATAATATGTATGTATTTACAAAAAAAAAAAAAAGTATATAAGTATGGTATATCCGTATTCTAGAACCCATAACACAAGCATATAATATGCTTACTTTAGGTCTAGATGGCGTGGTGTGTAGTTGTTGAAATATTATTATTCTTATTATTAATTTATCAACGCCCCTGGTATTTACTTTTAGAACTAAATTGACAGGTGAGAAAAACTTTAATTTTATTCTGACTTTCAGATCTATTAATCCTGTACTCCAAACTACTGGAAGACAAAATATAGTGAAGGGATGGACTATTGATATGGCGATTCCGATAGACTATATTGATATTGTGTTTTACGGGTATGTATATAAAACACAAAACAACTGTTCTAAAAAGCCATCTTGGTACTTGATAGACTGTAGAGTGGTTATAAACTATTAAGTTAGAGAAACAATTTAATTTTATACCTTACTTATTTATCGCTTCATCTTAACCCATGCACCGCTCACAAAGAGCAACAGAGCGAACGCACGTCCGAACCGCCGGGGGCCAATTCGACCAGAGCTGCATCGCACCTGTTATTATAATCAACTATTGTAATAATATGACGTGTGCATACTCACATTACGCTAAATACGTCTCAAATTTTACGCTCGATAATAGTCAAACAGACACTAATACTGATGTAGATAATAATACAATTGGATATTAGGTAATAACTAGTTATTACCGAATTTCAGGTCGTATAGATTAGCCTAATTACAGATACACTTGATATGATAAAACTGTTTAAATTTATGTATAGGTAGATGAGATACGTGAGGATATTATAATAATATGTAGTTAACGTGGTTCATTAGGAATCAAAGGAATATAGCACTAGGAGTATGGATATAGGATAATAAAAAGTTTAGTTTAGGTTGGCGATGTTTGTACTCGTGGAAAGACTTTATTTCTTACAACAATTTCTGCACTCTTATACTATTTAGTAAAGTTACTATGTTAAGTAGTTTCAAACTCATCTACACACAACACACAAGATAAGACTTATAGCTACTGCGAACGCTAATCCAGCCGATTATATGACAATTAGAGCAGTTTTCCAAAATTCTTGGAAAAACCTTTACGAACGTCTTTTAACTTAAACGATGATATTTCTATAGATTTTAAAGAGATTTTAATTTCATTTTCTTTAATAACACTTTTATCTTTACAGTTCAACTACTAAGCAGTAAAACTTTCTTTTTAATCAAAAGAATTTTCAACAACTCACTAGGTGGTTCTTATCATAGTATATTTACGTACAACCAGTTCTGTGTAATGAAGTTAACTGCTCCCCGTATTATCTGATGAAATTCTAGCAATTTCATAAGGCAAAGAGCATAGTGATAAGATAAGGCAAGTGCTAGACTGTTCCACTGTGTTGCTAAAGGTAGGACCTTGATTATATCACTAGAAAATTAAAGCAAGGTAAATATATTTTGAAAACAACTTAAACATTTATAAAGAGTTTTTGCAACAAAGTATATTTTACTCTGTATTTTACGACCATAACCTTTTACCGCGAAGAATTTAGGAATCTTTGACACAAAGTTTGTTTACACTTGGGTTATTTAATTATGGATCCCACAAAATTTTGTTGGATGCTGGGAAGAAAGAAATTTTAGATGGTTTAGTTGTTGCAGAAGCCGCAACGCACCGTGTGGTAATAAATGATGTTAGCATCGTATAAGCTAATAATCCTTAAAACTGGGTCACACAATTCGGTTAAACTCTGACGGTTTTTACAAATACCTAGATTTTTTTGCCGCAAAATGTTGAAAAAATGATTTCACTAACTTACACTATGATCTTCGACAATATCTACGTACTAAAATTGTTGGTGATTCCCCTGAAATGGCATAAATGGCATAAATGCGTGTTAGTTCATACTACATTGAGTATAAACGAGTTTCGTTTTCCTCAGGAACCAGACCGATTTTCGGAATAAAAAGTAGCCTACGTCCATCTTCGGCAACGAATCTATCTACCGTTTTAGTTTTAGTTACCGTGAGTGGTTACAAACACATACACACACATACACGCAAACTTTCACGTTTAAAATATTACTAGCTGCGCCTCGCGGCCTCGCTGGCGTGGAAAATGGTAGATGTTCAATTAAAGTAATTCGGGAACCAAACCGATTTTTGGAATCAAAGTATCCTCTGTCCGTCTCCTGCACCGAATCCATCTGCATACCAATTTTTATCTAAATCGATTCTGCAGTTTAGGTGATGACTGGTAACAAACACACACATACACACAAACTTTCGCATTTATAATATTAATAGGTTAATAATAGAATGCTAATATATTATCCTATAAACCTGTGCACGAAATGCGATATACAATTATTTAGTCTAAATATCTCGTTACTAAGTTCATCAAGCACAATTTAGACAACAAGCTACACAGCTAAACACCCGATACTACTTAAATCTACAATACATGTCGAAATCGGAGCCATTACATTACGTGTTTATAAACTAGGGATGTATTCACAAGGTAATATGCATTTAGTTTTATTACATGCTTAAGCCTATTTTACTTTATCTGTATCTCTGACACGCACACGCACACGCACACGCACATGCACACGCATACGCACACGCACACGCACACGCACACGCACACGCACACGCACACGCACACGACACGCACACGCACACGCACACGCACACGCACACGCACACACACACACACACACACGCACGAATATATACGCATACATACTTACTTTCACATTAGTCAAATGTTACAAAAATAGTAAAATTATCTAAAGTAAGCTTTTATTTTTATTAATACTTAAGCAACTTTCTTGTTAACACGAAAGAGACTAGTCTCCACGACACAGGGAATCCTAGTGCGGAGACTAGTGACCATGTAAAACTATACCTGTATTGCTTTTGGAACAATAAACGATTATTATTATTATTATATATTTATCCAATTTTAATTAAAGTGTGCATACTCACATGAAATGTTATCAAAAAGATTTGAAATAAGGAAATCTGTTGGAGTATTTAAGACATCGACCAAAGGTATACTCTGCTCAGAGCGTGTGTCCTAAAATGAGGGGAAACCTATTTATAAATAAGTAAAACGGTGTGAAAACTTAGAAAATACAGTCGACCCTGTTTCTAGAGTTTCCCAAAGGGGCTCTAGGGACCCTACTTAAGCAGGAAAGGACTATTTTAGCTGCTCCAATTCGTGTGACAAATGTCGCTGTGCCCTTTACATCCAAAGTCTTATGTATAGGTTTACCTATATGATAGTTAGACAAGACACAGTATTTTATTTTAGTATATAATACATATCAGTAAAAAAGTAAAAAAAAATAATGTATTTTGCAATCAAAAGTAAAATATGCATAATTTGAAAAACTTACATAATATAAAATACTGTTTTGAAGTCGCAGTAGTCGCACTATAAAAGAAGAAATGATGTTATTCTTTATATCAAGAAATTTTAAATATAAAATTATTGTCTAAAATTCTGTGTGATGAAAACAAATCAAAATTTTGGACAGGTGATTTAAATGGCCCTGAACGTACCCTAAGGATTATCCAACATCAATATATACACGCAAATACAAACAGACAGATATCAGATAGTTTGCACATACAATGCAGGCAGGGCACACGTCAGGCCAAATCCGATTTGCTATTGTAGATAGGTCTGGTGTTACCTTATGTATTGTGATAACGAATTAAACTGTAGTTGTGGATGAATTAGATGTTCATTTATCTCTCTGACTTTTGTTAGCAGTAAGATTAGTTACATACATGGCTTCACGCCTTTTATCCACGAAGGGGTAGACAGAGGTGTTTAACCACCCACTTTTCGCCATTTTTTTTATTTTAGGTCCTATGTAACAGAATGCGAGCCTGTTGCCATATATCGGGCACAATTCTAGACTCCAAGCTAAATTGGCAATTTTGTCAGAAAAACCCAATATCACTTTACCCGACCCGGGGATCGAACCCGAGACCTCTATTTGATAATCCACACCCAGTACCACCGAACCACAGAGGTAGTCGTTTAGTTATTTCTTTATTTGTACGTTTTAGACTGTACTTTGTTGATAACTGTCTCAAAAATCTGTCAAAGATATCTAGGGGATCAGACCGGAATAAAATATTTATATAAATTTCTCTTTTATTTCTGATTCCCTGCACAGGGGATCAGACCGGAATAGAAAATTAAATTAAAATAAACCGATCTCAAGGGGATCAGATCTGGGGGATCAGACCGGATTAACTCTTGTAATCGTGATGTTAATTAACTTCATTAAACAGAAAAACATTTAAACAAACTGATTCAGTTTTTAAGCGATTTTTATTTTAGTGACAATAATACGTTAAAAAAGGATAGCTAATTTGGACACATTTTTAAATTTTATGTTGAACTAGCTACGCCCCACGGCATCGCCCGCGCATAAAATATGTTTTGTAACCCTCGGGAACCAGACCGATTTTTCGGGATAAGCCTATGTCCGTCTCTGGCACCGAATCTATCTACATGCCAATTTTCATCGAAATCATTTTAGACGCTTAGGCGCCAAGTGACAAACAGACACACAAATTTTTCCATTTATATTTATATATATACCTTTGAGGTATTCTTTTATTATGTTATATTCAAATTATTTTCTCTATTTATCAGTAGATAATTATTTGACAACAGAATATACATAGAGTAACATAAGCTTGTATGTACTTGTAGTCATCACATTAAAAAGCGCTACAATTTTGCAGAACAGAACATAGCAACAACTCATAGAACTTTCTTACAAACGTATACAATTTATATTTCTCACACGTGCTATCTATGATAAATTCCCATCTACTACAGATCAAATTAAAGTGTACAGTACTTTCTCATGCAATTGCAGTGCAGGCTTACCCGGCCTTAAAAGGCGGTGTATCATTGCGTTATTTCGTACGCAACTGTAATTTCGGTCCGTATTTTATGAGTATAATAGGTTGTATGAAGATACGTTGTAGTGGTGTGTTCAAGTAATTTTGCTAGCTGATAAAAAGGTTTCTGGTTTATTAGACGCTTGCGGTAGAATGTTGATTGTTATACAATGTTTCAATTGTTGATCCCGGGAATAAATGCATGGGAATGTAATTCAAGTGATATTTTTCGATACATTATCAACATTAATTATTTATTTAGGTAGGGAAACAATTATGCGATGCTTTGAATTTTTTGAAAAGTTGCCACTTCAGACAAACATCACCGGTACTGAACAGAAGTTTAAGGTTTGTTACCATTTACGACACGACATGGAGTATGGTTTCAAGAGTTTAATTTTTCAACTAGCGCCTCTAGTGGCAATTTTCACAATCAAAATCAATCGCTAGGTAAGAGTTCATGGAGAGAGAAATGTCATGAAGTTTTTATATAGATACATCTAAAAACTATCAAAAATCTTAAGTGCATTATTTGCATAGCTATTGCATAGTTCTACCAAATGTCGAAGGTAAATTTGATATAAAAAGAATAAAATGTACACAATCTAGTGTTACGACTCGCTATACCCTATTTATTTAAATTTTATTAACATACTTATCCATCTAAAGCTAAGAAATGCAGTTTAATTTTGAAAATATATAGGAACTCGTAAATACTTGAAATACACGATCTTAAAGCTCAAAATCTGTATATTGAACTTAAGATTAATTTAAAGTTGGATAAGAAATTATTTAAATTACAGTATTTCACGTCCAATATTTTGCCATGATTGCAAATAGGTTCTCGCTAATTACGTACTCTTCTTAAAAGTGACTTGATATGATGGATTACTTTGTTCGGAGTCTGGAATTGCGCACATGAGAGTTAAAAAAAACATATGAAAAAAATTTAGAAAAGTGGGTGATTAAACATTTCTGCCTACCCCTTCGGAAATAAAAGGCGTAAAGTTTTTAATGTATGTACTTTGTTCTTTTTATGTATAATTTTGTGTTATTAAATGTAGTTACATATGTAATTGTTAAAACCATTCAATTCAGTCCATTGCTCTGAAATAATTTTGATTTGTTTACATAGTTTTATTTTAAAGTGAAGAGAGAGAAGTCAAGAGTTTTAAATGCAGACTTCACTTGACCCTATCAAAAAAATCGCACTAACAAGAACCTAATTTCTAATCCATAGTTTTGTGAATCAAAGAACAAAAGCAAAGCAATCAGGACAACACATCGGCGCTTATTACTGGATAGTATAGATTTTTACAAGACGCTAAAAGCATAGATGAAGAACTTTTATGTTGCAATAAAACGTGTTGGAACATTATTCTAGACATGAATCCTAGTAATCATTGAATTTTGAAGGATTATTTTATAAAAGCTAAAATTTATCCATCCAGGTAATAAACTCAGAGGTTCAATGGAAAAATTAAAGTATATTAGTTGCGAGCGGTTTAGGTCATGTGATCTCGATTTTATATGAATACTAGCTCCGTCCACGGCTTCGCCCGCGCCTAAAATATTTTTATTGTCTCCCTCGGGAACAAGAGCGATTTTAGGGATAAAAATGTCCGTCTCTGGCACCGAATCTATCTACATACCAACTTTCATCGAAATCGGTTCAGCCGTTTAGGCGCTGAGTGGTAATAAACACACACATACACAAACACAAAGTTTTGCATTTGTGAAAAATTTACCACATGTTGCCTTTACTTCTTGTAGCAATATGCAAATTGAGGCAGCCTGTAAAGCACACATTTTACTTTTTATTTTTCTTTACAACATAGAAAGCTATAATTAATTACCTATAGAGTTAAGTGTATTGCCTGTGTCATTTTGCATGCTACTTGAAATTGTAACTTACAAAAATTTTAATAACCTGGCGATTAAAAAGAGTGGCCTGAGTTCCTTGCCAGTTCTTCTCATGGCTCTTCTTCGTCAGCGAACTGACTGTAGGTTAGTTGGCTGACATTTTGTAAACTTTGACGTTCATAAGTGTTAATGTAATTAACCTATATGAATAAATATATTTTCATTTTCATTTTCATAACTATTTGCTGTTAAGAACGCTAAATGCTCTGTTTCAAGTCCATAATTACGCGTTGATTTTTATAATAATAATATTTTATTTATATTTATAAATAGAGATACAAGCTTGGCAAATAAGTATTCGATTTTTCTGATATCAATCGATTATCGTAATTTAAAAACTCTATTGTAGCAATACCAAGAGAAATATTTTCGCTTAGCTGCAACATAAATTAATGTTCTTAAGTCTCGCATGTTCAATAACTTCAATAGCTACTAAAGCACTCTTCGGCAGTACAAATCCAATAGTGCCGAATTATTACCATACCATGATTGTGTATTAATTACTATTTATTCTGCATAATGCTACACGTCGATAGGCTGAAAGGTATCGGGCTGCAGCCGGCATTAACTACGTCTTTTATTAAATCTATATTATTAATTAGTTACTTATAGTTAGTATATCTAAATTGTCTTAAAAACTGACACACAAGTAATAAGAATGTAAAAATACATTACCGACTGTAAATAAAAAGTGTTGCCATCCTTACAGACGTATAAGCGCTTGTCGAATAAAAAAGGCCTAAAATTCGGACGGTTACAACAAAATTACACTTAGAAAACTCAGTTTTTTGCTTGGGTAATAAGTGACAAAAAAGTCATTATAGAGCCATGGGAGTGTTGCCATTCGAAAGAGCAGCAAATTTTAAGTAAGATGGCACTCATAACTCATTTTGGAAAAAAAAAGTTGCTTATTTCCTTTTAACCGTCGATACAGATTTTCGTAGTCCATAAAAAGTATCATACATAATAAAATGTACTACTTTTTATCCATATCTGTTTCTCTTCTTGCCTAGTCTTATTCCGTTTTATTTGAGGTCGGATCTACTTGTCACTTTTCATCTACATCAATATTTATTATATACACAGTAGCTCCTCGACAACTTAAGTAGCAGTTAAAACCATATACTTAAAACCTAATAATTTTCTCTCAACAAACTGCACTTATATCGTATACCGTTAATTTGTAAGACTATTTTCATTTGATTGCTACTGATCTGTCTAAGATGATAGTACCTTGTTGGCAATTTATCAGCTTTCTTGAAATGATTAGTCGATACGATATCGCTAGAAACAAGTGGAGTATCATTAGGCTCATTAACAGTATCACTTTCTAGTGATTTTATTTATATTAGAATGCGCCTGCGTTAATGCTGGTTATCGCTTTAAGTTTAGGTACTAATCATAATAATAATAATAATAATATTGATTCCTAAGAGCCTCCATCAACATCTAAAGAGGCTCGCGTTGGGTGGCTGGATCGTGGGCCTGATGCAGAAGGCGTTGCTCCTTGACACGGCTCGCATTGTGAGGAGGTTTCTATCTCTGGATATCCAATATCGGTGGGTCTCCATATTTTATATTTTTAAATGTATGTCTCTGTTATTTTTTATATTTAAAAATTTAAGTTTGTGAGTATGAAGTCAATATAGAGAATGATAATAATTTTATTGCAACAACAAAGGTTTTTTACAATTTATATGCAAGCCCTAATTCCCAAACTAGCGTTAGCTATGTGTTGGGAAACACTTCCTTTCCTTAGGTTGGTATTACAAAAAGTTACAATTAGTACTAAGTACAAAACACATCATTGGGTACAATCGACGAGTATATATATTACACATACAATCATGAACATATTTCTGTTTATTTATTGACAGTTTTCCATTCAAACTTTCATTCCCTATTTCAACCCTTTTAAACGATTTTTGTAAAAGATATGCCTATGTTGTTTGTCAAGGTCTAATTAAACACCAAATTTCAATCTCTCATTTTTTATGTTAGCCTAACAAAGTGACTCTACCACGCCAGATGGTAAGCAGTCAGTGGAATCCAGAAGTGGTGGCCACCATACCATAAGCCATCGCCTTAAATTGCTGGCATAGTGGCCTCCACTATGGCGGCTGGGAATGGGGTTAGGGGAAGGGAATGAAGGAGGTAAGGAAAGAGAAAAGGAGGGAAATTGGGTCTTCGGTGCACTCACTTACCGAACAAAACGCAGTAGTACGGTTACTTCTACTCCTATGTCGATCTTCTATGAGAGGGTAATTTCCCCGGACGATCCAGCCCATTCATGCTGAAACCAGCGTGGATCTACTATTGTCTTTGGACTGGTAGGATCAGCCGCCTCTAGATGGTTAGATGTTCATTACAACTACTGCAGGTAGATCAAAGATGAGCCTGGTCACAAACTAAAAGAAAAAGAGGCAGTGCTAGCTTTCAGAATTGCTAACTTTAAAAATATATACGATTAATACGTCTAAGTAACAATACTTCAAACTGCCCAAAACGTATACTTACCAATACATCTAACTAGCAAAATTCAAGCAAGAAGAGATCCTTTTTGATGTAACCAAACCAAAAAGACACAAAACGTATACAGTGAATTAAAATATAATCTGCAATATTACAAAATTTGTTAGTTTATATACGTAGATAGTATACTAAAGTATAACCCAGATAAAACGATAATTTCGACACTCCATTTAAATAATAGCCAAAACACTAAAGTGATATAAACACTGCATCTAGTAAATTTGATTTATTACACTATAAAAGCAAAGCTAGGGACGCGAAAAACTACAATAAAATAATAATCGTTATGCAAAAAAACGCTAATGGAATCACTCAATCCAGTAATGTAACAAGTGATTTATTACTTGTCGAATAAGAAAAATGACTATAAAATACATCGAGACTTTTAAATCGCACGATACGGAAACGTGACGCTTTGATATTGTTAACTTCTGAAATGGAAACTACAAATTAATAGCGTGATAGTATTTTGACAGGTGTAAAAATTGTAGTAAACGGCGCTGGTGTAATGTAGGTGTGAAAATGTTACAATAGTGTATAAATTGAAATTTAGGCTACTGTTATCTTTTAATAGTGTGTACTTCTATACAAGTATAAAAGAGAAAATTTAATTTCGTGTTAATTTAAAAAACATAACTTACATAATTAGAAAAATATTTTACTTTATGAAGTACAGTATTATTCTAGGCTACACAAGAATGTCTGTTTCAAAGAAGAATGTCTTTAAATTTTTTAGAAGTTTAGCCAGTTTTTAGTTTTTATTCTACGCAATGTTACACGAACTGATTATAATTATAATATGATTATGATTTTAATTATGATAAATATCATAATTAAAATCATAATATATTATTATGATAAATGTATGATGAATCTATTTAAACAGAATACAGCTCAGTTAATATATTTTATTTTATTAATTTATTTTTACAGATATTACCTGTATAATTCGTGATGTGTAAATAAAAGGTTTTCATTAAATCATTCCATTTAGCTGACTGTAAGTAAGCGTAGTATTTCTAATACAATTTTGTTAGAGGTAATGAATCCGTAATACATTTTTATGTTGAACACAATCGGGACCGATGTTGATCGATGATAATATTCAATAATTCATAAAGATTAGTGGTATTTAAGGGGAAACTAAATATAAGTCCGATAATGAAATCATATGAAAAAAATATTAAGCCCGTTAAAGAACTTTACTTAACAAGTTTCAAGTCTAATTTGGAAAAGTAAATAATAATAGACTGTGGTAATGTTGGGCTGGACTTTTAGTTCATTTTGAGAGTTATAGGTGTCCTCCTGCGAGATAGTATAGAAATCAAAGAAATCCGCAGAAGAACCAAAGTTGCATACAGTATAGAGTCACCTTACTGAATCACAAAACTGATGGTCATCAAAGCAGAAAAGTCATGGAGTAGTAACCTTAAAACATAATAAGCAGCTCCGTGTGAACATTATAAATAACATTAGTGGAGTAGACTTTTTAACAAAGAAGTATGACATTGTAAAAGAGTCTTTAGTTTAAGCCTTACAAAAAATATTATAATACTAAATCAGCAAATTATATATCAAAAACTTTAAATAGTAAAAAGACAAGTAAAATCACTCTTTTCTTTTATCTGTGCGCAAAAATCGTAACATGTTTTAATATATTACATGTCAATAATTTTTCTATGAATAATTCGTCAATAAATAATAACAGAACAATGCAAATAACTTTCAAGAAACTCAAGCCGCTCCTTTTAATATATAAAAACAATTTTTAATAAAATAGAAACGAACGCTACCAAATCATCACATAAAGTAATAGATAGATCAATGCCTATTCAAACGATATCAATCCAAGTACGAATCTAGTTCCTAAGATGAATGACATTAAAGTTTGATTCTCCTGGACCTTTGACCTCCGACAACAGATTTAAACGAGCAGTATTGTTGTATGAATAGTGAATATAATAAATACGTAACCGAGTTTAATATGTACAGATTGTGCGAGATACAATGTGATAGATTAACTTGAGGGACGGCACTGATTATGTGGACTTGAGACACTTTCAAATTAAAAAAAAAAAGTACATCTTGCCTTGAAGAGATGAACAAGAAGTATTCTATTTTACTCTATGTTTGAATAGCAACTTGTACCACATTGAGGTAAAAAGAAAAACGACAAATGTATTATTAAAAAAGAATAATAGAAGACAATAACAATCAAAACAAAAAAAAAACGTCTAAAACGTTTTACACATTTTAGACGTTCGACGTGTTGTTAACAAGAATCTTATGTTTCATATGTATGTATGTTATGTTTAAGATTCTTGTAAAGATAGGTTCACCGAAATAACCACGCCTTTTTATTTTATAGAGTACAATAAAATTATAATCATTGTCACTTAAGTGGTTTAGCCATGAGGGATTGATTGTATAAACGCTTAAAATATAATAATAATAATAATAATAATAATTCATTTATTTCAGGCATCAAGGCCCATACAATAAATACCTTAACCTAAAATACATATAAAATATAAAATAATACACTATTTTTGTATCGGCGTCGTGTTACGCTGCGCTGTGTTGTATAAAGTTCCACGGAAACGACGATACACAACACCTTTCGGCCAAAACTCTTCTTTAAGGAATGTTTCCATATGGCTAGTCGGCACGCGCACCACAAACGAATTAAAATTCGTAGTATGACGTGCTTCCAACTTCTCGACTCTCAGAATAAAGTTGGTTTTTATTCTGATGTACTCCACGACCTCCTCAACCTTCGTGGAGTGATGTAATCGGGACACGTACAACTGCGTTGATGGTGTTGCTGGACGCAGAAGCATATTTGATCCTGTCAGCGCGGTTCCGCACTGATTTTTACAATATAAGTAACCTTCATACAAATCAACTAATCGACGATACGAATCATTGAAACTGTGTTTAATATATTTTGTGTGTAAAATGAAGCCCAAGTTGATACAGTCTGCAGTACATTACTCAGAGTATTCTCTAACCCTATCTATGTGGCATGCCATTCATCACCGCGGGTGTTTTGTTACCGCCTGTTTACCCTGCACTTAACTTGTAACACTTCGCCAACTATGATGAATAACTTTCTAATATGATTGTCTTCGTTTTTGGGGAAAATTAAAACACGTAATGTTGGGAGCTTCCAAGATTTTGCTTTAATAAATCACTTTATGAGAGCTGGTTTAAGTGTGTATAAAATTAGATTTTAATTTTATTTAGTAGCAAAGTAATGAACTATTTTGAGTGTTGAGTTTTAAAGCAAGGTGACTTTGTCTGAAGATTTAATATAAAATTCTATTATATTTTTAAATATTGATAAAGAAACTTTGAGAAAGCTATAGTACCTACCTACGGTTGGTCATGCATTGCAAATTACTGTGTATTTAATAAATGTGTAATCTAAAACTGGGAATAGATTTTCTGACGAAACAGGCAATAGACGAAGACAAAATAAACAGAATTTTAATAGAGAATATAATTTGCTAGCATTTTCAACTCTTTTTTTTACTTTTCAATATTTCTTATTTCACTATGTATAAACCAGTCCCACCTCTTCGTTTAAGAAAAAATGTGAGTATAATGTGCCAAATTTACATTTAATTTACTAACGATTCACGAGGACTTCATTGCCTTGACATAAATCTCAGTTACAGTCTCAATGTTACATATATACGTATCGACTACGTTATTTTTAAATGTTTTTGTAACTTTCGCTAAGGGGTATTTGCAAAATAGGTACTCCAAAAAAAGTTTTCAAACCGCTCCATACAAGAGCAGAATGGGAACAAAACGATAAGCATTTTTGAATGTTAATATTTATTATTCAGTGGACTAACTTGGAAAATAATATATAAGATTCTTTTGTTTATGAACAAAATAATTGAGTACTTTGGGGATACCCTTCGCCAATAAAAGTAATAAAAATATAATAACACAACAACTACACAACGCTATGTATACTCAAACTAAGCTTAATAAAGCTTCTGATATGGGTCCTAGAATTATAAAATACTTCTTTTTTAAATACATAGGTACATTATACATAGAAATTATCAGACCAAGTAGTCATGTTATTGCACACAAATATTTTCAATGAGAGGCAATCAAACCAGCAACCCATGCGTGTCTGTACACAGTACCACCAAATCACAGAGGTAGTACAGCTAATATTAAGAGTATACACATCGTACACAAGTAACTGCTCGAGGCTAAGCTGCATTTACCGCGGTAGATGTGTTACTGTTGTCAAGAACACTACTTACATGAGAAGGTACGTCATCTGTTTGGGTTGTTGTTCCTCGTTAGTGTTAGAAGTTTGAAAAGTTGCTATTGACTTTCAATAATAGACTAGATAAAATTTTGATATAACTATAGCTGGTTAAGTTTAGAAGTCGATCCCAATAATGTTTAAGCAAATTTGATTAAGGACTAATGTATACGAAGTTTACTTGCAATTTTAAGAATTAAAGGCACAAATAAAAGAATCAACGAAAAACAGTCTAAAGCAAAACAGATGGTTACCAATTAGTTCTTTACTGTAAAAGAAGCGAAAGCGAAGAATAGAGTAAATATGATTAATAATATTTAATATGTATTGGTCGTTATAAAGAACACACAAACAAGGCTTTTACTGGTTAAAAAAAACAAGTGAATATTAAACTGAATTTGCTCAAATTGTAACAATACATGTAACCTTGATTTTTCTAGTACTACTGAGCCTCAACCGAGCTAAGGCCACGAATAGATCATGGACACAAGTTCCCGCGCCTCAAAATATTCAATAAACACACAATCAAAGTATTTATTACACTATTAAGATTTTACTTTAGATTGGTGCAAATCAAATTGTATAATAGAAAACCAAACTTTATTTTGCACAAATGCAAATAAGCATCCAATCAAAAATAACTCGTATCCTAGCGCAATAAGAATCAGTGATACTTTTTGGAGATGCTAAACAAATCGTGTCCGTAGCAATTGCTATATTTTTTAAGGCATGTGCGTATTCAGTATGCGTGCATTGTATTAAAACAATAGCAATAATGTTGTCCATTGTGTTTGTTTGACTTAATTTAATAGAAGTAATGTTTTTGGTAGATGAGTATTTTGTAATAGAAGCGATAGTATCTGAGACTAATGAATTTTATTCAATCCTACGTAACCTTTGAATTGATTATCAAGGCAAAGTCGTAGCAAACTCAAGCCTGGAACGAATTGAGTATCGAGATTAAAAAGTGTCAATTTATACTTAAAGTATAAAACACGACAGCCAAGTTTCATTTATTGTTGGCATTGTCATTAATAAAGTCTTTTTAATTGCCTTGAAAATTACTACACTCTCCTGCTATAAAATAGCGAAGGCCAGAAAAGATGGACATCAACTGCGCTATCATTACAATATTGAGCATATGTAACGCTATTTTACTCTTTACTTATAATGCATGATTAGAATTTGACAACACAATGAAAATAAAGCTTCCAATTATGCAACGTTTCAACGAAATAGTGAACTAGCAAACAAATTTAATACAACTAAAAATATGAGCATTATTTTTTCAATATTATATATTATATTATTTTCAATTCTACAAGTGAATACCGTTGCAGAACATACATGTACATTATAAGGGACATTGTTAGCTGTTATAATATAAAATTGAAAAATGTGTAGCCGGTACGAGCGAAATGGCGAGAAATAATAATATCCTTGTGTAAAGCTAACCAATCGTGACTTGGAGCTTTCGCTGGAATAGTGTTGGGCTAACACTCTGATCGATAAAGTTAGGACTATAGGTATTATAAATATAAAGTTTGCAAATATGTTTTGCTTCTCTCAATGAGCTAAAATCCTGCACGCTGCTTATCGATCTCACAGAAAATAAAATGTAACTAATTTGTAAAAAAAACAACTATTACAAAAGATCTATATGCTATTTCTCAACAACCATAAAAAGAATAGCCTCTTGATACTTTCAACATCCTTTATTATCATTGAATAGAAAACCCAAACAATAATCTAAAAGATAGTATAAGATTTCAAGTATTTTTTGAGGGTCACTTCAATGCAATTACATATGTATTACAATGGCATTAGCATAAATTCCTTCTTATTTATTCACGTATAAGAATAAGCCGAATGATACTTTGGGTTGAGTTGTTTTGGTCCGATTGTAATGACTTCGAATTTACCTTTTTGTATCGGTTTTCTATTTTAGTTTTGTAGGGTTATTTCAGTTTATGAATTTATGTTTATACCAGATGAGTCCAAATGTTTGTTTGCGATTTAATTTGGAGGATCGTTCAGTTTTTTAATGGTAGGATATTATTATTACTTACTCAAAATTATAGAATTTTCTTCTTGCAATGAGTGGTCTCGGTCTCTCGCGGTATCTTCTTCTTCTATCAATGTATTTGCAATTATCTTGGACTTATCGATATTGATATTCTATCGGGTCTCGACACTAAACGCCCGGAGCGATCAAATCGTATCCATACATTAAGAGCATTCATAGCTCGTAGAGGCCCTGTCGCTTAATGCAATTCATTGTACAAGGATCCTTGCAGTGGCCAGAACTACAAGAACTTCCACTTCCTTCCCAATACTAACAAATTCATACTACTTACCGGGAAAAGGTTCAACACAAAAGATCAATATACACTGGTCTTCAGATTGCTTGCATACATTTTATCCATTTTAACTGAACCTTCTTTGCCTCTCTCGTTTTAAGTAAATACAGGTTTCAAGAGGAAAGGGGAAGCTGGTATAAGGATCAAGGGATTTTGGTCGCCGTCAGTCAGATGAAGCCTGCACAGTGCTTCGATTTACAAACTTAAAAGGATTGGCGTCGAGATTTTAAAATTTTGGGATTAAAATTTGTTTATGGGTGGCTGTAAAAATTGTTATATAGGTAGCTTCTGTTTGCTGGCATACAGATTTTAGATGAATGATCTTACAATATAATAACATCTTACATTTTTACATGTTTAACATGGTAATTTTTAAGATAAAAATATACAACAGATTTCTCTTTAGGGAATATCATCGGCAAGTAAATAAAATTGTTTACTTTTCAAAATTACAATGTAATAAAAATCTATTTTGTTATTCTAATTTGAATTCTATTCAATATAGAATTAGATAATAAACATAAAAATTACACAAGAGCACAGGTAATAGGCAGTAAATAAAATAAAATAACAACAGAACGCATTGGAAATCAATAAAAAAACGACTCAATAGGGCAATAAAAAAAACTTTTTTGTCATATAAATCTTTTTGACGAACTCAACTAGTACTCGCAAAAGTTTTAACCCCTGGTCAAGCTCTTTAAGCAAACATCTTCTCTGTTCCTCAAAAGATAAAGTCGAAAATAAGCAAACACAAACATCAATGACTTTGTAGTAAATAGTTTTATGAAAACAGGCTGTTTTATGACCACCAGCCAAATGTCTAGGTGGTGTATAGTGAGTGGATATTGCATTCGATTTTGTACCTTATTTTGTGTCTTGTGAAGTCTTATTTTGGGTTGTGTATATAGTATCAAGGGTCGTTCGGAAATCTCTATTGTCAATCAATAGATCTAGCAAGAATGTAAGGCTTCATTCATTCGCTTTGATGTTTCACGTAAAAGTAAGTATACGACCGTAGGCATAAATGAACGCAATTCTTCTTTCTCTGTAAGTACATAATACTGAATCTGGATATACTCGTAAATAAATTATGTTTTTCGATGAATCATCAGTTAGTTTTTAGAAACTTTTACAACAAGCAAATTTTGAATGTGAATACACTTTTTAGCAAAATATAACTCAATTAATTAATTTAATTATTAATTAATTAAAAAACATGATTTACTATTACAAAAAGACGTGACGTATACCGGTGAAAACGGTTCATAATTTAAAATTTGCAAATAAGTAAGTAAAGCATTGTTCCCATTTAATTATCATCCTGGGTCTGTTAAGCGGGGTGTGAAAAAGCATCTCACTAAGCCGCCATAATATATTGGACGCCACCATACCAGTAGTTTGGCTTTTGGAATGGTGTCTACCACTTCTGGATTCCACTGACTGCTTACCATCAGGCAGATTGGAACTCCTTTGGTAAGGTACTATAAAAAAAACTCAAATTTGACTTAGCAACGAATAATAAAATCAATCTTATATCATTATAAGCTTGCCTAAGAAATGCGTTAGAAGAAAATTTTGTTTACTCATGCCATATTTTAGGCGACTCTACAAATCTATTAATAATAATATGGCCGCACAAAGGGCCTAGACAAGTACTAGGCCCTCTGATGTTCCGATTTATTATATCAAAAATATAATTATGTGTTATAATTTGGTTTATGAACTACATTGATGATATTTTTAACAAGAAACTATTTAATTAACATTTACGTATTAAATATATCGCATGCTAGGTTAGGAAGAGTATGGTTCACCAATAAGGATTTGGAACATTAATTTTGAAGTTGGAATTCAAGAGCTTTTTTAAATAATATAAGAGCGATTTTATATAACATAGGACACAAACCCCTTCTCAAAACTAGAAGCAAAATATCTAATGTTACTCGATAAGACTCAAAATTAGGATGAACTCCCAAATGTATAGAGTATTTGTGTGTATGAATAGTTAGGGACATTACAGACGAACGATCGGAGAGCGGAACGGAACACTGCGTTTGATTTATACCGCAGTCTGGGAGCGGCGGTATAATAAAATTGAAATTTGGTTATGGTTCAGGCTTCGATGTTAGAATTTAGTTATTTACGAAGATTATCTATATCTATACTATTATTTAAAGCTGAAGAGTTTGTTTGTTTGGACGCGCTAATCTCTGGAGCTACCTACTAAATTATTTTTGCATGTGATAGCCCAGGAGGCTTACCACCATCTCTTAATGCGATTCACTTTAGGACCTAAACTGAATAGAATCGCTAATTCGTACCACCACATCTCATAGACGTCTCAGTTTGAGTGTCATTTTTTGACAGCGATTCACTTTTATGTTGGATCGCTGACTCGACTTCATTCACTCAATTTGTAGGCAATTTGGTACCACCATTGTGCTTTGTCGACCTAAACTGATCCGCCTAGCTGTCATTTAGAACGATTCAAAAAAAGTTGCTATCTTTCAACCTAAACTGAATAAGTAGAAGTGATTTGTTTTATTGTGTTGGCTTTGATTAAAATTGATTATAATAAATCGTAAATAAACCATTATCGTAAGTATCTAGTGATGTTTTATAAGCTTCATTGTATTAAAGTGTTTTTATTTTCTTATCATTCTTTTATATTTATATCGTACTTTTTAGATGTCGGATGATTGGGTTAAATTTGAGTTTTTAGAGAACGACTACAGCGAGTCGAATATAAGTCGAAAACGTCAGCGTATGTCGCTGAGAGTACAGGCGGATGCCTTTGAACTGGAAGACCGAGAGTTCATTCGGCAATATCGCCTGTCCAAACCATTGGCGCAAGAGCTTTGCGAGGAAATAAGACCAATGATGAAGGACGCGAGGCGGTCTAGTGATCTGTCTGTGGAGACCAAGGTAGAGTCAGCAGTTATACTCAGTAACTTGCATGTTGTTTTATGTTCTGCCCATTTAAAACTATAAGTATATTATGTCTATTTCAGGTTTTATGTGCATTGTCATTTTATGCCAATGGATCCTATCAGAGACCCATTGGTAGTATCAGTGCACATTCTATGGCTCAACAAACTGTATCATCAGCTATATCACAGGTGACAGCATGTCTAAATTCACCTGCAATGAGAAAAAAGTATGTTGTTTTTCCTAAAAGTCAACAAGAAAGGTCCTTCATTAGAGCAGAGTAAGTCATGTTTAGATTTGACCATCCTTTGTACTTTATATACTTTAAGATAAATTAAAATAATATATTTAGTGCAATATCATACAATTTATTTTTAACAAATATACATAAACTAATACTTACAAACATACATTATCAACTTAAACTAATATTTTGAATATTTTTAAGGTTCTACAAGAAATTTAACATGCCTGGGGTGATAGGATGTATCGATTGTACTCAAGTTGCTATAATCAGACCTTCGCAACATGAAGAAAGATATTACTGTAGAAAACACTATCATTCCCTAAATGTTCAATTGGTAAGTTTCTTTAACTCATCAATCCACCATCAATAATTAAAGTTTATTGTCCTGTGGTTTTGAATACATAAATATGTTATAAAATTAGTATTAGTATATTAACAATTTTGTTAATATCAATTTTATTGCAGATTTGTGATGCCAATATGCAGATTATTAGTGTGGACGCTAGTAATGGTGGAGCTACTCATGATAGTTTTATATGGAATTATCACCCAATTAAAAATCATCTACAAAATCTAAATGAATCTGTGTGGTTACTTGGTAAGCATTTAATTTACATACTAAATATTTTTTAATATATATTACAATTCTTTGTAATAATCAGTGTATATTTTAATTTTTTAAATAAAATTCTATAATAATTAATTACCTATTCTTCTAAATATTTCAGGTGATTCTGGGTATCCATTAAGGCGGTACATGATGACGCCTATTGTCAATGCATTGCCAAATACTCCTGAGGCTCACTATACGGAAATGCATGTTCGGACTAGGAACATTGTTGAGAGGACTATTGGGCTCCTAAAGGCACGTTTTCGCTGTCTTCTGGTTCATCGAGCTTTGCACTACACTCCTAAAGTGGCTGCCTCAATTGTGAATGCTTGTGTAATTCTTCACAATATTTGCAATAAGGCAAACACATTAGTTCCAGAACTGAGTGATGCCGAACTTCAACAAGAAGCTCAAATGCAGTCAGGCCAAGAAGTATATAACCCTGGCGGTGATAATAATCTTGACTTGCAACTGGGACAGGCTACAAGGCAGGACCTTATTCTACGTCTGTGGCAGGCAAGGGCATCCTAAAATGAAACATCGATAGTTAATAATGTTCTTTGTTTGTTACTCCTTTTAGATAAAATACATTAATTTTGTATGCTATTAAATATATTTTTTAAATTATTTTAAATAAGAAGTCTTTAAAGTCTAATATTATATTGTAAAATTATATTATTTGAAATAAATCTGGCACAAGTTTCTTGTTATATTTGTGTATACTAATATTGTTGTACTTGTAAACATTCTTGTAAACATAGATTTTGGTTTTTGAAATTAAAAAATACAAAAAGAAAATTCAAAATTAATTCGAATGTCATTGAAGATAATTGTCATAATTATAAGCATTAAACACTTACCGTGAAAGTATATTTTTAATTTCCCTCAATTCTGTGATCAAATCTTGGAGTAATTTTAATTTCTCCCTTGACAATGCAGTTCTGTCAAGGGAGTCTGCTACCAGCGCTCTTCGTGCCGCCTGTTGCGTCATCGGCGGTTCACCTCGTCTCTGCCTCTGGCGTGTTAGTGCGGGTCTCGGCGTCGACTGTTGTCGAGGAGGCGGCGTTCCTACTTGTAGAACGCGAGGGGTGTATTGCGGCGCTCGCGTGGAGGGCCCAGCGATGGCTGCGGGGCTGTCACGACGCGCCATGAGACGAGGTGAACGACGCGGCGTCACTGGTAGCAGAACAGCAGGTGACGCAGGTGGAGGTGTGGCTGGTGGCTGCTGCTGCTCTTCTTCACCTTCAGGCAGCAGTGCTGAGTGTGGCCATTGTGTTAACACACTTTCAGACCCCTGCTGGCTTTGGTGGTCTGATGGTGGTGGTGATGGTGCCTGTCATATTAAAAAACGATTTTTATATCACTAGAAAAGTTATTGTAATATAGGCTCTTCTTCGATTACCTATTCGAAAGTAAAAGTGGTTTTCTTCCATTGGTTTATAAACATTTTATCCTCAACACTAAGTGTGTTTGTTACAGTATATAATTTTGTCATCTATTAAATTAATTCCAAATCTTTTAAGGGATGAATTTATAGAATTGAAATAAGTTTCCACAAGGCAAATTTTATATGGGGATCTGTTTGTCATGTGAAATATGCTAAAATTAAATTATACTGGGCCATTTACATTAACTGCTACTGAATTAAATAAATGACACTCACATCATCAAATGGTTCAACCCTGGCATCCGGAATACCAGTACCAAAATCCTTTCCTACAATTTGTAGGAATTTGTTTTCGATATCTGTTAATGGGTACTCATTTGATGGCCCACCACCAGTGCGTTGATGTGATGCTCTTATCGAAGCCACTCTGGATTTTAGCTTCGACTTATAGTCGTTCCAGTACTGAAATTTAATTAGAAGGTACAATGGTTTAGTTTTAGATTTATCTCAAAACTATAGGTACTAATATTATAAAGGAAAAATTTATTGTAATCAATAGAAACTTGGTCAGAGGTTGCAGTCTTATTGAAATAATGTGCAGTGTGTGTTTGTGTGTAAGTATTGTATTTAAACTGCTATGCCTCACAGGATACATGTGGCGCACATTCTCTTTAATTTTAATAGCACCTATATACCTATGAAACATCATTATGACTTTAGAACGTTTTATATTCGAAACAGCTTCTTCACTAACCTTGCTCCAACCCTTCCAATCTTTAGTGGCACCATCGCCAAAAGAATTTAAATTTAGTGCCACCGTCTCCCACATTTGCCGCAATAACTCTCGTGCTTGAGATGTTTTGTTGTAGCCAGTTGCAAGAGATCGGTTTTGACTTAACGCCTCCCAAAGTGCTTCCAACTGGCTATAACTAACTCTGCGACGAGGTCCCAAACTAAAAGAAAGTAAATACATAATAAAAAAAACAGCCACTTGAGAACACTTCAATAGCCACATTCCTCGAGTCTTAAGTTTGAGATTATGAAGGCGTGGGATGTGAACAAATTATAAATGAACACAATAACAACACAAATTACTAGGTTTTGATAAGTAATACTTCAATTTTAAATACTTACGATGACATTGTTTTATAAAAGTTCAACTAAGTATTTGAATTTATTTGATTTTGTATCTACCGCGGTTTTCACACACGCAACACAAGAGTACTATCACTACTGTCAGTGGCGACAGGCAGGTACGTTCATCAATGTGTTTCAAACGCATTTTGTCAAATCTTTGTAAATAAAAATAGAAACTATCGATAAAATGTATTACCAATCTGTTTTTCTACCCAAAAATTTACAAAATACTTGTTTAACATTGTTTATAATTAGATTGAAATCATATTTTGTTAATTAAAATATCTTTATTAAAACCGATTAGTAACGAAAAAACTTTAAAGTAGTTTCTGAACGCACTTCAAGCTTACTTGTAAGCGAGACGCTCCTATGGCAATTCTACGTAGCGCCATCTCTTTCGTTTCTCAAGGCCAGATTAGCAGATCAGCGACAATTTTCATTCATTCGAGCGAATCAAATGCGTGTCAGCTTAGTTAAGATGATGGTACGAATGTAAGCGATTCATTTTCAGAGCCTATACTGAACTGAATAGAACTTGAGTGGTTTGTTAATAGTTGGTGGTAAGCCTCCAGTTCTCGAGGTTATAATATGGGCTATGTAACATCACGCTACTGGCAACGGGAGCAGAGCAGTGAGCATAGACGCGGGTGAAACCGCGCCGCGAAAACCTGCTTATGTATAAAGAAGTAGTTTAGGATAATTAAAATATTAAGCAAATACCTTAATGTTAAATATTATAAGAGTGCGAATTTTGAGTTTTTATGTACATAGATTGTAATCTCTAGTACCACAGCACTATGCCTAGGTATGTAATAAATGTTCTCACTATTTAATATATATAATAACATCACAACAACTACATACAACGCTATTTAGACCCAAAGTAAGCATACATTATAAGGTTGTGTTATGGGTTCTAGAATGCGAATATACATACTTAAACATTTTTTTTGCAAATACATACCTATTATACATAGAAACACCTAGACCAATGCAAACATTAATGATCATGCACACAAATATTTGCATTGATCTGGGTGTTTCTATGTATAATACTGAACCACAGAGGTAGACAAATTTATATGCCTACTGTGAGATATAGGCTACACTTAGCAGGCTTATTGATAGAGTAATTTTACTTGGGTCACACTACTGTTCGATATTTATATTCTTTCCTTCTTATAATACCCATGAGAATATAATGGACAATATTCTAGACCAAAGTCATAAAAACTGATCCTAAAATGTTACGGCATCCAAATTTTCATTAAAACAGATCATTCTTTATAACAAAATATGATAATCAGTTGAACTATGGGTCGAGTCGTGATCTCGATATCGATCACATACATCTCGAGATGTTATCGAATCGATTTGAAATTGTTCGACCTTGGTACTGATGAGTTATAAAGATCCCGGTATTAGATTAATGGCCATACTGTTTTTGGTTGTTATAAATTCTATTGTTAAGTGAAACTTGAGAGTTTCTATACAAAGTACTTTTGTTATAAAAAATCAATTATGTTACATGAAGTGAAACGTTTTAAGAAATGTCTTAATCGCTTAATGTATTCCAAGATTGAGATTTTAAAACCAAGCGAGTATCAAAAGAGTGTGAGCTACCAATAGAAGAAGATAGCTTAAGATCGGAGTAAGTGAAAACTGTGTACTCTTCATAAAATCAGTCGCTTTCAATCTCAGCCCATTATTTTTCACAGCAGAGTAAAAACCTCTTTTAGTACCTAGAAGGCATAAACAATAATCGCCACGCTTGTTCAAAACAGATTGTCATTTTTTTAAATCAAGGTTTACTGACAATTTTCTTTACCGTAGATATTTCAATAAACAAACAATAATAAAAGCTTCTAAAGAATAAATAATGATTTTTTTAAGATCAAATGACAAGGTCATTACCAACAGTTTTACAATGACAGTCGTTAGTTGTTCAAAAATTCGAATCATAGTTCACAAGTTCAACGTTCACGAGTCACGAGTGCATTTTGATATAATAGACAAAACGGTTACAATATTTGTTTCAGCATGGAGTTAAATCTATATCTATCTCTATAAGCGGAAGAGTTTGTTTGTTTATACGCGCTAATCTCTTAAATTACCAATCGGATTTGAATAATTCTTTTTGCGTATGATAGCCCAGTTCCTGAGGAAGGTTATTAGCTATGTAACATCACGCTACTGCCTACAGGAGCAGATCAGTAAGCAAAGACGCGGGTAAAACCGCACCGCGGAAATCTTATGTTCTATAATGAGCAAATGTGAATGTGACTTTTACAAAGTCAGATATCAACGTTGACGTACTTTGCGCATTGCTAATAAAAGATAAAGGAGTACATCGTGAGGAAACCGGGACTACACTCAAATGCAGCCCACAGTATTCCAAGAGTCGAAGGTACTACCATAAGATTGAGAGAGAGGTTGAAAATTTCCACATTTATATATTAAGTTTAAACACAACAAGGCTAATTGCTAAAATATTTTATCTTATTGAAAACATAATCATTAACAAGGCAATTAACAAATTTCTCCAAAACTTTTCTCCGCAGTGTATTTATACACAATTAGAGTGGTATATAATTATGTAAAAAGTGTACAAAGATGACCATTACACCGGGTCGTGACAGACGATCAGACACAACTAATGTGACACGACTTAACACAGAGACGGACTTAGTGACAACTTTTTGTCAACGTCGACGATGAAAGCCAAAACAATTTGATGATGTTTTATTTTTATTTACTAATATAAAGACTGTATATTCTAGAGATAAAATAATGGAGACAGTTTGTGAGTTGCCTGGTGTATTAGCTGTTAATTTACAAAAAATATTTTTTACTTTAGTAAATTGTATCGGGCAGTAAAAACTTTAAGTGGTAAATATGTCGAATACAATTTATTACAAAGACTTGCTAATTTATAGTGCTCAAATAAATATACACTGTGTTATTTTATTTAATTAAGTTTTTAGTTTAATTTATACTACTTGCTTACAACGTATATAACTAGGCAAATGTTGATATCACCCATAAGTGTTGACGGCAGAAAATGCCACAGACATTATGTTAGTTGCACCTATAAAGTTTTTAATAAGTAGATTAATAACTATATTTTTTTTTACTTATTTAACATCATATTAGGCAAAAAAAGGCTCCAATCATTATTTTATTTTAATTTTAACCAGTGCTAGCCCTCACGTGTTATACACATAACTTAAAAAAGTGCAGTAATAAAAGCGAAAACGTTATTAGATATCATTCCATGTTTACGTAGCAATAATTCACAAATATTTACGCTCCGGGAAGACACCACTATATTGCCTCGCGCCCATTGGGACGTACCCGTGTGGTTAACAACGCACGTTTCAAATTGAGCTTACATCGTTCTCATTCATTTTGAATTAACAACGCACATGGAAACCCTTATCGCATAAACATTTTTTTTTAATTCATACATATAATGTAAACGCGCAATTAATATGATGGCGTAGTGACAGTTCATGTGACTGGCTGTGCACGAGGATGTTCTAATACCCAGACCAAACTGTTGTACCAATCCAAACCCATATTCCTACTACAGAGTCTCTTCTTACACTGATGAAAGCATGACCATGAGCAGTTATTGACGGATTGGTGATTTTATACTATAGTGATTTATTTTATTGTTCAGTTATGTTCACGGGCTTATCTTCAAAAGTTTTATTCATATTTCGAGTTAGACATCTTATATGTTAATTAATGTGTAAGTCTTCTGCATAGAGTAAAATTAAAACTAGATACTTTATGAATAATACATAATTTAATAACAAGTTTATAATAAATTTTATAAAGACAATTAACACAAAATAAAATAATAATATGCGTGACTTAGTCCGGTCCTCTACAATCCATTTAGGGAGATAGCATCGGTTAGAGAATTATTAAGTTATTATGAGTACGCAAAGGTCGCGGTATTATCTTAGACTTCGATCATAAATGAACCATTGTATCTAAGTAATGTGTATCGTTGCTCCACTTGCTCTGGAGGGATAGGCAGTAAACTAAGTATTTTAGTTTATTTTAAAGACTAGCTGTTGCCCGCAGCTCCGCCCGCCAAAATAAAAAGCAACCCGCATCTAGCATTTTCCAGTTTAGCAGTCTGTTTAATGTAAAATATTAATCCATCACTTCAATTGTATATAGTAAATATTTATTCATGGACTAGCTGTTGCCCACGGCTCCACCCGCGTGAATGTCGGTTATCGCATTTCTCATGCAAATGTTCATCCCCTATTTCAATTCCTTCAAAACATTTTTCGCGATAAAATGTAGTCTATGTTGTTCACCAAGGTCTATTTTATCTGTATACAAAATTTCATCAAAATTGGTTCCGTGATTTAGGCGTGAAAACGTAACAAACAGACAGTTACTTTTACATTTATAATATTAGTATGGAAGTATGGTTAAGCATCAGTCCTAAATATGTAAACCTTCCTAATAAATTGTGAATATTCCCGGGAGCTAACTCAGTTTATTTCTGACATTGTCTCGGAGGCAATTTTCTAAGAGCCACTTCAGTCAAAAGCAAGTATTTTTATGGATTATGTTATTTGAAAAAGTATAATCAAAGTCATTATTTTATAAACAAGGTATAATAATAACACAACACACAACGCCATCAAGACCCAAAGCAATCATATACTATAGCTTGTGTTATGGATTCTAGAATGCGGATACTTAAATCAGCGTTTATTTATTTATTTATTTATTAATTTATTTAGCGTTTGAGAAGCTACAACATATCTTCTCGTCCGCACTACCGCAGTGTCTCAAGACCAAGGTCTTTGACCAGTGTGTGTTGCCAGTGATGACATATGGAGCAGAGACGTGGTTGCTAACTATGGGTCTTTTCAGAAAGCTCAAAGTCGCTCAGAGGGCGATGGAGCGAATAAAGAAGCAAAAGAAGAAGGACTAAGAGTCTGATTGAACCTCTGGTTTGGTCGGTCGTTCGCCGCACTCATCCATCGGTTGCCCGACACTTTACCGACACTTTATAAAGTCGTCGGTCTTGTATACTGAGGTATACACCTACAATTTTTTGTAATACTCGTACCTACAACTATTATTTAAACAAATATTTACACTGAGCCGGAATCTAACCCGCAATCCTTAACTTAGCAGTAGATTGCTGGCTACGCCATAGAGGTTAACATTAAATTTTATATCGTTTCTGGTATCATTTTAGTAAAATAACGAAAGCCACTCACGTAAGTTTGTAAACTTAGTGCTCCATCTAATACCACACATTATCATCAAAGAGGATTAAGGCGTGTTCAACTTGTAGTTATATTATATACATAGAATATTTACTTAATTCTTAATTAACTGTCGTCTGAATAGTATCTAATTAATTATAGTTTCAATTAGATAATAACTAAATTAATCATAAGCTTATGTAATTAAACTTGGTAAGCACGCAGCTTGTTTTTTTATTATTTTTATATGGCATCGTTAGCTGGCCGTGTGGTCTTTAGTTTAAAGTAATGAAAATGCTAGCCCCACGGCTATGCCCGCGTGTAAAATATTATTATGTTTTGTTGTATTACTCGGGAACCAGGCCGAAGGTCTATGTTCATCTCCGGCACCGAATCTATCTACTTACCAATTTTCATCGAATTCGGTTCATCTGTTTAGGGTCTGAGTGTTAACAAACATACCCACACACAAAAACTTTCGCATTTTTATAATAATTCATATCTTTCTCTGGTTATTGTAATTCGACTAAGGGACCAAGTTAAGAGTAGCAGCAGTTAGCGGTGTACTTAAATATCATCATATTGTGGTTACAAACAAGCCTACGAAGCGTGGTGAGCCCATCAGGAGATGCTTATCTCCAGCAGTAGACACCTTCAGGCAGTTTAATAAACTCTTTACCAGCGCAGGTGTTCCCATCTAATTATGATCCTGGGTCTTTTCAGCGGGGCGTGAAAAAGCATCTCACTAAGCCGCCATAGTAGAGGCCACCATACCAGTATTTTGGCTTCTGGAATGGTGTCCACCACTTCTGGATTCCACTGACTGCTTACCCAGGCAGAGTGGAATCACTTTAGTAAGCTAATATAAAAAAAAACATTTTAATGGAATCTGGGGCCCTACTACAACCTTCTATACGATTTTATTATAACCTCACTTATCTCTATCCTTTTCTTTAATGGTACAAAAGAAAAAGACAAAACAGAAAGTGACATGAAAATATTACTGCTATAAGAGGCGGTGTTAGGCCCCCTGTATGTCTAAATTATATTATACAAGTACGTAATCTTGAATACCATTAATATGTACAATAAAGAAAAACACCTCGATAAAACCTTAACTTATAAAGAGCAATGAAATAGGTAGTCCAAATCACAAGATAAAAATAAACAATTGTAACTTCATTTTGAATACAAGTAATGACAAAATAATTGTTATATCAAGTCAAATTAAAGAATCGGTGTAAATAAACCGAAAATGGGCTAACAACTTAATTATCGGCATGGGCTCGAAAACATTCATATAAATATTTTTTATTGGTCCCACCACGTCCAATTACTGACACTGTCTCGAAAAGAAACAATACGTCTCTTGAGAACGTTAAGCGCATACCGTTCTTACATTTGTATTTTTTACGTACTTCGTCTCGTTGCCAAAGGACAATAACTCCAAAAATTACTAAAAAACGTAATGATTGACGAGAAAATCGTCGAGTATTCCGCTCACAATGCCTCAATTTAAGATTCCCTTTCATAAATATAAATTGTGGCCGTTATGAATTTTTGTGGAATTTTAAATTTAACAGGAGGAAGGTGTTTCGTTTTTTTTTTGGTAACCGCAAAGAAAACTTAAATTTGCATGAATTACGTAATTTATACCTTTTCCGTGTCCATTGTCATTTAGTAGCAAAAAGTTTAAAGCCTTCATGTTTTTGGAATTCGAACAATTGCTACAATTGGTAAAATTAAACGTTTACAGGTTTACAGTACTACGGTAATATTTAACCATGGGTCACTCATGTCGCCATAATATGTTGCAACTGCTAATGAGATTTTTAATCTTATACATTTACTTAAATCATGTATTTCTTGAAAATTCCGTTTATCTGCTTTGGTGATTTTTGTTTTTTGTTTTTTTTTTTTTTTTTTCACAGCGCTTTCTAGCCCCAAATTAAGCAATTATATTTGCTTGTGTTATGGGTGTACTAAAAAACTGATAAACTACAAATATACATTTTTTTTTGTAAATACATACATATTACATTATAGATAAATAAATTACACCCAGACACAGAACAAACAATTATGCTCATCACACAAAGGTTTATCCTGGGTGGGAATCGAACCCACGACCTCCGGCTTAGCAGTCAGGGTCACTAACCACTAGACCAACAGGCCAGACAAAGATTGATTGTTTGATGAGCTTGCAATTGTTTACTAAATTTGTTTGAAACGTCGATACAAAGAACCCCAGTTAACTTATGCAAAGTAATAGATACAATTTCTGACATTTATATTTAAGCAGTTTCTTAGATTTTTTATTATGATTATTTTTAAATTCCCTTCAGATATACAGATTATCAATTTAAGATTGGGCAGTGAGTTGTTGACTGTAAATTTCTGTATTCTTATTTATTCTCGGTAACAAGCTAAAATCTGCTGATAATACAATTTTTGTAAAAAAATCGCCTCAAAGCTCAGACGACGCGAATTTAAATAATTCTCAATTGGGAACGATTTCAATGGAAAATAATAGTTCATTACTTTTAAAGATCGCGTATTCAAATATTGAAATATTTAATGTTAAATTATTTTACTTTTGGATAATTTTCCTTGATTATACTCGTTTGAATTTGAAGAAATTAACTTTCATGTTCGAATAACTTTGTTTCGCATCTATAATAAATTGTTAAACTGTTTTCTGTGAAATATAAAGAAATCTGAGTCAAAATAAAATCAATTTTGTAAACAGCATACCTACTTAAACACCATTATCTTGTAGCCAGTATTTAGCTTACAAGAAAGTGAAGTTTTTTTTTATTAAAAACATTGTTACCGTTTACCAAAATTTAAGGTAAGTAGGATTTAGGTAACTCTGGTGATTATACAGAAAGTGAAAGGTGTTAATTTCTTTTGTACTTCATTTAATTTATTTAACTACTTTGCGTAAATTATAAGCAGTTCAAAAGAATGTTAAATAAAACGGAGACGGACAGTGAGGCAGTAAAACTGACAATAAATAGTACTTTTCTTCTTAAATGGCTCTGAGCTCGAATGACCCGTAAAACAAAGTGACTATAAAGCTTGATGATGTCGAAATTAGCAGAAATGATTTGTCTGCGTAAATTACGTACCGATGCCTCAATCCTAACTAAAGTACCATACAAGGACTATAAAAGTAATTTTGAACGCATCATAAAATGCTGAAATCGAATTTCAAAGAACTTCAAACACAAAGATTCCGAAAATATTATTTTTATGATCGCAGAAGTATAATACTGCGTGTATACTGCGTATTCTCCTGTCGTTCATACGCTGGTATTACGACGATAATTTACGATAATTTTTGGCATTTATCGTTCTATGTCAACTGCAGGTCGATGAGTTTTTATGCGCGAGAGCATTGTGATTCACTCGCGGGACAAAGATTATTGCGCAGATGTGACAACGTGGTTATATTTGTCGTTTGTGAGGTGTGTGAGTAATAAAAATGTTATAAAACTTGTCTCGCAGTATTGATACTTGCATAGTGATTTTATTTATTGTGGCTTAGGGATTAATAAGGTTAAACAAATCTAGGGTTTGCTTTGTTAAATGGAGCTTTATTATGTCTTTTCATATAAAGAATATCATCTAATGTTCCTCTATTTTTAAAATTGTATAACATAATACAGTACCTTTAAACATAAAACCTGAAGCATATAATACTATATAGTTTACCAATTAAAAGATAACGAATTACACACACACAAGACATTATTATGTTTGTTGTTTTGGTGCAAAACATTTAATTTAGATGACCTTAAAGTTCACTTAAACAACTATTATAAAACGAATGACTTTGCTAACTAATAACATTTAAGAAGATTTTTATATTGTCACTTGTAACTACGCTAAACAATTCATCAACCTAAAAAATAATAAAAAGTAACTTTCTTTTTAAAACTTCTACATACTAAAGGTATTAAGGTATTAAAATTATCGTATATTTTACTACTTTCTCGTACAAACTATTAACACCTCTGTATTTTTTGCTTTACGAAGCTTTGAAGAGGGCGAGATTAATCCATGTCAGTACAATTTACATTGTGTTCACAGGAAAAGTTTACGATGCGCTGAACCAAAAATGCTTTAATTTATACTTTTGCCACTTTTACTCGTAACAGCTTATGTTCGAATTTCTAATTGAATGATGTTGCGTATGCTGGTGCCATGGCGAGTTTTGGCAAAAGGGATCGTGTTTTGTTAGGGGATTTGTACTTTTTTTTATTTTCGATAGCAAATTTTGAACATAAACCAATCGTGGGCCGACGACCTTAAGAGTGGCGGGCAACCGACAATAGAGGGTGGCTCACGACGAAAATTGGGGGAGAGCTATGTCTAGCAGTACATACGACCCGATTTGCGAACCTCGTCTGATTTGATGTTGATTAAAAAGTCAAATAATTAACGTGCAGCCAATTTACTGAAGACCTAGATAAACTAGGAAGAAACTCAGGTCACTTTTATGAACTTTTTGTATTTTCATTTTTTTTTTCTAAATACAAAAAAAGTATTATCAAGTTTACTGAAGGTTACTCTTTTAGAGCCGAAACACATAACGGCGTTGCGTAAAAAGAGAAGATGTCGAATAAAGATGTTAAAATAAACTGCATTAGGTGTAATAAAAAGCCTTAAAAACCTTAAAGTTTTATATAGGTCTCTAGAAAAACAACATATATACAACTAGTAATACTGTAATAACAGCGATTAAAATATAATATATACAGTACAAACAATCTAACAATTATTGTTATACCTTCTATTGCTAATGCTGTCCTTGCTTTAACAACGTTAGATAAACTATCCATCGACTTTATTGCCTTGCATTAAAGTTCAATTTAGCATCTCAAATTACAGCATTAATTTTGTCCTTGCATTCTATAACCAACTACACGAGCAGTTTAAATGTGGTTTAAGTAATTAGAATAAGGTCTAAAATTGAATGGTTTGGCAGTATGTATTGTTGTTAGTATAGTTGGTAACCATGAACTGAAGGGCGCTGCGAAGAACCATACATTAACATTTAGGGTCCATTATGTTTGATGATGAAATTGGGCATGAGATGAAATTGTGCGCTTTTCTCCAAATATACGTTGATTGGGTAATTTATCTCACGTCGCTTAGGAACAAAACAAAACAAGTACACGGCTTTGCTGATGGTAAATAGTTACCGATGGCTGTGTTATCAGAGCATTCAGATTCGATATAAAGCAAGACTAAAGCTTTGCAGACAATGCAAAATAATCGATTGAGGAAAGAAAAATCGTTATTAACCACGACTGTAATGAATGATTTAGAGTGATGCTTTATTTGAGTAATGATTTAATTGATGATGATATATAGTAATCAGCCATTGACCCATCTGTTATCAAAGACAAAAACTTAATAAGAAGGAGTTTATTCTTAATACTGACGACCGGCGACGGACGTCTGTGGTTCGGTGGTACTGTGTACAGATGGACGCGCGAGCGCGATTACCGCTCGGTGCAAATATATTTTGTGTGCATGAACATGACATTTGTATTGTTCTGGATGTTTCAATGTATATGTATGCATTTACAAAATAAAAATAAGTATGTTTGTCCACTTTCTATAACGCATACCATAAGCTTCAATATATTGCTTACTTTTAAATCTAGATAGCGTTGTGTTATTTTAATACCATTGAAGTTTAAAAACTAGTTCATTATGTACCTTAAAACCATAAAATCGACCGTTACTAAGTCTGCTTAAACCATTTTTCTTCCCTATCACTTTACGGTTATAACTTTACTTCAATAGTCCATTGTATAATTATCTGTTTAGGGATCTCGTGTTTACATTTTTATTGTGCAGTCGGTTTAATTTACGACGTCACCTTATCATTAATGTATGTATGGGTATAATGTATGAGTGTGTATTGTCAGTTCTGATTGTAGGCATGTGCCTGTGTTAGACCGTGAAAAGATACTAGGGATTTATACTAATTTACGATCGCAGTTAATGGAACGCAACAATAACAATAGGATTTAATTTTAAAATTGTTAAATTGTGTATGTACCCTTATTTTGTGTTGGCTTGAAGGGTAATGTTGCTAAAAACGAAAAATGGTACTTTATTTTTGCTACACTGGCTGGATTTGTAATCTGTGTGAGCAGATTACTAATCTTAAAATTGCATCATCCACAATTTTTTTTTTTTTAATAATAATAATGTAATAATAGCTTTATTGACATAATTTTTGTACAATATCTTAAAGTATAACCCTGTCTCTTACGCTAGTTTAAAACTGTATTACAAGAGACAGTGCCTTCTCCATAAACTTAATACACAAGTTTTATGTCGTGTGCGATAGAAAAGAAATAAAACTAAAAAAGTTAAAATAGCAGAAACATGAATGAACGGTAAGTTTACTAATTCTAATAGTTATTACAGCGGGTATTAATACAGAGTATAACGTGGTATGACTAAAATAATTCTAAGCAAGTTTTAAACAAATCAGATTTGATAAATTATGGGGATAAGTACGTAAAAACTTTTAAGAAAAGAACTTTAAATTAAAAATTAATAACTACCTATTAATTGTGTTAGTGTGGCATTGTACATAATATATTATGTAACATAAGTATATAAGGGTGTTGAATTGAAATTTAATTGAAATATAAGTACAAGTTATACGATTTTGCCAAAATCAATTTTGATACAACTAGTGTCTAATAACTGCTGAAACATGATAGTGATTTAATATTATCTTTATCTACTAATATTATAAATGCGAAAGTAGCTCTGTCTGTCTGTGACACTTTCACGCCTAAATTACTGAACCGATTTAAATGAAATTTGGTATAGAGATTGGCCTTGACTGTCGCGCAAAATTGGATTGAAGGGGATGAAATAGAGGATGAAAGTTTGTATGAAAAATGCGATAAACAACATTTAAGTCGGCGGAGCTGGAGGCAACAGCTAGTGCCATTATAAATGTTAAGTTTATTATCTTCTATTAGAAAAATAAAGACTAAAATATTTGTACAAAAGTAAGTAGTATTAGCTGTATGCAATCTTTGGAGTAACAAGAGCATCTAAATGATAGTAATCCACGGTTTATAAGACCTTTGCAAACCAAAAAGTATTGTTTATTTACTTTCAGACACGACAGTGCTGTTAAAGTTTTAGGATTGTTGCATACTAAATATATAGCTATAAAAGTGAAAACAGAAAAATAGGAAATATTCCTGTTATTTAGTTATTAGTGAACTAAGCGAAATGGTCTATGGATAAGGCACCCGCTTCGTAAACACGAGGTAGTGGGTTCGAATCCGGCCAAGTACCAATGTGATTTTTCAAATCATATGTACTTTCTAAGTTTATCTTGGATATTTCTGACTGACGGTGAAGGAAAACATCGTGAGGAAACCTGTTCTTAAAAGTCTGAAATTGCCAATCTGCCTTGAGCAAGCGTGGTGATTAATGCTCATACCTTCTCTATGTGAGAAGAGGCCTTTGCCCTGCAGTGGGACAGTAAACAGGCTGATATTATTATTATTATTATTATAGTGAACTATGATAGGTGATAGAATTTGCTTTGTAAATATGTTGCACTTTATTAGTACTTTATCAAATAAAATGCCTTTTACAAATTGAATCTTCTCTGATATCTTTTAAGATTTAAAATAGTGTGTTATAAATTAAATCAGCCTTTTAATAAGCCCGAAGTCTGGCGTTGGGCACAGAAAATGGTCTTGCCTTCTGTTTCCATTTATTATAAAAACACAACTTTTACTAATTGTACTCTATGAGGTTTTATGCATACTGTGGTTCTTTTAGATGTTGTGCATTTAAATACTATTATTAGAAATGTATTTTATACGTGAATAACAATGTAACAATGACTGGTTGTCCTAAATAAATAAATTTAGTAGGTATACTATAATTCACAAAATGTGGGTTTCATTCCCACTCAGTACAAACATTTGTGTGCATGAACATGTATTTACAAAAACAAAAAAATTAAGTATGTTCTGCATTCTAGAACCTATAACACAAGCTAAATATGTGCTTACTGTATGTAGTTGTTGTGATGTTATATGTGATGTGATATTAAATACTTTAACCCTTTCGGAGAAAAGAGGTGTAATGCAATTTTATATAATATCTTATTATATTACACATGCTGTACACAAACCTAAAACACTGCTATTCACCAAACGCTTTTATGAAATTGGAAAACTCTAGAAACGCATAAGGGCGAACGTGTACAACAAAATAAAAAGCCGTTGGTATAAATATTGGAAAATAATATCCAGGATTCCAGTTCGAAAACGCTGTTAAATTTATTAAAATTATTGTATTGTGTAAATGAAACTTTTCGTATTTTTGTTTCTGGCAACATGCAGTTTTGTTCTCACAGTACATTTTTAAATAGGGTAATTGGATCGAGTGAAACAACTGTCAATACTGTAACCAATACAGACACTACTGTATGGTGAATTGTTCCATAGATTGCTACGACAAACAATTTCGTTGTGCTATTGTCATGCAATGGTGAGATTACTTTTGTGACTCTAGTGTTAGTAGTGGAAGAAATAAACAGTATTTTTATAGTTAGTATTTATATAACCATAATGTTGTTTGTCTTTGAATATGTTTTAGGCTTTAGTAGAATTAATTACTACTAAAATATTTTAATTAAGTATGGCTTTATTAACACCTATTTTTAACAAATTACTACAAGCTGTGAGAGTGTATTGGACAATAGAGGTCGAGATACGTTTCTAGACATTATTATTTTGTAAGTTATTAGTACTAATGTTCGGTATGGTAATAGACTAGGCCTCTAATACACATTAATATCCAAGCGAATGTTATGTAAAGTTGACACATGTCTGTTTACCCTTTACAGTTAAGAGTCGTGATGAAGTTAAAATTCGTTTTTACCACCTATTAGCAATTTAAGATCATATCTCTTTTACCGAGTAAGCAATAACCAAAATCATAAACTCAAGGTCGATTCTGGTGGGTCCGTCCTGTGGGGTCTGAAGTACGTGATCTCCGATCTGTCCATCGATCTCCAATATACTAATATGACACGTAAACGGAAGCACAGATAAGACAATATTAAAAAACATTATTACGTCTGAATTGTATTAATTGTATCAATACGTGACGATTGGCCGGCCAGGTGTTGATAGCGGCGCGTGCGCATCCTCGTGGATTTGTGTATGTGTGTGTGTGTGTGTGCCACGTGTAAGATAGCACGTATGTGGGGCACTGGGTTACTTTGGTTATTATAATAATTTTTATTCTCAATTAGTATCTTATTTCTTATTGTATCATATACCTAATCAATCCCCGCATCCAATAAAATGGGATTCAGTTTTTCTGGAATTTGTCAGTATTAACTTGGAGCATGGAATTGTGCCTGGTGAATGGCAACAAACTTGCACCATGTAAGGGACCGAACAACTGTCTAAACGAGAAAGTTACATACGTCTGCTTCCTCTTTTGAGTAAAAGTATTTTCTTGTCCCTGCATCACCCAATGGTAGACTGGTAGATATATACATAATATAATATTCTACCACATTCACACAGCGCCATCTAGTCCCAAATTAGGCAATTATATTTGCTTGTGTTACGAGTACTAAATAACTGATAAACTACTTATATACACATTTTTTTTATAAATACATACATATTATAGATAAATTACACCCAGATACAGAACAAACAATCATGCTCATCGGACAATAAATTTGTCCTGGGTGCGAATCGAACCCACGTCCCCCGGCTTAGCAGTCAGGGTCACTAACCACTAGGCTAACAGATCAGTCAGATAATGCCTCAGGAATATTGGGTATTAGGACCAATGAAAGACGTGAGTTCATGAACTAATTTGTATATTATTAGTTATTATTTAATAGGAGAGGTGTGTGTTCACTCTCGCTCAATACAGGCGGGATACTACGGAATACTGACTAGTAACCGAGCTGTTATTTGTATAAAAAGGTTCTTATGAAGGGACTCTAAACCACTTAAGTGGGACGGATATATTTTTGTATATTCCAACACGCCCCCTCAAAAATAAATCCTTTTTCTAAAATAAATTATCTTATAAAACAATTAAACAATAATAATATCACACACCTTCCTTCTCTGGGAGTATAATCATATTTGGTTCACCATTCGATGCGCAGGATTAGGGAAAACCCAGAAAAACCTAATCAAACCAAATCATTAATAATTATTTTCTTAATTAAAATTAAGTTCTACATAATTCATAACTATTTACACATTTTATAAACTGTGTAACCCTTAGTTCCTTTATGTTTTGTATCCTTACATTACTTCGAGATTTTCTCTCATCTCAGTAAAACGAAACGTCGGTAAAGGCTTGGTTAGGATGTCTGCTTATTGATTACCTGTGGAAACATAAATAATTTTAATAACATTATTTTCACCAATTCTCTGAAAAAGTGATACTTCTCAATGTGTTTTGATCTTTTGTGGCTCGTAGGATTATTTGCAATGTTTAGATACCAATTATTGTCCTAATATATATAGGAATCGCATTTGGTATTTTTATATTAATACTGGTCACTAAGGATTTTAACCATAATACTTCTCTAACAGCTTCATATAAAGCCATAAATTCTGCTTCAGTTAATGAAGCGGCCACTTTGAGTTGCGTCTTTATGTTCCAGCATATTGTACTTTGTTCAAATAATTTAAACAAATAGCCACTTGTACTTTTACGGCCTAATTCATTGCTTTCCCAATCTGAGTCAACAAAGTCACTAAGAATGTCACTTTAAATATCACTTCGCACAGAATTATGATAAGTTAAAATTCATAGTCCCTTTCAAGTATCGTAGGTAATAAATAAATATCCTTTTAAATATATAACCAAAGTGTGGGATTGTTTTTGTTAGCAAATCTACTCAAGATGTTAATGCTAAAACTTAAATCAGGACGAGTGCATACCATATTATACGTCAAGCACCCTTTTAGGTTTTTACAAGGGGCATTTATGGTCTCACTTGAATTCAAAGAGATATAATCTATTTTGGTTTCTAAAGACGTTTTGACAGTTTTATAGTCACTCATGTTGAACTTTTCTAAAAACTGTTTTTATCTATATTTCTTGGTCTAAAGTGATTTTGTTATTATACTTTTGCACTTTTATTTCCAAGAAACCCAGAAACAATGACGAACAAGTTTCTTTTAAGTGTACCATTTTAAATTTGTTCACTTAATAATTTTTCAAAACTATTTATGGTATTTATATTAGCTGTCGATATTATAGATCATCGACTTAAAGTACAACATAAATGTTTTTAAGAATATCACCCGCATCTAAAATATAAATATAGCGGTCAGCTGATGAGTAGGTATCAAAAACCTTTCTTAATTAAAGATTGTACAAAAATTTGAAACCAACAACGGGCAAACTGTTACATACAACGATTTATTTAATTTGCAAATTGAACTATTAATTGAATTTGCGATACCTTTAAGAATTATCATAATATGTATATAATATGTATATACTTATCCTTCCTTTAATTTTCATTTATAAATGCTGTTATTACATCCATATGGTGGAGTAATAAATTAAACTGATTTTCAAAAGCTATTAAAAATCGGCAACTAGGAATTCTTGCAACAGGTGCAAAAGTTTCATATACCTATTGTTGACTGAAACCACTGGCTACTAAACGAGCTTTATATTTATCTCAACGGATTTTAAAACTCATTTATATTGAAAATAGATAAAATTTCTATGTTCCGGTTTTTGAACTCATGTTCAGGTTTTATTATTAATTAATGATTTAATTTCCTCATTGATAGCATTTTTTCAAAAATACTTTATCATTCCTGGATTCAATTTCTTTCTATGGTGTAGATATTTTGCATAGTAAAGAGTATGCGCACAGCAAATAGTTCATTAGAACTATCATCTGCTTTTTATTATAAGATACAGCAGGTAAGTTTTTAATTCGCCCATTTTGTCTATAAAGTCATTTTATTTCGAGATAAAGTCATCTTATTTTGCAATGTAGAGCCATCTGTTTTATTTACAGATTTATATTTGAGCCATATCTGTTTCACTTACAGATTTATATTTTGAAATGAAGTGCTATCTGTTTCACTTACAGACTTATTAGGTGGTGGACCTAATGATACAGGTATTTCCTCAGTTTATTTACACGGTTTGTCTTCGACAAACCTGTCAGAGTTATCCGAGTTAACGCAATTTTTAAGTACTTGACAAGAAATTAATTTCATCAGCTATCACATCTCTGACTTTTACAAACTGCTCGTTAGTCACATCCCACACCTTATAACAATTCGGTTCATAACCAATTAATATCCCTTTTAAGGATTTTTCATCGAACTTGGTTTTCCTAGTTATATTTGAAAATAAACAGTCGAACCGAAAATATTTAAATATTTTACTTGTGGCTTTTTTATTATGCCACAATTCAAATGGTGTGTTAAACGTTTTCAGTGCTTTCGTGGGGCTCATATTTATTAAATATTGTAGCTGTCAACACAGCCTCCCACCAGAACGTTTTATCTAATGGAGCACCAGATACCATGGCACGACTTCGTTCTGTTTTATGTTCTAATTATTCTTTCAGCAATCCCTTTTAATGCAGGGGCATGCGGCACTGTTATGTGGTAACTTATACCCTTTTGCACATAATACTTTTTCATTTCACAAAAATTCACCACCATTATCACAATATAGATTGACAATTCTCGAATTAAAATGAGCTTCACATTTATTGCTAAATAATCTTTTAACGTATAAAACTGTCTGATTTATGAGATACTGAATATGTAGCGCAGTAGTGTGTGAATTCGTCAACAAAAAAAATACAAAATACTTTTTGCCGTCAAGTGTTGTAGGAGTTAACCACATACATCTGTATGCACATTAAATAGAGGTCGTTTTATAATTTTAATTTTTTTTTTTAATTGATTAAATGACATGCTTGTTTTCCATTTATACAAGCTTAACTTATTGACATTTGGTGTGATATCAGATCGCTATCAGAATAAATTTGTTTGTTTTTTTTTATTTGCACAAACTTAGATTTATCGATACGATCAAGTCTATAATGCCATAATTTATAATTATAGTTTACGACTCTATTTATTGAGCTTTTAGTATTCAAAGCACATTTTCAAGCATAAAATTAATTCCTATTAAATTGTTCAAGACTTACCCTTTTTGTTACCATCTTACCCATGTTGATTATTTTACACCACCATCATTGTCAAAAACGACGCTTATACCTCTTGTTGTATTCATAATCTCCTACCATAAAAGCGAATCCTGAAGTATTTGGATTCTTAGAATCAGTGATATTTATAGATTGAACGGTTCTAGGCCTGTTATCATAATACTGTTTTGCCTTTTTGTTATAGAAACAGTCCCTTCTAAAGTGGCCTTTTCGTCCGCAATGCTGACAGTTTATGTTGTTATTTGATTTGTTTTTGGAATTGAATTTGTTCTTATAAAATTTTCTTCGATTTAACTTCCCTTTTGAATATCCATTATGGCTAATACTAGCCGAATTTGATGTTGCTTGTAGAATTTTCATGCTAGTGTCACGTCTCTCATTTGTCAATTTTATTTCGTGATCAAGAAGCCGGGTTTTAACAAATGTTAAAGTTATGTTATCTTCTGCCAAAGTCTCAATGGCTGTAACGACACCATTATAACTGTTAGGTAGAGTCATAAATAGGTGTGTTACCTTATCTACTTCCTCTAATTTGGCACCTGCAGCAATTAATTCGGTTAACAAATCGTCAAATTCTCGGAAATGATTTATTAATGAGATTTCTTCTTTTAACTTAAAATTCAATAACTTTTTCCTCAAAGCTAATTGAGTTGCTATGCTTTTTCTTTCGTAGATAGAGTCTAGCTTCTTGAAAATGTCTCTCGCAGTATTTTCTTCATTTGTAAGTCCTATTAAAGAATCCGAAAGATACTCTATTATCGTATTCTTAGCGATCCTCTGTCGTTTGTTCCACTCGCTGTCCGGTTTTTCAGGAAGTCCTTCATCGATTACACTTAGCACATCAAGTTCATTTAGTAAATTACGCATTCTAAGTTTCCATATGCTATATTTCTCCCCGTCAAACGGTTTAATATTTCTTTTCATATTTAATTTGTCCATTGTATTAAATTACTAAATCTCACTTGATATTAAATTGATATCAAAATACTTTAATTAAATAACACAAGTATTTACGCACATAAGTGTTCTTTTTATTTAAAACTAAACACTATTTATTTAGTCTAATTCACTGGGCCCATAACCTATTGGGTATTAGGACCAATGAAAGACGTGAGTTCATGAACTAATTTGTATATTATTAGTTATTATTTAATAGGAGAGGTGTGTGTTCACTCTCGCTCAATACAGGCGGGATACTACGGGATACTAACTAGTAACCGAGCTGTTATTTGTATAAAAAGGTTCTTATGAAGGGACTCTAAACCACTTAAGTGGGACGGATATATTTTTGTATATTCCAACAAGGAATAAGTCCGCCTTTACATTTATTGCTATATAGTTTAAAATAACTAAATAAAAGTATCGTGATTATGGAGGACACAAAAAAATAAAACTTAATTTAAATTGCTTGCACCAACTATTTTTGAGACATCAAATGCATCAACTCAACTGGACTGCCTCTGTGGTTCGGTGGTACTGTGTACGGATTACCACGCAGAGGTCTTGCGTTCGATCCCCGGGTCGGGTAAAGTAATATTGGGTTTTTCCGTTGAAAATTCTCAGTATTAGCCCGGAGTCTGACATTGTACCCCTTAAATGGCAACAGGCTTGCCCTCTGGAACATGATACCAAAAATAAAAAAAACTATGTGGTTAAACACCTCTGCCTAACACTTTGAGGATAAAATGCGTGAAGCTATGTATGTATCATTTGCATGTAGAATATCATTTTCATTAATCTAAAAGAACATTGAAGTTACTTCTCAATAATAAATGTAACATTTTCTACACTGTGTTATGTATTCGTGTCAAGGTTGTTTACTTATTAGCTCTAGAGGACTTTCTAAGTTCGCGGCAACTGTAGGAAGAACTATGAATGCCCTTCGCTATGAGTGCGAGCGAGAAGTTCGAAAAGTTCTAGTATTAGGAAAAGAGACGAGGTTATACGATATAAGCAATTATAATGTAGATGGGTGAATGATAGTTTTAGACTTAGGTAAGAAATAATTCGATTTTGACATGTATATTATCCTTTGAAAAACTTGGCATAAGGAGGTATGTGTGGATGGCAGCAAATGGTGTGCTATAGTCTCTGCTTACTCCATTAATGACAGGCGTGAAGTTATGTATGTATGGCTTGAATTTTGGGTGTTACTTTTCTGCAGTTTTTAGTAGTAGTCGTGACCAAGAAGTCTTTTAAAGAAATTCTCTGGAATTTTCGACATCAATCAAATTTTTAATACTTTTTTCATCGTAATTTTATTCCAAAACATTTAAATAAGAATTAATTGATACTACAAGTATTATATATAGTAAATAATTACCCTTGCTTTTCAATCGCGTGTTTCCCACAATGTTTTGCTTTTAATAAGTTTATACCAACTATGAATGGAAAATTTTAACCCGATTATGTCAGGTCTAAAGTAGCTGTAATGACTGCAGAAAAGTGCGGATAAAGTATTTAATTACAGCAATTAACATGCCACAACCGTGGTAAATGATAATAGCATTAAATTTAATTTTTTAGTATTAAATCGCTTGCACCAACTTTTACACATAATATTCTTTCATAGGAACTACTAATTTCATAGCGTGTGGGGTGAATTGCGAAAGTCTCTTTTTAAATTCCTGATTCGGACCATGGTTTGATCTTGGGGTGAAACAGCCAATTCAAAAATGATCGTTCAGTGATTCACCCTACAGGCCGAATATTTCGTGGTGTGAAAGAGGGACGACCCCGTTAACTACTTTTCTGTTGTTATTGCCCAGAGTAGTAGTTAATTGATTCGAAAATGTAATCTTTATTTACGAGTATAATAATTATTGATAGGTATCTATTAAGCAACCACCAGTTATGGTCTTCGGATATTTTAGAACTCTATCTACTTCCTCAATATTATATAATAATATAATATTCTACCACATTCACACAGCGCCATCTAGCCCCAAATTAAGCAATTATATTTGCTTGTATTATGGGTACTAAAAAACTGATATACTACTTACATACATTTTTTTTTGTAAATACATACATATTATAGATAAATTATACCCAGACACAGAACAAACAATCATGCTCATCACACAATGATTTGTCCTGGGTGGGAATCGAATCCACGACCTCCGGCTTAGCAGTCAGGGTCACTAACCACTAGACCAACAGGCCAGTCATCTGGATCATATCTGGATACATAGTCCATGACCGACCAAGGTGGTGAAAATGGTCCAGTCCAGCAGTAGACGTCTATTGGCTACTATAATAATAATTATTGTTCATTGTTTTGTCCATTGTTTGTTGATTCAATGAGAAATAGTTTATTTTCACGGTAGTAGATCCACGCTGATTTCAGCATGAATGGGCCGGATCGTCCGGGGAAGTACTACCCTCTCATAGAAGATCGACTTAAGAGTAGTAGTATCCGTACTACTGCGTTTCGTTCGGTGAGTGAGAGCGCCGGAGGCCCAATTTCCCCCCTTTCCTCTTTCCTCACCTCCCGCATTCCCTTCCTCTAACCCCATTTCCAATTTCCAGCCGCCATAGTGGAGGCCACCATACCAGCAGTTTAAGAGTATGGCTATTGGTATAGTGGCCACCACTTCTGGATTCCACTGACTGCTTACCATCAGGCGGGGTGGAGTCACTTTGGTAGGCTACAATATAAAAAAAAAAAAAATAATAATAATTTGCCTAAATGACCACACAAACTACTAGCGAAATAAACAAGCTGGGTTTTATGTACTTCGCTACAATAACCGTTGTCTTAAGTAGGTACTTTACTAGCGCAATTAACCGAATGATTGTGGTTAAAATAATCACACTAGAAAGCAACAAGAACATAATAATAAAATAGTGAATTAGAGGAGGTGTATGTCCTCAAAAGTGTTCATCGAAAGGCATCAAAAGTATTCCTTAAAACGCAAAAGTTTGATGTGCTAAATAAAAAATATTACTATGCTGTGTTTTGAGTAATATTTCTGATATGCTTTATATGAGCACGCTGCGAGAAATACTCTCGTTTTTTTAGACTGAGACGATAAAACTATTAATACTTTTATTATTATTCTTTTTAATAGGTTAAAAATCACCGATACGTCAAAATATTTAATAATTAAATAAGTGTTCTGGTTGGCGATCAATTAAGGTAAACTAGTTACGATATTTGTGGGTGGTCAGCCAACAACGAAGTTGTGGTATCTATTCTATTATTCATCGCACAAACTATTCACTTAACTAATTTCAATGTTAACACTTTTAGTTTTTATTGTTGTACATCAACATCCCAAAACAAAAAGTTCTAATACTGTTTTAACTATCCAGACAAGTCTAATAACTTCTAACTAGTACGGCATATTAAAATAGATGTTACTTACTAAAGTTTGTGTAATGTGTTGATGAACCTATCAATAATTTAAAGGTTTAAAAATGAGTCATTATATTAAAACGTTCATTACTGGATAGTTCCAGTAATGCATGGAAAAATGGATGTTTTCGGCTAGCGGCCTAGTGGATTCCCAAAATTTTCGCCATCTTAGTCGGTCGTAAAAATGTATTTTTTTATATTTAATATTATATACCTATCAATAAAAAGGATATATATATAATTACTAGCTATGCTCTGCGGCTTTGCCCACGCAAAAAGTGGTATGTGCTTAATTAATGTAACTCGGAAATCAGACCGATTTTCGGGATAAAATTGATCCAATGTCCGTCTCCGGTCCGAGTCTATGTAAGTAAATACCAATTTTAATGAAAATCGGTTTAGTTATTTACGAGCTGAGTGGTAACAAACACAGACACACAAACTTTCACATTTATGCTCGTAATATTAGTAAGATTGCTTAACGCATTAATGGGAGACAGGCGTGAAGTTATGTATGTATAATTATTTGTAGCTTTTGAGCCTTGATGGCCTAAATGGTTACAGTATTTTCTTCTTCTGCATCAGACTGATGAAGATGTAAGAACAGAATACCTAGTAAATTTAAACCTAAATACTAAATAATGTTTACAATATTTTGTTTGTAGTGTTCTCTGTTATTCTTAATTTAATTTTTGTTTTTATAACTATTTCTTATGTGTCTTGTGTCTATATCGAAATAAATCATTTATCTTTTCACTATTATTTTTTTTTTTCTTAAAGTCTAATAATATTACAATTCCTACACACAACGCCATCTAGACCCAAAGTAAGCATATACATATATAGCCTGTGTTATGGGTTCTAGAATGCGGATAGTCATACTTATATAATAATACTTTTTTTTGTAAATACTTACATTCTATATAAACACCCAGATCAATGCAAATAGACATGTTCATACACACAAACATTTGCACTTTACGGGACTCGAACCCACGACCTCTGCGTGGCAGTCCGTACACAGTACCACTGAACTCCAGAGGCAGTCAAAGTCTAATTGCTATTGTTACAAAAACTAATAGCAAATGCCATAATAAGAGAAGTAAAATATATTAAAACCTTTACATTTACTTTTGCAAACGTTGAAGTGGCCACAAACCCCAACTGTAACGTATAAAACAAATTTTATTCATTAACTTGCATTGCCAATGAAAGTTCCGGAGGGAATTTCTCACTTTTCAGGGTTTAGCGTTGAAATTTCAAATACATATTTCTAGTGAAACGTTGGTCTGTGAACGTTGGTAAACTATTTGAACATTCGCTGCAAGCTCAAATTTTAAGCGTCGTTTTTTATCGAATATAATACAGGCTTGTTTTCTGCGCCGAAACGATGCTGGGATACGATTTCTCGTACACTAAATATTTTTTGGTGATAGCTGTAAAGTTTCAACGATCGAAATATTATTTTTGTATAGTTCGTTCGTGTTTTTGGACACAAAATTCTCACTTAAAATATACCTGCATGGCCTTAGTTGTAGCTTTGTTAGTTAGTTGAATATTCCAGGTATACGATAAGTTTATGCCATCTTTATTTTTGTTATTGTACTTAAATAAACATAAACATATTTTGAAAGAATCTAATGTCCAAATTTTGGACGTCATTTTGAGGTTCCTCGACAGAAAAAAAATAATTATTTTGTTCCGGTTAGTAAATCGCACATAATTCAATTAGTAAGTATTAGTTTCAGTTCTTAGCAAGGAAGAGAAAGAGAGAGAGAGAGAGAAAGAGAGAGAGAGGGGGTGAGAGAGGAGAGGAGGAAGAGGGGGGAGAGGGGGGGGAGGGGGAGATGGGTTGTGCTTTCAGCTGTAAGAACAGTGTTGCCCTTTTTTGGAACTCTGTAGCTGATTGTAGACACAGCCAACTATGCTTCTGAGAACCATCAGTGAAAGTTTCCACTTAACAATAGTATGCACAATAGACCAGTTAGTCTAGGTATGTAAAGACAAACACGCCTATTGGGCTTATTGGGTCACTTGTTCATCTTGCACTAAAGGATACCGTACTGGTACGTACAATCTTCACCAAAGCAATCCATACTATTATACAGAGTGTATACGACGGTTTGACTTTAAATGAAAGGCAGGTGTTACTAGCCCATATAATGATTTCTAATTAATCACAAAAGTAATTTGACGAAAAACAAAAATTTGAAATTTTCTAACAAAATAAATAATATTTTAATAGTAACGAAGTAATACACCATTTTATTATGACAAGTTCACTGAACTGTAATGAACGGCAACGTTTATCCTTCGACGTGGACTATGACTTAAGTCAGTGACCGTAGTGTTAATTTAGAATTAAAGAAATTAAAAAATTTGTCCTGTGTCTAAACTATTGAAGATATTTAGTAGATTTTTTTTTGTCTCGTTTTATAATGTCACATACTATACGTAATTGCATTTAAAGTCATACCGTCGTATACACTCTGTATAAAGCGGAAGAATTTGTTTGTTTGAACGCGTTAATCTCTGAAACTACCAGTCAGATTTGAAAAATATTTTTGTTTATGATAGCCCAGTTCCTGAGGAAGGTTATAGGCTATGTAACATCACGCTACTGGCAACGGGAGAAGAGCAGTAAGCAAAGACGCGGGTAAAACCGCACCGCGAAAGCTAGTCGACGCTAGACGACGCTAGTCGTAATATATTAACACTTCACTCCAGTATGCATCATACGAAAGCTTAGCCGAAACTCATTTAACTCCAGTTATGTTTCAATTACACGAAATGAGGGAAAGGTTTCGTTTTATAAAAATGATAATATTTGACTTGTGGAACTGTTACATTTCGTTACATTGATTACTGTAGGGAATTGCTTTCAGTGTATTTTAATGAAGTTCGTAATTTTAATTAATTGCTCAACAAATTCTGTGATTGGCTATTTATAATAAATTTATGGTAATACAATTCTGTTTTTGTATTTCATTTGTTAGCTTTATTAAAAGGATAATGATACGAATATAGTACGTAAACAAATGGAAATATGATTAAAATAATTTTATATGTGGTGTAGGTAATAAGGTGGATTTTACGTTTTATTATCTCTTTGAATTTGATGACAAGAAATAAATTTGTGTGACCAACTATATATACTATTGGTAAAGCTCTCGTAATGTAGACATTAATAAAGAAGTTCTTTAGTCTTTCTTAAAACATGACAGAATTTTAAATTGGACTCTCTTTAAAAGCCCCAATTGCACTCCCTGGTGTGAAACGCAATAAAAACCTATCTCATAGTTATTACATTTCAATGAAACATAGTAACCTATTTATCGAATCGAAATCGAAAGTCGAAATGGCCCAGTGGGTAAGGCCACCCGATTCGTAAACACATGGTAGTGGGTTCTTATCCGGGCATGTACCAATGTGGTTTTTCAAATCATATGTATCTAAGTTTATCTTAGACATTTCTGACTGACGGTGAAAGAAAACAACGTGAGGAAACCTGGACTAAAAAGTCTGAAATTGCCAATCCGCCTTGAGCAAGCGTGGTGATTTATGCTCATGGCTTCTCTATATGAGAAGAGGCCTTTGCCCTGCAGTGGGACAGTAAACAGGCTATGAATATAGAAACTAAATCCATATAAATGCAGATATTTTCAGCTAGATAAAATTTATCTTTCATTTCCTAAGCTAATTTTACATAAAAACTTCCGTAGTAGTTTTATATGCATAAAATTACCATATTTAATATCCAATGATTCTACTAAAACTTAAACTTACCTAAGGAAGCTACATCTCATCTCTTAAAACTTGAACATCCTTATGTCCAAAACGATCACACGTGGTCATGTTAATACCTATTAGTTTTACCCAGTACCCAACTTTTCTTGTCGTGTGTAAAATTTTCTTTTATAAATGTTCTATACTTATACTTATTATTTTACAAGTACCTTAAGCTTAGCGTTACGATATAGGTATCTTAAGTTCCTGCACGGTTAGTTTATGTGGCGACCGCCCCGTGGGCAGATTGTAGTAGTTAATACTAGAACATACAGGGTTGGCACAGAGATAAAATAAATAAATAAAATAAATATTTACACATTTTATATATTTCAAAAATTTTAAGTCAGTCTTATTTCTTAAAGTCAACTTTCGCACTGAGTAATCGGTTGTAAAGTAAAGTAGTAATAAATATTTGACGATCATATTAGCCTTCGATAGAAATCCGATCTACGACATTTCACGTAATGGTAGCTTGTAGATGACCATTTTTATCAGTAGCTTCAAACCAAATCAAATCAAAATATGTTAAATTAAATTAAATTAATTAAATTAACACTTATGAACGTTAAAAATTACAAATCGACTGCCAATTATCCTACAGCCAGTAGGTACGCTGACGTGAGGGTAGGGCCATGAGAAGAACTGGCAAGAAATTCAGGCCACTCTTTTTAATCTCCAGGTTATTACAATATTTTTGTAAGCTACAAATTTAATTAGCATGCAAAGTGAAGCAGGCAATATACTTATTGCTTATTGATGGAGTCTTATTTTTGAATTTTCAAATTATAAAAATACATAACTTCACGCCTGTCTTACATTAATCGGATAAGCAGACGCTTTAGAACGCCATTTGCTGCGATCCAAACATACCTTCTTTGCCTCTTTAACAATAATTAGTCTTTTCATACACACACGTTGGCTATGGGTGCTTAAATTGTGCTCTTTGTCAACACATTACCTATTTGGTTCGTGTATGTAAAAAGGTTGTTATAGTTTTTAAAGATATATTATAACTAGCGGACCCGACAGACGTTGTCCTGTCTTAATTATTATCTAATTTTTCGCAGAACCTTCTCCGGACAATAACAAACACAACAAAAAAGAATTAACGGAATCAGTCTAGTTGCTCACGCGTGATGCCGTGACCAAGGAAAATAAGGATTTATTTTATATAAATAAATATTTCTAATCTCCCATTCTACAAACCCTCTTTCACCTACCTACAGATATCCCCCGTAAACTTTTCACTACTTTCCCCTATTCCCCTCTCCCTTCTTCCCCACTCATCCCATTCCGCTTCTTCCCTCCCTCCCCCTCCCCCTACCTCCCCTCTCCTTTCCCCGTCAATTCACTCTCCCTTTCCCTGGCTTCTCCCTCATTTCCCCCTTGCTTCCCTCTCACTTACATCTCCCTTCCCCTACCTTGCCCCATACTTCCCACTCACTTCCTTCTCATCTTTCTCTCATTTTCCCCTCACTACCCCCTCACTTCCCCCTCGCTTTCCCCTTACTTCCCCCTCACTTCCACTCCGCACTTCCCCTCACTTCTTCTTCCCTACCCCTCACTTCCCTTTCACCCCCCTCCCTTCCCCCTCTTTTCAATTTTCAAGTCGCTAACTTCAAAATAATATTTCATCCCTAATTCCGTCTCTCTAAATCCACCCCAATTAAAAAAAAACTAGAAGTGTTCCAAAACAAAATTTCAACACTATGAAGAATTTTCATACAATCGTTTTCATCCCTTTTCAGACCACCCTTAACATTTAGGGGGATGAAAAATAGATGTTGTCTGATTCTCAACCCTAGCCAATATGCATACAAAATTTCTCGAAAATCGATCGAGCCGTTTCGGAGGAGTTCAATAACGTACACCGTGACACGAGAATTTTATATATTAGATATTCACAGGCAGTCCACGCCAAACTTCACATGGAAAACTTAATTGTTAATAAGTGGGTAAGCAATTCATTTTTAACCAGACCATTTTCTACTTCGTAGAAGTATCGATTTTTATCACCCAACACTTGATAAAGAATTCTGTTTAAAATCAACAGCATTAAACTTTTCTTTTTGCTGGCAACCCTAATGGGAGTTCATTCCGGCTTCACAAAGCTTCGGCCTTGTACCGTTGACAAAAAATGTTGAAACATCGACAAAAAAAATGTTTTTTTTTTACTTTTCTAGTACGAATGGTGAAAACAAATCCCTTGCTGGAAACATATCGACTGTCTCGGCATTGGGGTTTTTCGTGGATTTGCCTTTGTATATTCGCTTACGTTTTACATACAGATAGTTTGTGAGATCAACTGGCTATGATGGCATGGAGCATTTTTATTAAATTTTTGTTAGTGTCAATATTTTAGGTTAGGTACTTTTTGCATTGAAAGTCGAAATGATATCGAACGTAGTGTTAAAAAATATATATTATATTTTATTTATAAATACATATAACAATAAATAATTATGTATAAGGAATGTCATTAAGCGCCATAGATTTTAGTAAGCACCTTTTAATTAAAATGTATAAAACACCTACTGAAAAAAGAAACTGTAGGTACTTACTTGCACTAAAACTTAACAACTGTAAAAAAGTATTTCTTAAAGGTAAATATCTATAATAAAGGAATAAAGTTGTTAATAACTCAGTTACCTAATTCCATAATTCATAAACACTAATATAAAAATAAATTAAAAAAATTATAGGTCACTCTGTTATCACGCAACAGTGTTGCATATTGCAGTAATCATTTAAACAAAAAATAAAATGTATTGTTTGACATCATACTATATTTGCAATTAATTAAAAAGTTAATCTATAAAAATGTTTAATCCACTGATAATCAGCGGACAGAATGAATAATTATAATATATTTACTTTTATATACTATTGAATTCTTAGTAATAAGTTAATAACACACAGAACACGATGAGGAATCTATTTAACTTAAAAATTTACCAGTTTATAAGACTGACATATTACGACTTGTAAGAAAGGTGTTTGGTAATGTCAGTAGCTGTTTCTTTGCAACTAGTTAACCACCTTTGAAATTATATTTCAAGAAAAATTGCCGACTGTCTCTGTGGTTCGGTGGTACTGCGTACGGATTGCTACGCTGAGATTGCGGATTAGATTTCAGCTCAGTGCAAATATTTATGTGCAAGAACATGATTGTCTATTTGTATAGGTATTGGGGTTTCTATGTATAATATGTCTGTGCTTATCCGCATTTTAGTACCCATAACAAAAGCCATGATATATGCTTACTTTGGGTCTAAATGGCGTTGTTGTTAAAATATAATTATAATATTAATTTGAGAGTTAAAAAGATGGCCTGAATTTCTCGTTAGTGTTTCTTATGGCTCTACCTCGTCGGCAAACTTGCTGTAGATTAATTATATGATTTTTTGGCATTTTTACGTTTAAAGTGTCACTTAGGTGATATAATAAATAAAGAAATTTTAATTTTGTATATATAGAAAATAACTGCACACATATTCTTAAATATATTTAATGAGCCTCATTAAAATAAATTTCGTTTAGAATTGTAAAGGAACAAATAAGCAGTGTACGTAGTTGATAGATTTAGTCTGACCAAAAAACAAAAATTTAAATTTTAATGTTGGTAATTGCAAAAGAGGTTGCGTTATTGGCTAAAAGTTCAGTCAAAATAAAGTTAAAGATCACTTAGTTATTGATCAGATATTTTACTAATAGCACCACAATGCGGATTGAACTCTAACATAAATAATATTAACAAAACCTCCGTTATCTTGTAACAATTCATGGTAGAAGTGACCTCAGCCCCACGCTTTGCGGTCACTAATTATAACAAGTGCCAAGCCGAACAATACTTGCTTTACCAATTGTATGGTAATTTTTATTTTACGTAACTTTGGCTAAAGTATAGATAAGTTTCACTTAAGTTCGTGTTGCGATTATTCTAGGTGTGGCAGTTTTGAAACGTAGGGTGTGCCATCATTTACATTGTTCACTATTTGCATAGCTAAAAACAATGTTCGCGAAGTTTTACAAATAAAATCGGCTATGTTAATCATACTCGAGTACATCAACATCAAATAGAAAGGAATTAATGAGGTCGCCATGGACAAAATCAAGGAAGAATGATGATAAGCTTCAAATATACGATTTTCGTGTAACTTAGAATTTTGATAAAGAGGGCAATCAATAATTTCCAGAACATGGTCAAGTCATACATAAGTGGTTAACGCCGTGTCTTTTTTTGAACTGTCTTTCTAAAAATGACGTTCCGCTAACCAAGTATGTGTGGCTTTACTGACTTATAGTGAATGAAACTATCGTGAGACAAAGAAGTATGAGAAGAATACCAGAACTCAGAAGTATACCTATAGACAATTAACATTGCCAATATGCATTGATCAAATAAGGTTATCAATGGTCATGCCTTTGTTGTAAAAGAGCGAAGATCACAAAAAGATAATAATAAGAATCCTTGTTTGAAAGGGAAAATGTCCTTAAGTTATTCAAAGTCAAAGCATTTATTTCATTTAGATCATAAATTATGATGCTTATGAAAAGTCAACATTACATTTTGTCAGCCAATTGACCTACAGCCAGTTCGCTGACGAGGTAGAGCTGTGAGAAGAACTGGCAAGAAATATTAACGGGCACTACAACTTTTTTAAAACCTATTAAAAATATATTTCAATTAAAGTATTTAATGGTCATTCGCAATAACTACCGTTAAAACAGCTATCAATCGAAAGGGACTTTAAGTCAGCAGATATTAGACACATGCAATTAAAGAACATGAAGACCACCCAGGCTCTTGAAACTCACTAAAAATTTTGCGTGAGAATTGGCCTCAGCACAAAAATAGTGGCGGTCACCATAATTGTCAAACCATATAGAAAACAAAAACAAATTGTTCTCTTCAGTAGGGTTATTAAAAACAATAATAGAACTATAAACTTCAAAACAATAAAATGTTAACGACTTAAGTAACAGCTAAAATAATGGGCAAGTCACATTTAGTCACACTATAATAAAGATAAATATAGAATCAAAAAGTATTCAAGAAGTTAAAATACTACTACTCTTGCAGAGGTCTTGTCGAATTATCGAAGGACGTCCACTGCTGGACATGGCCTCCGCCAGGTTGAGCCAGTTGACCAGTCATGAGCCACGAGTTCTTCTTACTATTTTTACCCTGTTATTGAAACTACAGCGTCAATTTTAGAATTGCACTACCTCTTGGATTGATAAGAAAGTAATGAATAACAAGTAAAAAAACAACTTCAGGATTTGGAGCAGTTTGTGTTAGACTATATAGAAATAGATGAATAAATAGATCTAATGACTTAATTTCTGTGAATGTTGAAGAAACATAGTTATTTTCTATGATAAAGTATAACGATCTATTTAATCAACTACATATTGAAGAACGTGAAGTTAAAACACTACCAGCTGTATGATCAAAGTAATTTAATTTTTTTTAGTGACGTAATTTGGTATGCAAAACAAAATGAACGTAATATTAATATTCTAGAAATCATACCACATCACAAGCTAAACAAGCTATAACATATGCTTACTGTGGGTCTAGATAGCGTTGTGTAATTATTGTGATATATTTTTTTAAATAAATTTAATCAAACTACCAAACTACATAAATATTTTAGAATATCATATTTCAAAATGCCATACAACATTATATTCATGCCCATATACGTTGGTTGACATAACCTGAACCTTGGAATTGACATACGATTGTCAAGTGGTTCGCCCACACAATGCCGCAAACGATTACTCAATGCCTTTTAAAGATATTTTTTTCATATTCAACTTAATTAATATGATAATTGACTAAACTTCTGTTCCTTGTACAAAATATACGAATTTGTTAAAATCTATTGCAACTAATGACTCAAATGATTTTGATTATTCTAACATTATGCTTAAAAAGATACCAGTAGAGCTATGAAAAATTGGTATTTAAGGATTTTGGGTAGGTTCTTAGCAGCTCCATGGTTTGAAGGGTGACTCACTTTTCAGATCATTAATAGAGCGGTCAAAATTCTGGAATAGACAGGGATCCGAAAGTTTATTGAAATTAAAGACAACTCCATCCACAATTGATAAAATAATCAAGTTTGATAACTTTGACCAAGGTCTGTTACCACTTAAACTTCCAAATTCAAACTTCGCATTTAGCAATAAACTCCTCAAGTAGGCTGCTACTGACAGAAAGTTATTGTATGTTCCAAGTCGCTAACTTCGTTGAACCGCAAACAGACTTTAAGCACCCCACACGGACAACGCGACACGACAGCCTTAAAACTAACGAATATAAATACACAGATATTAAACCAAATGCCTCAAAATCGTCCACTAGTCACGTCAACAAAGTAAATACAAACAAAATAGCTCCGATAAAACACGAGGACATAAAAGTAAGTACCCTAATTAAAAAAAAAAGCAGCGCGTTCGTCCGTGACTACAGTAACTATAAACATCACTCAAGTTTACTCGACATTCAAGTATACAACTCAACTTTGCTCGACAAGTTTAGACTGAACTTGTCTCGAGTGCTTGTTCATGGAAAAATCCCTTTGTTTTTAATTTTTTTTTAAATATAAGGGTTAGGTACATTATCAGTTGTAATGTAACTAAAACAAATAACTATCTATCTAAAACTAAAACAAATAAAACTAAAATAGATGTGTATCTATTTTAGTTTTATTTGTTTTAGTTTTAGATAGTAAGTTTAGTATAGTACGATAGGTAATGATACAGTCAATATACCAAATAGATACTAACATAAAATTGTTAATGACTGTTACACCAAGGAAAATACTTTTGTTGCAATTTCATCCTAAATTACAATCTATCTTCAATCTCAAAGATGTCGCCTAAAAATTCAAAATACTCTCAAGCTAAATACGCGTACAAAAACATTTAGCCGCGTCGTTTCGTAGACATTCCGTGAGGACACAACGCTTTCCGACCACAATAAAAATATGTAAATTGAGGCTACGCCACGGAAGCCATTCCGCTTAATTGCGATCCTACCACCAACGGTTTATATATTAAAATCACGCGACAACCCTAATGAGAGCTACTGTACTATACAAGGATAGCTTGTTTGTGTTTAGAACCACGAGTAAGGATGGCATTTTTATAAAATCCTTTCTATTCAGGTTTTTAATCAATGAAATTTGTTTTCAAACTATTCAATTTTATAAATTTCTTATCCAGTCACAAAACTGCCTCTGTGGTTCAGTGGGACTATGTACGGATTACCACGCAGAATTCTCAGGTTCAATCCCCGTTTCGGGTAAAGTGATTTTGGGTTTTTCTGTCGAAAAATTCTCAGTATTAGACCGGAGTCTGGAATTGTGCCCGATATATGGCAACAGGCTCGCCCCCTGTTACATGGGACCTAAAATAAGTAATGGCGAAAAGTGGGTGATTAAATACCTCTGCCTACCCCTTCGGGGATAAAAGACTATAATATGAACTAAACTAATAACAGTAATACGAGTTCCAAATTTCAGTTGCTTTCTAGCATTCAGTGAAGGCTAATGTAATAATTAAGTCAGATATAAACGTTACGTTATGGCATAATACTACTCAATATGTTAGATCATTAATCTAAACAAAAAAGCTATAGCGGTAGATAATGCATATAAACTGTTCTTTACATACCTGCCTCTCGATATAGTCACATAAAGTAATAGTGAATTGAGGCGACAAATTCTAAAGCTTTCAATAGACGCAAGAAACATGAAATATGGAATAGTAACGATAACTGGTATTACATCTATACTAATTATGTTTATGCTCTACACAAAAATATTCTAAAAAATAAATAAATTACTAAACAAAGGAAAGAAATCAACCAATACTAAAATGAATCTGATGTAAAATAGGATAAGGCTCATAAAAATTATTATGTAAGCATTAGACTAAGAAAGTCACTAGTGTCGGAAAATTTAAAATTTGATTTTGAAAAGGAACAAAAACTGAGTTTTGAGTACAATTAAAAAAAAAAATTAAATAAATATTAAAGTTCAGGATATGTAAGGACAAATTTAATGACTATTACAGCTATAATACTATGTTACAACAACACTATTATTTCGATAGGACAGATATAACATATGTAGTAGAGACAGCTCTAACTGTGAATACGGAGCAATTTGGGAACAAGGATAGACCAAAAATACTTGCGATGGACAATGTGAAAGATGGCATTAAGGATATTTATACAAAAATGACATCAGATAGGCGAGTATGGAAGGAAATAACAATTTTTACTGACCCAAATGTGATGTTATCTGGCGGTTAGAAGGATTCAGTGGCTAGGGAAATTACTGACCGTGTTAAAAATGAGAAATTTTTATCATGGTCAGTAATTTCCCTAGTCGATAACTGGGTCAGCAATGTAGATCCTTCTGCAATCTATTAAAGTAGTACAGCTTTTGATCATACGTTAAACTTCTTTGTTACTTACTATAAAAGACATACATTAACAATTATTATAATAATTTCTAAGTTTGCCCAAAAAGCCCTTTCAATAACAGAATCGCTGCATTTTACATAACTTCAATCAAACTTTTATTTTATTGATATTTCAATAATTAAAACTAAAATTGATGACTGAATAGAATTGTTACAGAAATACCTTTTGTTACGTTGACCCAGCAAATAAAAAAATTACTCACATATGATTCGTTGAATGGAAATAAAAAATCCATTTACTGTGCCTCGTGGCCATGTAAAGGTACCAATTTTGAAAACCTGGAAATTGTATCTACACACCGCAATTTCGCCTTTGTCCACTTTTACAACGGGAGATGAGGAAGGCCAGGTTATGCTGGCCGGCTCTCGTACGTATACATTATGTTCGTACTATGTTTGAACGGTCGCGAGTGCATAACCGGAGGCGATGCAGTCCGGTTGAATTTTTATTTTTTATACCCGGGTCCGTTGAGAGCTGGGCGTTAATCAATACTTTGTAGGTACATCGTGCACGCAAAACAAAAAAACATATTGTTTTGTACACGGATAACAATTTTTATCCGGATCCACGACCGGATATGGGGAAAATGAAAGAGTGCATTAAATCGATCGTGAACAATATTTAATATTTGCTTTGTGTGAGTTTTTGCGAGCGCGAGTGGAGTACGCAAAGCTTATTTTTCCATGTAAAGCCAGATTATGGGTTTAATATTTTTTGCGGATTATAAGCGGCAAGCAATGAGTTATTATGCATTTTAATGATGTTTTATTCACTTTCAATATTTTTGTATGTTATTTTAGTTGAATTATGTACGAAACAAATACTGATATAACTTTATCCCTTTTATCCCCAAAGTGGTAGGCATATTTATTTATTTATATTAGCCTACCAAAGTGACTCCACTCTGCCTGATGGTAAGCAGTCAGTGGAATCCAGAAGTGGTAGATGCCATTCCAAAAGCCAGACTACTGGTATGGTAGCCTCCACTATAGCGGCTAGTGAGATGCTTTTTCACACTTAAAAGACCTAGGATCATAATTAGATGGGAACACATGCGCTGGTAAAGAGTTCCAGGCTTTTATTGAGCGACAAAAGTATGAAGTGCTGAACCGTTTGGTTCGAGACCCTTTGAATTCCTAACCATAGGTGCTCAATCACCCACGTTTCGCCTTTTTGTTTTGGGTCCCATGTAACAGGGGGCGAGCCTGTTGCCGGACACAATTCCAGACTCCGGGCTAATACTGAGACAGAAGAGAGAGAAGAACCCAATATAACTTTAACTGACCCGGGTATCGAACCCGAGACCTCTGCGTGGTTATCAGTACACAGTACCACAGAACCACAGAGGCAGTGCAATACGAAACATTTTATGTGAAAATTGTACATGATAATTTATGCGGACAACACTACTTTACTACCCCTACAACGTTTTCCACTTATCAATTTATCATTTTAGTGAAATATAGTAATGTAGGTTGTAGTTCTGTGAAGGTTTTTAAACCGATATAATATATAATCTGTGTGCATAATTTTATGTTGCTACATTAGGTACTACCTTATGAATGAAAAATCGCCCATCAATAGTTATCGTTTTCTGTGATTAGTCATAATAAAATAATAATAATAATCATTTTTTCAAGATGAAAGACTTATTTTGTTAGCGATACATACAATCTTATCCTATGTTAGTAATTGACAATCACATAGTTAAAAAATAGGTACAGTATTGTTGGGACAATGTTGGCACATCAAAATCACGGCTGCACTCCATGAGAGACAGCACGATACAATATACGCCTATGATAACTTTTAATGATGTTTTTTATCTAATAGGACACAATGTCTTGAAACTTGCCTACTAGAAGAGTTTTAGCCGAAAGGTGTAGTGTATCGACGTTTTTGTGGAAGGCTACACAACACCACGCAGCGTAACATGACGCCGAAATAAGTCGTGTTAATTACTTATAAGTTTTATTGTATTATATATTATGTTAGTCTGTAAGGTATTTATTTATGGGTCTATGCAACCTGAAAATAAATATTTTATTATTATTATTATATTATTATATAGGGGTGTACGTGTATAGAGGACGGGCGTCGTCGTCCAGGTAGTCCCCGCAAACGCTGGCATGACGACCTGGATGCCTTTGTGGACGACTGAATCATGTCAACGTTCAAAAGAGAGCTGTGGAGCACCGTGGGGAAGACCTTTGCCCAGCAGTGGGATGGAATAGATTAAAAAAAGGAGTGTAAGTCTGCTTGGTAACGGCTTCTGCCAAAAGTTGCGAATGCCCTCTATTTCCGGTGTTCTTCTGGCAGTCTCTCTGGATATCACCCAGATCGTCCAGCTATCTCTGTCTAGGCCATCCTCGTCGCCATTGATCATTTTGTGGCACCTAAACATTGATCCAATCCAATGATCTTATGATCACAATTTTGACTTTTAGGATCTTTTATGCTTTGTCTGTTTTTGTGTAGATTTCTTTAAAGTGTTTTCCACGTCGTATTTAAGGCAAAAATAACGACGGGACATATTCCATGATTTACTTGCTACTAGCCCAGTTTGCAAAAAGGTAGGTATCGGGATGTATCGGTATAACCATTTGGTTATCACGATCAACGACGAATTTTAATAATTATTGTTGTCAATCTAAAGCTTGAAACACTATCTTGTTCAAAGTACTCTAAAGAATTTAATTAAGTACCCAATCGTTTTTTATTAAAAAATCCAAGTATGACCGAACAAAAGAAAAACAAATGAACAATTAAGATAAAATTCGACACTGAAATTCCAATATTATTTTATTTTAATTAATCAAGTATCGCATAAACTCTTGAAATTACAGTAAACGTGGAAACACGAGTATTATTTGTTAAAAACATACAGATGAATAAAAAAATATCGATGTACCTACATTAATTGCTGTAACAGCAGTATCAGTACACACTCTCTGTAAACTGAAGCTTTTAAAATCACTGAACGAAAAACATTAACGAAAAAATGTTATTTCAATATAATATGTAAATGAGGAGCTTAAGCCTGTTATTAATGAGCATCAAAAGGAATTAAACATTCATTTTTGTATGAAAACATTGTCAATTTTATTGAAATAAATGTAGAAAGATTGAGGGTAATACAAATGAATGCAAAATACTTATCTGAAACGTGACTTTGTGTGAAGATAAATAAATATTATATTTACGGCCATCTTTTATATGTTTCAAACTGAATACTCAGTCCTTTGGAAGGCTTACAGACTCGTATGTAGATCCAACAAACAGTGGGCCTTTGAGAATTTTAATGTAAAATGGAGCGAGACACTTGTAGCACACATGTACACGTATTCTAGAACAAATATGGTATACGTATGGTATGTGTAGATTTGCAACTTAGGAAACTCGATTAATTTAAGAACAGAGATCAATTCCTAGCACTGGCTTACCATTAATAAGACGGTTTTACATAAAAATAAAACCGATATTATGTGCCGAGAAGGAAAACATACAGCATTGTATATGAAGAAGCTGATGTATACTTAGCCACATAAACACGATCTGGTCAGTACCGGAAGTTGTATAATCTATGGTACAAGGTGGCGCCACTGTCGTAACCAGCTAGAACGCGGTCAACGTTATTTTAAACGTCATATGCGTCTTCACCAGAAATAATTTCTGGCAATGCTGTATGTTTTCCTTCTCGGCACATAATATCGGTTTTATTTTTATGTAAAACCGTCATATTAATGTGCCTTTGGAAAACATATAGCATTGTATATGAAGATGTGTTTGTTATCTGCTGGTGAATTAGGTAGGTATACGTAACACAACGCTATGATGAATTTGGAGTTTAAGGGTAGCCTATTGATGAAACAAATATGTATCTATGTAGTTACAACATTTCGTTTATTGATACAATCAAAATACATGGTGACAATCAACAATGCATAATAGTTTATTATTATGTAGGTATGGTAGACATTTGGTTACAATGGTAGGTAATCCGTTCGGTTAACTATTTGAATTTCGTATATTATAATTAACTCAAACTGGAGTAAATAAATCAAAAAAAAAATTACGATTAGTTTTGGGGAGTTCTATTTCACGGCAGTAATGATTAAAGAAGGTATTGGGTGTTTTCCAATTACTGCGAGATAAAATATCATCTATCGGTTGGTTGTCTAACCAACCTAAGGAAGCTATTGCTGATCTACAGCTGCCTGGTGTTGTTTGAATTCCACTGTCTTTAAGAATTGTACGAACCCAATTTCCAATAACAGTGCGGGAAGCAGGTTTTGGTTTGTTGCCTACTGTAATAAAAAGATTAGTTACATCTGGACTCACGGATCTTCTTATTCTATTTTTTTCATTTAAAGTTCTTATTAGTGTAACTGGACAGATGTTTTTATTGTTGTGTTTGGAAAGTTTCCACGCAGATTGTCGATTAAAATGAGTATCAGTTTTTGATCCGAACGCTGGTATTAAATAAATGTTCTCACCAGAGTCATAAAAGTTTTGAGTTGATATTTTGACTAAAGTAAGGTCGTGAACTCTGCGTCCTGACGCTAATAATAACACTATCGCTGTCCGTCGCGTAGTTTCGAATAGTGTGTCTTTAGGCGGGTTGGATGTAAGCCAGTCCAATACGCGTGTTGGGTCCCATGTAATTAACGGTTTAACGACCTTAGGTTGTGCTAGTCCAATGGCCTTAAGGACGTGTTTTATTATAAAATTTGAAAATGATTGACGTTCTACATATGGACCACAGAAAGTTAGAATAGCCGATTTGTGAACAAGAATTGTGCTATAAGCTTAATTTTCTTTTAGAAAAAGATGAACAAGAAATCGGGCAACCTCAGATGGTTGAGGAAATTTAGGGTTTACAGTAGTTTCGGAACACCATGCCAACCATCTTTTTAAAGCTGGTAAATAAGTTGATAAGGTAGATTTCAGCCAACTGTTTTTAAGTACTTTTTTTCTTGAATAGACCAATCCTTTATGTCCGAACCCCACCCCCAATTTTCCAAACTTTCAATGTTAATGTTTGTACTTGTGGAGGGGGTTGGCGTGTTGTTACATCTATCAGGATTTCTGCCAGGTGACGCAGTTCGTAAGGGTGGTCTAGTGCTCTGGATTTCAGATCTTGAAGCCAGAAGGCTCGAGGCCATTCGGGTGCTACTACAAGGTAGGTCCCCGTCGCACTGTTGAGGTGCGCCAGTACTCTGGGTAAAAGACTGGGCGGAGAAAATACCCAAGCCAGTTTGTACTTCCATGGTCTGCTGAAGGCGTCTATATAGCTGGCTGATAGATCTTTGCAGTCTATCGATACGTAATTTTTTACTACGGTGGTGTTTTGACTTGCAAACAAGTCTATTTGTGGTTGACCCCATTTTCGAAAGATCTTTTGAGTTGCTCGTGGTAGGAGGTGCCACTCTGCTGGTTGCCTTCTTCGAGATAGCCTGTCCGCGATTATGTTGTACCTCCCTGGTAAATAATGTGCTGAAAGGGATATGTTGAACTTGTCTGTCAGGTATGATAGCTTGAACGTTAGATCTAGTAGCGATATCGATTTTGTTCCTCCTTCTTTCCGAATATAGGCAATCAGTGTTCTTTTGTCCGACTGGACTGAAACATGCGAATCCTGTAAAGTTTTTGTTGTTGCTTTGATTGCCGCTATGACAGCATACAGTTCTTTCTTGTTGCTGTGCCATCTTTTTTGTGTTGTTAGCCAAGTTCCCGACATTGATATTCCGTCTAGTTGGGCACCCCATCCCAGATCAGAGGCATCCGTCGCTAGAAAATGAGTCGCCGGTTTTTTGTGAATTGGTGATGTGAGATTGGTAGATGCGCGCCACCATCTTATTTCCTGATGTACAGATTCCGTAATCGTTTGTTTTTGACGACATCGTTTCTGATCGAATTGACGGAGAAAGATTTGAATCTTGCGACAGTGTAACCTGCCTCGGGGTATGACAAAGTTGGCAAAATTTAGTTGTCCTAACAGACTTTGTAATTGGTGAAGACTCATGTGGTTTAGCTGTATGCTCTTGTCCAAAATGTCGTTGAGATTTTTTATTTTCTTCGTTGGTAGCGACATTGTATTCTTCGCCGTTTTCCAGCGGATACCCAAATATTCCAGGTCTTGTGTTGGAGTTAACACTGATTTCTGGTAATTGATTTGCCAGCCCAAATCTTCCAAGTGTCTCACGGCTTCCGCAGCCTGAAGACTTAACTTGGTATGGTCTTGATGAACCAAAAGGTAGTCGTCTAGATAGACTAGCACTCGACATCCCTTTGCACGCAAGGTCTCCGCGACCCAGCATGTTACTGAGGAAAACAGATGTGGCGCTAAAGCTAGGCCAAACGGTAGGCATGTCATTTCGTATAATTGACACTGGTAACTGATCCCTAGGAATGGTCGATGTGATTTCGCTACAGGTAGGTGGAAGTATGCCTGAGAAATATCTATTTTTATCATCCAGTCTCCGGGTTGGAGAAAATCTGGTACAGAAATGTGTGAAATTAGGTGAAAATGTTTTGCTTTCACGAATTTGTTTAATTCTCGAAGATCGAATATTGGGCGCATCGATCCGTCGCTTTTCTTTCGCAGAAACATCTTGGAGATAAAACTGGGTGTTTTCTTGGTGGACAGTTGTAGAACCTTTTGGTCCAGAAGATCTTGTATCATTTGAGACATTGCTGGTGATGGTTTGGTTGCATATTGTTCTAGGATGCGTGTCGATGGCACTATCAGAGGAGGTTTCTTGTAAAACGGTATTCGGAGTCCAGTGATCGCTGAAATTACGAATTTGGTGGCACCGAGTATTTGCCAACGGTTTTTGAACATATTTAAACAACCCCCTCTGAATTGTGTCAGATAGTCACTTTTTCTTATCTTTGTTGCGAAAGGAACTGTTTTTAGTTTGTTTATAACCATCGCTTTTTCCCTTGTATGTTTGCTTGGCTTGATGTTTTTTGTAGGTAGTTTGAGATTTATTTCTATTTTGTATTTGAGATCTAGTTGTAGGTGTTTGTTCATTATATTTTCGTTTTAAGATTTATCTATTATTAGAGGTTTGTGGTATTGGCGCTAACCAGTAATGAGGGCCACCGAGGGATTGGATGAACGAAAAAATTTTATTTTTTTCAAATAAGAATTCCTCACTGAGGTATATTATTAAGAGCCGCTTGAATATTTTTATCAGGAATTGCCTGTATTAGTCTTTTGCGCCTGCTTTCTATACATTCAGCCCGTTTACCGCAGATAATTTGCAAAGTTTGTTCAGATAATTTGTAAGATGCAGACGAATTGCCAAACGTTTCGGTAATCTTATTAAAGAGGGTATCAGGGTTTAAATCCGTTGGGTATTTGTGAGCCCAATCCACAGTATTTTGTAACCCGGATTGTAAAAGTTCTCTTTGGTATAACAAAGCATTGGTGGTTGCTGCCATAATTTCTTCTGTACCAGCCAAAAAATCTTTGCCCTTATTTAGGCAACACATTTCGTCGTTAATTTTTAAATTACAGAAGCCTGGAAAGGAGAGCACTTCCGCCATTGCTTTCTTATATCAAATATGTTGCCATGTTGGCGTATTAAAATGTTGGAGACTAATTAGCTGATGCAATCGTTTTTCATCTGCTACTTTGAGTATTTTCTTTTCATCAAAATCGGTCTTACAGGGACCTAAATTTAATGATTTTGCCATTAAACTTGCTAGATTAGTCAAGAATTCGTTATTCTTGTCGAATGTTTGTTCGTTCGCATGACTCATGTTTGAACCAGTATTCGATGTACTTGGTTGTTGGTTCATAATTAAATTTGTGAGAAAACTCACCTGGTTGTATAATGCGTCAATCCGAGGATCGACCATTACCTCTGAATCCCGTTTCAGTTTCTTACGTGCAGGTTCCTCTGGTTCCATGTCACTGCTTGTTGAGGTACTAGAATCCGAGGACTCTTCTCGACCCTGTTCGAAATCCTTCTCGGGCGTAGGTGATTTAGACACTACCGACGGATTAAACCCGGTGGTTTTATCGACGTCGTCGGGCATCGCGCGATTCATTAAAATTGAGCACCACTAATTTTAATTACACTATTGTAATAAAATACAAACAGTAAATGCTTATAAACTTATAGAATTTTCTAACACTTTCAAATAATTTTTGAAATATAAACGGATTACAAGAATATTTTAAGATTGCGACCGTACGCGGCGAAAGTACACAACGCTATGACGTTTAAAATAACGTTGACCGCGTTCTAGCTGGTTACGACAGTGGCGCCACCTTGTACCATAGATACAACTTCCGGTACTGACCAGATCGTGTTTATGTGGCTAAGTATACATCAGCTTCTTTATATACAATGCTGTATGTTTTCCAAAGGCACATTAATATATAAATTTTTCTTCCACTATTATGTCAATGACTTTGTCCAAAGAGAATAAAACCATGAAAATATGAGCTTCAGGGGCCGAAGCCCTATTTGTACTTAATGATATTTACTTATACTAGATTGTTAGAGGCAGCTTAGTTATTCCTTAACTTGAATCTTAAATAATTAATTAAGATTTAAATTGCCTAGCTAGCCATCGAAGCAGGTAGTCGAGAATTGTATCGAAAGAAAGAAGAAATGTGATTGTTGCCTAAATATACTCCCTCGATCCTAATCATTTTCCCTATTCCTTTCTCATCCTCTTTTGTTCACATGGTCGAAAACGGCTTGGTTGTGTTTTCTAAGCATGTTTTCTTGTTTATATAACACATGTTTATAATTATATTACGGTTACCACTTACCGTGGGCCGTACACATGTTTCAAATAAAAGATGTATAAAAAATTCTTAATACAATTGCTTGCGTATAATCCGTATAATTTTTAATCTGCCTACCCGAGTGTTAGTTCTTTGTCCAGCATCCAGCCATGAACTGTCACGTCACTAATTTAGAAAACAACACTAAAAGCTATCGATCTGCACCATCGGTCTCATCTATTCCTCAATTGTGACAATAAACGTGACTCTTCCAATCGACGAACGTACAGTAAATAATCCATTTGGTACACGACCCCAATAACTTGACAACTATTAAATACTATTGTTAAATCAATTGTGTAATTTGGAGGGTTTTGGTATAATTATCATGTTTGGCAGGTAGGTTGAAAATTGGTGTAGTAGTAATTTTATCACAGGACACTCGTTATTTTGTTAGTTCATCAGTTACAATGAGGTTTAGCGTCCTATCCGTCCATGTCTACCTTTTTGTCTATTTTGACAGATGACAGCAAAGTGACAGCTGGGTCTGTCAGATGAGACCGATGAGACATGATCACCATAGACTATAAAGGTAATTATTGCACTTTGTAAGTTAAGATAATATAATGTTATGGTCTTATATTTTTTTTATATATAAATACTTATTGCACATTTTTGTTATGTCTATTCTTCTTGTTTATGGTAAAACAACATTTTAGAAATAATTTAAGACATCCATACGTCACATCAAATAGGCCCATTTGAAAACCAGCGCCATGCTGAAATGGTGCCTATTTGGTACAGTCATGAGACTGCTGTTTACTGTTTTTGTTACTTGTCCTGTCTATACCTATAATTGTTAATTAGTATGTCTCGTGTTATGTACCAGATAAACTTCTTCTTCTTCTTCTGTGTTGAATGAATTACTATCGTCGGTCTTTTCAAAGTGGAATCATTTTGGTGGCACTAAAAAAGACCAGAAATTAATTAGTTATGACATACTTGTTAGATTTTTTTATGCCAACAGTGGCAGACGAGAAAACAGTCCACGTGATGATAAGTGGTAACTGTCGCTCATGGAAGATTCAGAGTGTCTGGCATTTCTCCTGCGATGCCAGGGACTCTGCGAGGGTGCTACCTACCGTGAAGGGAGAGGGGTAGGCAAAGGAATTAAGAGAGGTGAGGAAAAAAGGAAAGGGACGAAATTGAGCTTTCGGCGCTCTCAGTCACTGAACGAAACGCAATACTACTCTTACGTCAATCTTCTATGAGACGGGAGTACTTCCCCGGTTGATCTGGTCAATTAATGCTGAAAACAGCGTGGATCTACTACCAAAAAGATGTCATTTGTTATGTCATATCGTAATACATAAACGAATAATATTTACAATAGTAATAGGGTATGAAATAATCCCATTTACTTTGCCTATTTACGATTGATGTCGAACTTTGTTAATAAATGTACCAGAATAGTTTTAGGTTTTTGATACGAAATTCAATAAATCCATAAAACCTAAACAAATTTTTTCGTTAGCAACAAATGGAAATTATATTTTCTTCACAAACTTCGAAACCAAAATTTAAAAGTGATTTTGTTTAACAACAGCTGAATGTAATCAGCTCCTTAAAGCGCATTAAAACCTTTATTTACCCTATAAATATACAAGGTATGTATTAAACAGCCAATACACCGTATAGCCCTTCAAAAAGTTTATCGTAGTAGTAATGTTTGCTAAACTTATAGTAGAGTTCAGTAATGTTTTGTTTTAGGCTGTAAACATGTAGTAAGGTAAGTTTTAGTGTTATTCGTCAGCGACAGGCGACAGATATAGTGTTGTAGCACGCTATGTACCGGGTAATACGAAAACTGTGAACTTGTGCCTTTGGAATGACATTTATATAGGAAATAAGTTATTAAAATCAAAAAGCCTGCCTGCCATTTAGGCTGTAGAGCATGTCAAAGAAATAGACATATATATATACGCTCAAAAAACATTACCCTCCTTGACTGTGGCAGTCAGGCAAAAATGGGCAGTAAAGTGAATAAATCTATCGAAATTTTATTTGACATTATTGTATCAGATGATGAGTACAGCAGATGGTTATTCACTTGCTATTTTTATTTGTACGAGATCACCGAGGTTTTTAATGGCACATTTGATTTTTAATAGATGTTGACGTTTTTTTAGCTTGAACGTCCACTTTACCTTGAAAGTCCACTTTACCTTGAACAGCCAATTTACCTTGAACGCCCACTTTATCTTGAAAGTTCACTTTACCTTGAAAGTCCACTTTACCTTGAACGTCCACTGTTAGAAATTGGCATTTACCATAGTCACCACGCTTGGCAAGCAGATTGGTGATCGCAGTAATGGCAGTTTTATGAAAATAAGTTTTCGTTTGTTAGTTGCTCTGACTCCTTCCTATTTTTTTTTTATATTAGCCTACCAAAGTTACTTCACCATGCCTGATGGTAAGCAGTCAGTGGAATCCAGAAGTTGTTACCACCATACCAAAAGCCGTCGTCTTAAACTGCTAGTATGGTGGCCTCCACTATGGCGGCTGGGAATGGGGTTAGGGGAAGGGAATGAGGGAGGTGAGGAAAGACGTACGTACAGTAGTACGGATACTACTACTCTTACGGCGATCTTCTATGACAGGGTAGCACCTCTCCAGACGATCCAGCCCATTCATACTGAAACCAGCGTGGATCTACTATCGACAATCTTATACGAGTATATATTTTGAATGTCATCTTTCAATGAGCTAAAAAAATAATAATTTCAGTGTGCTATAATAAATATTTTATGAGTATGAATAAACATATTATTCGTTTTTAATCTGCGACGTAAAAAGCTTATTAAAAAAAGAATGTTTGATAAGGATCTTTTAGTCTTAGCTATAATTAAAAAACTTTGATGTAAACGATTTAAAATAATAAGTTCATTTATATTAGAATAGATGTTTATACAATTTCAATATAAGGCTTTTATGAGATAATTCAGTAAATTATATCATATAAAAAGTTAGTAAATTTAAACTTTGGAATGTAGGCCTGGGTGTACAATGTAATAATCACGATCTGCAAGAATGCGCAGTTTTTAATATAATTAGAATGACCGCGTATTAAAAAAATACTGTTTTATGCAATAAAAAGAAGAAAAAAAACATTTGTTGTGAAAAAGCTTTTACTTTAAATAAGGATAAGCAATTTCCTCTTGAAAAAGTTATAATTATTGTCATTCAAGTTACAGATCACCAATTACTGTTACTGTTATTGTCAGCCCAAACCATCCCACTGCTGGACAAAGGCCTCATCCCATGACTTCCATTTTTCTAGGTCCATACCAAGTATGAACCACGATTTATTTATTTTATCTAATTTGTCTCGCTATCTTTTTCGTGATCACCAATTAAACAAAAAAAAAATAGAGCGTGCGTGTAAAACAAACTATTGTCAAGTCCCAAGTCCCTACTTTTAGTAGTTACAATAGTAAGCAAATACATTAAAAAGTTTAACTGCTAATTTTGGGGTCAAACTGTCATTCGTGACTGAATGAATATGAAAATGGATTTTCTAGGCAATTTCCACATAAGTTAGTTATTTTTTATTCATACATTTAAACGAAAATGAAGCCGTTCTTACTTAATTTATTGCCTTCTCTACTTAACTTAATATAGACGTTATTCTTGGTAATAACCGTTTTGAACACAAGTCAAAGAGAAAAGTGGAATTTATTAATTAAAAAGAAATTAATTGCAATTTGACTTTAGATATCATTTTACTTTTATTATTCAATAGTTATTATGGCAGACCTCTTTTAGTACTAACCTTTTTTAATGTTTTCAAAAGAGAGAGATTGATTGAGAAATGGATGGCAAATAATAGGTTTCATGTTAAATATACGATTTGAATGAAAATTAATAGAAATTTATACTGTAATAAAGTCGAGATGCTTTAGGTTTGTAAAATGATGAAGTAAATCAAATATCCATTAAATTTTACTAGACCACAAGTGAATATTTAGAGATCAGTTACTGTTAATAATTTTAATAATTGTCTGTATAAACTACCAATAAATGAACTTGTTGCCGTAAATTTAAGGTTGGGCTCAGACGGCTGAAGTTACACCAGAGGGCCTTGACAAGTGAAAAATTGCAATAGAATACGTAAAACAATGTATGGGATTGACATAACCTAACGATGACATTGTGAATCCTATACATTTTAAACTATTCTTTTAGAATTTAAGCCACTTATCTAGGCCCTCTGTTATTGCTGTAAAGGTACCTCCACAACAATGAGATAATTATGATAATCGTGTAATTAGCCATGGAAGAATCGTGCGATTGAAGCATAATTACCGTAGTAGATCCACGCTGGTTTCAGCATGAATGGGCCAGATCGTCCGGGGAAGTACTAATCTCTCATAGGCGTAAGAGTAGTAGTATCCGTACTACTGCATTTCGTTCGGTGAGTGAGAGCGCCGAAGGCCCACTTTCCCCCCTTTTCTCTTTCCTCCTTCATTCCCTTCCCCTAACCCCATTCCCAGCCGCCATAGTGGAGGCCACCATACCAGCAGTTTCAGGCGATAGTATGGTGGCCACTACTTCTGGATTCCACTGACTGCTTACCATCAAGTGGGGTGGAGTCATTTTGGTAGGCTAATATAAAAAAAAATACTTTTAAACTTTGAGATTTTCTAAAGCTCAATCACCCACTCGGTAATCTTCCTTTTGTCTTTCTCTTCCTTATCGGAGCCGGCAGCGGCTCGACTATATTTTCTTAGTAGTTTCTCTGCCATGTTTATGCAGCCATGATTTGTGACAATTGCCGTTGCCACTCTTTCACTAAAACACTTCATACTTTTGAGAGCCCGTTTCTACCTTACTATGAACGTACCCTTATAAAGCCATCGATTAAAATATATCCAACAATATCTATTGTTTGACTTAGTAAGCCTATTGGACACTCTCGGCTAAGAGTTTTATTGTAAATGGATTTATGATAACGATTTAAATGTTGGAAACCAGCGACGCGTGGCAAACAAGGGCGTGATTTTTTTGTTCGTAGGCATGGCTTTGCGTGTGCTCTGAAGCATAGCGAAGTGTGTTATAGATTGATAACTCATCATGGTCTGGCGACACGTCTTAGGTCTATTAATACATATGGACGCATATGTCAAACCTTAAGCGTACGCTTACTTACGCCACACATGCCCTCTCTCTATTGGTGGTAATAATACATCTCCTCTTCTCTCCGCTTTGGTGGAAACCGGGTCTTAAACTTCTTCATTGCTGGCCTGTATTGAACTCTTATTTCAATACAGCTATGACTTTTTAGTAACCCATTCTTAAACTATTAGACTACAATTTTAAAATACAAATTAATAGAATTATAATACTATCCGACTGAACTCGACTATACAATAAAAGCAAGCAATATAATTCAACAATCATTTAATTTGTTAACCCTTCACCCGGTTTATGGGGAACAGTTAAAGCTCACTTAATTGCGCTCTATCCCATATACGTCCTATTTATTAACAACCATGGGACTATTTATTTAGACATATAAACATTTAACTGTTGGAAATTAATCAAAACATGAACCCAATTATTTACATACAACATCGACGTAAATTTTAGATGGAATATTACCCTGACAAACCTATTACTGTTTTAAAACTCATACACCAAAAAATACATACATAACTTCACGCTTCTTTTTCCTCCAAGGAGTAGGTAAATGTGTGTAACACCCAGATATTGTCAGTTACATCGTTTGTTGCCATATACCGAGCATAATTTCAGACTTCTGGCTACCTGACCTGAATGTCGATCCCAAGACCTCTGCGAGTCTGTACACAAAACCCTCAAACCACGAAGGTATTTACCAAAAAATATTATGCAGATATTTTAATAATACGGATACGTGTAATGTAATGAAATATGTTAAATACGTTCAGTGCTAAATTGATAGACATAGACGGCAGGTGGACTCTGATGATTGACTTTAAAGGTCGCCATTACATGCTTATTACCTATTATCAATTGTTCCTTATCCTTAAATATTGCAGTTTTTTTATAAAACTATAGTTGTTATATTGCCATAATTTGTTATCGAAATAGTCGCGTGCAAAACGATAAATAAAGTATGGTAGTAAGTAAATACAAGTGTTTTTGTTTTCTATTTTTTGTTTTATTTCCTCGAATCTTATGACCCCTTCACTACCCCACTCTCCTCATAGTAAGCAGCGGCTTCGCAGAGTCTCTGGCATGGTCACTGGAGCAATGTCAGAAACTCTGAGTTGTCTGTAAGCGACAGTTACCACTTATTAGTAGTCAAAAACTCTAGTCATGTTTATGTGATAGTCATGGATCTCGAAAGAATCAGAAGCACAGTTAGCTATTAGGCTGCTGCTAATCAAAAAAACGCAGCAATTGCAGCCAAAGGTATAATAATAATAATAATAAATTATTTCAGACATCTAGGGCCCAAAACATGTAAATACACAAATAATATAACTATAAACTAATATCTACATGTTAAATAAATTCTAACTTAAGAACTACTGTATAATAATAATACCAGCCTGTTTACTGTCCCGCTGCAGGGCAAATGCCTCTTCTTATATAGAGAAGGAATGAGCATTTAATCGCCACGCTTGCTCAAGGCGGATTGGCAATTTCAGACATTTAAGTCCAGGTTTGCTCACGATGTTTTCCTTCACCGTCAGTCAGAAATGTCTTTACTAAGTAAGTAGTAACATAGAAAGTACATATGATTTGAAAAATCACATTGGTACTTGCCCAGATTCGAACCCACTACCTCGTGTTTACGAATCGGGTGCCTTATCCACAGGGCTATTTCGACTATACTATGTTATAGAACTACTGTAGGTACTCGAAATATCGGCGTCGTGTTACGTTACGAGGTAGTAATAATAATAATTACCTCTATTTTTGTCGTAACTGTGGTTTTTTCGGAGCACTCCTTTTTTATTCGCATTGATTTAAATCGGCTCAATAAAACTTAATTTATTGCTTTAAATTAATTAATTAGCTTTAAAAAAATTAATTATTCTATATTGTATTATTATAATTATTTAATCGCAGTAAAATTGCCTGATTATACCAAAAAGACGATGAATAACCCTCGTTCATACAACTCGAGCAATACTCGTATTCATTTAGATCGAGAGATTGTATTAAGTAAGGGCCCGATTAAACTGTCTGTCTTCAACTCGCTATCTCATGACTATCGCTGAGTGTGAGTTTAGTAGCGAGCATAGCGTGAAAGGGAGCGGAAGCGGTTTTGTAAACAATTTGAGATTCATTGGTTCAATTACCTGTATAACTTTTGGTGGCAGGATTTATTTTAATGAATTGTTAATCTAATAATTGTATATTAATATTGCTAAAATAATGCTAATACTTAAAAGCTTTGCAAACAAGCAGTTTTACAACATATTAGTTTTTTATCTGATTACTTAGTTACAGTTAATTTTCTAGTGTCCAAGTTAATAAATAGTATTTATCTATGTAGATTAAATATACTAGACTGGTTATTTAAACAACAAGTCAGCAAGTTTTATGTTAAATGGTTAAACCGCAGTCTTCCTCAAAAAGTTCAAGAGAATATAATTGTATCTACAAATATAATTGAATTTTATTTTGATGAGAAATGGACAAAGGTCTCACGAATCGCTGTTTTTTGCTTACTCAAGCTGAAGTCTAAACTGAATTTGATGTATCTACCTGACCGCTTAGAATTTAACGGGGTGATGGTTTGGTTTACTTTCGTAATTAAATATGGCTACCGTTGATGGATCCACTCGTGATTGTTGCTTTGTACCGCATACTAGCTATTAACTGCGACTTTCAATTATTTTAATATGAATTAAGTTTTGGATTCCTTAATTACTGTTTTATTATTAATCATTTAATAGTAAATTATATCTCTTTCATATTTCTTTCTTTTCTTTTATTTTTGCCCACAAAAATGATATTATGTTTTTGTTCTTCTATTTTTAACGTTTTATTATTTAACCCTTTCAACAGCTTCAAAATTTTGAACAAATATTTCGTAGTTGTTGTGACATAAATAAGGAATTTCGCCGAACGTCGGTTAGTACGTAGAACGTTGGTAACTATTAGCTATTACTTGTTCTAATATTTATGAACCGGTGGGTATTTCTGCATGAAACCCTCGATGCAATAATACAAGCCTGTTTCAGTCTCTATGTCATTTAGTAGACTGTAAACTGGCTTGATTAAAGGAGTGGCAGAAAATTGGCTTTGAGAATTATCGATTTTGTTATGTATGTAATCATTAATATCCGGGCAAAATACATTGTTTAAACATTTTTGTAGCGGCAATTTAACTATTACTTTGAGTAATCAATGAACGAAATCAATGTCGGGTGCAAATGTTTTTTTTTTATTGATTCTACTTAGTATCAATTATTTATTTCTGTTTTAATGGTATTTGTGCTACTATCAAAATAAATTGAGGCATAATTTTTAGGCCAGGTCAATCAGTTTTTAGGTTTTTTGTTAAATTATATTTTTTTAATTGTTTGATTCATCGTCAAATGTATTGTAAAAAAGCACTCTGACTATCGATTCTCAGAAAAAAGGTTATTATACTACAATCATTAGCCTAAATATTCTTATATTTGATGTGACATTTCCATTTCTGCTTCTACTTATCTTTTAAGAGATTTCAGTAATAATAATATTATAGAAATTGCCTGTATCACTTTGCATGCTACTTGAATTGTAACTTACAAAAATTGTAATAACCTGGCGATTAAAAAGAGTGGCTTGAGTTTCTTGCCAGTTCTTCTCATGCCCTACCCTACGTCAGCAAACTGGCTGTAGGTTAACTGGCTGACATTTTGTAATTTATAACATTCATAATGTCTTATTTTAACTACCCTATATGAAAAAATATATTTTCATTTTTATTTTTAAAAGATTTTATAATAACGCGACGCCGTGACTTCAGCGGTTGAATTTGTTTAATCGCTTGGCAAACTGTGTTTTACTTCATAGAATATTAACAAGAAATCTAGTGGAACTAGGTGACGTTGCAACGATAATTACGATGGCAAACTAACTCCCTGCTATTACCCGATCAAATATTTATAAAGCCTTCTTTAACTTCATGTCACGAACCAATTACAAGCAGAAGTTTTAATCGATGTATTTTGTATGTTAAGATTCGAATACGTCGGCAATATGACATTAAACCTTGCCTTGCCAGGTCCACGACGCAGGGGTAGGCCAAAATTGAGATGATCTGATGTCATAAATAACGACCTTAAAAGCTGCAAACTATCTGCTAACGATGTCGACGATAGGGCGAAGTGGAAGAAAAGTATAAGAAGAGCGGATTCCATCACCAAACGAGACAAACATTAAGAAGAAGAAGATGATTTTGTATGGCTCTATATAATCCCTTAATTCAGTTATGATATCATAGTGTTACTTAACTGAAATGGCTATGAGCTGGACACATACACTAAGCTAATGCACATTAAGGCAGAGAGGGTTCATGGGGCGGCGGGCAACTGATGGATGAGGGCGACCCACGACTGGTCAAGGTAAGAAAATTTAAAGGAAGTCTATATCCAGCAGTGGAAATCTTTCAGCGAATATGATAATACAAGTTTTTTTTAATAAGTAATCAGAATTTTGAGGTTTTTTATTGCTGACAGTGACAGATGAGCAAACAGCCCGCCTAATGTTAAGTGGTAACTGTCGCTCATAGACAACTCAGAGCCTTTGGCTTTGCTACTGTAATGCCAAGGAGTCTGCAAAGCCGCTATATACCGTGAACGAAGTGGGTAAGTAAAGGTGTTGAGGGTAGTAACAAAAAGGAAAAGGGAAAATTGGGCCTCCAGCGCTCTCACTCGCTGAACGAAATGCAATAGCATGGATACTAATACTCTTACATCAATCTTTTATGAGAAGGTAGTACTTCCCTGGTCGATTCGGCCCATTCATGCTGAAACCAGCATAGATCTATTACCGTAAATAGCTGGCGTAGTTGTGCAGTATGTGCATATCTTGCGAGGGATCCTTATGTTTCCCTTTGCGTATACTCTCTGACAATTTCAACGTTATACTTCTGTTGCTAACTTGTACTATGTTTACTTAATACAACAGTCTGTTTAACTTGGAATCAAATGTTTACCTGTTGTACGGGCAGGATATTAAAGTTAACATAGAATTACGCCTATCTCCTCAAAGGGGTAATCAGAGCTTTATTAGTTACTAGTTGTTGCCCGCAGCTCCGGCCGCGTGGGTGTCAGATATATCTCTGTTTACATTAATGATTTTTCATACAAACTTTCATCCCTTTTTCAACCCCTTTAAGCTATTTTTTGGATAAAATATAGCCTATGTTGTTCCCCGAGATCTAATCTACCTCTATAATAAATTTTATCAAAATCGGTTTAGTGGTTTAGGCGTGAAAGCGTCAGACAGATAGAGTTACTTTCACATTTATAATATTAGTATGGATTATTATGTACGTTTCCTCATCTTCCTCAGCAGATATTAAAATTAGAGTTTCATTACATTTGAAAAACGTAAATTGAATATTCTCGGAATTACTTTTAAATTGGTTTTGTGTTATTTTAAACTCACACGTTTTGTACACATAACTTTATTATTAAATGGGTCTACTCGTGTTAGAAATTAATATAAGGTGTCGTACCTATTTATCCGACATTTCGGTCGGATAACACCTTATAATAATTTGTAACACAAGAAGACCCGTTTAGTAATAGTTATCTGTTTAATATACTTGTACTACTTACCTTAATTTCAAAAATAAGAAAAAGGACAAAAGTAAGCGATATTTTACAAAAAGTTAAAAAACTTAAATGGTCGTGGATTGGACATATCATGAGAACAAATAAAGAGAAATGGACGAATGATGTTATCGAATGGTATCCTAGGAGTGGAAAAAGGCAAAAAGGACGACAAATTAAAAGATGGGAAGACGATCTACCAAAAGGATGGAGAAGGCTAGCTCGTGACAGAGACAAGTGGAAGAAACTAGGGGGGGCCTATGTCAAAGGACAACCTGACCAACAAACTGGTTGCTGAGGAATATCATTTATACTTGATATATATATTTCTTTTTACATAGAATATTTAGATTTTTATATACTAAATAAGATAAAACTACTACTGTATTTGGTCAGCGAATAAAGGCTTTTATTATTATTATTATTATACTACTTACCTACTAATAATAGTCGAAATGTTCCAGTGGATAAGGCACCCACTTCGTAATCACGAGGTAGTGAGTTCGAATCCGGGCAATTACCAATGTAATTTTTCAAATCATATGTACTTTCTAAGTTTATCTTGAACATTTCTGACTGACGGTAAAGGAAAACATCGTGAGGAAACCTGGACTTAAAAGTTTGAAATTGTCAATCCGCCTTGAGCAAGCGTGGTGATTAATGCTCATACCTTCTCGATATGAGAAGAGGCCTTTGCCCTGCAGTGGGTCAGTAAACAGGCTGGTATTATTTATTATTATACTTACCTACTACAACTTTAGACTATGTATTTTTATACAATATCGAAAACTAACAAGGTAATGATCGTAATGCTAAATCCCCACCCTCATTTCCTTTTGTATCACAGGGGATATCATCTTGATTGTTTTTTCTTATCATTGTTAGTGCAATGCTTAGAAAACACTGTCATGTTCATAGATTATCACTTACAGTTTAACTAAAGAGGTCAGACATTTATTTGTGTCACTTGAGTTAAAAGAAAACCGGCCAAATGCGAGTCGCATTCGCGCAATGGGTTCTTCTTTCTATAAAAACGACAAAAAATTATGTCGGTTGTATAGAAGCCCCTTTAAATATGTATTTTATTCTGTTTTTAGTATTTTTTGTTATAGCTGCAATAGGAGTACATCATCTATGAAAATTTCAACTGTCTAACTGTACATGAGATACAGCCTGGTGTCAGACGGACAGACAGATTGACAGCGGAGTCTTAGTAATAGGTTACTATTTTACTCTTTAGTACGGAACCTTAAAAAGACAGAGAATATTTATTTAGACCAGATTTTCTTTACGTTTATATCAATCTTTGTCTTTAACGAAACTCATCTACGCATATAATCCTATAGACGCACATTGATTTTCATCACAATTATACACGTCTACTAACAATATTGCTACTGACGCAGACATACTGTAGTTGTGATTCATTGAAGTGATAAACCACGTATAACACAGATATATGCTTCACATATTCAAACTGATTAGTTCATTAATTAATTGTAAATTATTTACTTTGTTCACTGTTAATTAGCGAGGTTATAAGATAAAGATTGATTATAGACTAGTGGTAGTTATTAAATATTGATTACAAGGCTAAGTATAGTCAATCTTCCTATTATAAGGAGAACTGTAAGCAAGCTGGGGATATAAAGTGGAGCTTAAATGTCTGTGTATTTTGTAGTCGAACATAATCTAGTTTTTATTTTTCTAAATTATTTATTGTACACATATAAATATAATATACAAAGACGAGCTTAACTCAAAAGTGAGTTTCCTTTCAGCAAACCTCGTGGTGAAAGAGGAAAAATGTGAGAACAATTAATTGAAACATTGTTTATTTGTTTTCGGAAAAAGAATAATCTACTTATAATAAAAATATACTTAACAAACATTATGTCTTTTTATTATTATGTTGAATTGCTCACCAGATTACTGAAATACTCTAAAACAAAGTCTCAATAAAACATCGACAAAACAACTTTATAATAACAAAGAAAGTTTAATCTTGCATTGTTTAATATAAAATATTTCACACTGCGGAAGAAAGTTAGTCAATTTTTTCACATCAATGAAGATTTTCCTCTTAAAAAAGAAAACAAAAATAAAGTTCTAAACCGACCCTTGTGACGTGTGAAAACCGGATCACGTCAGATTAGACCAGTCCAAACCGCATTGTTTATTTTTTAATAACACAAATGGGTAGCAGGTAAAAAGAATAGGTATTTTTGTTGATGAATGGATGTATTGTATTTATTTTGTTTTGTACTGCCTTCCTTATTGGGGTGAATATGGAATTAAACTCGTATTGTGTCCGTTTTCATTACAGAATGGAAGTACGCTCGACATAAACTTACGCTAAGTGAAAATTATTGTAGTACTTTTTACGATGGAACAAAAATTTTTAAGGAAATAGTAATAATGTCCATTTGTGGATGTGAAGAGTTCTTTTTCATTTTGGTTATTTTAAAATTAATATAATAGTAATATACAGTTTATAAAGTGGCGGACACATCGTCCGTTTCTACTATGATCCGTAAAAATCTGGCGAGTTATTTGTGTCTGTTGATAAATATGTTTGTAAAGTACCCTACCATTATTATTGATCTTCTATTACAGGTGATTTTTAGGAAAAATACCAATAAGACATAAAAAAAAAAGAATTAAAAAAAATGTTAACAAACATAAAAAAAAAATACGTCTACTCTAACAAAATTCAAAATAAATGTTAAGATCTTACAAAAGCGGCCATCAAAGTACTGATTTGGCTCAATTTCCTCAACAGACAGATCAGATCACAGAAATGAACACAAAACTGACCGTAACATAATTGTTATCAGAACATGAGTCAATGGTATCGCGAAATCATATAAATACCTTTATTGCAACACCTTAAAGTTTCAATTTGTTGTGTTGCTAATCGGAATTGTTTGGTCTAAACAAAGAATGAAGAGCGGGTATCAAGTTTTGCCTGGTTTCGGGTAAATGAACTGGATGTACCGTGGCAGTATCCAGTTTTCGAAAATATCGACGTATAAAAGTCATAGTAATGAGTTTCGATGAGTGTATGTGATTGCTGCAGTGCAAGAAATAGGATTTGGTGATTAAGTCAGCGTTGTGCCGCGCTCTAAAGCAGACGTGTAATACGTATCTGTTATTAGTTTTACTTACTTTATAGCGCGGCGTAAGCCGACTCTCGTAATTAGTCGCCATGTGTGACACACTCGTGGCGAAAGAGCTGCTGGCGTTCCTGCAACAGAAGCTGGATGTTATAGACGAGGTGTCCGCTGTCCAGATCTGCTCCACGAACTTCAGCGAGGATGACGTAGCTGCTGCCAAGCTGCTACTGTACAGGTCACTTAACAAATGTGACCAGATGGTGTCTCATCGGCGCGATGGGACAAATAAAAGCTTGCAGGAGATTATCACTCTGCTAAAGGAGACCGACCCTGATGACGTGCCGACGTTTGTGGCGAAGGACTTGATTACCTCCCGTCACCTTCGATCACGTCGACGTTACGAGCCTACTGAAGGACATCGTGTTTCTCAAGGCAAGTCTAGCGGATGTGCATAGAAAATTAGAGGCATCCCAAAACACGGTCGCAGAATTGCGCATGGAACTCAGTGAGTTTCGAAATACTGTGGCCGTGACTGCGTCACCGGATCGTGTTACTAACGTAAACACGCGACGGGGAGCATGCCGTCTCGACACATCGCCTGCAAGTTTTGCGTCAGCAATTAAGACACCGGCGCCGTGGAATGCAGAGTCGGCTGTATGCATTGAACGAGTGCATTGCAGCCCCGCTTCCGCCCCCGTCCTTGTCCCCGCGGCTGACTCACAAATCAAGCGAAGCATTTATGTTGCTCCTCCGGCCAAGCCTATGCCTGAAAAGGCAACGACCCGGGCTGACGAAGATGGTTTCGTGACGGTGCAGAAGAGGAAGCGCCGCCAGCGAACCAACAAGAACTGTTACGGTACAGCACCAGCGGAAAACAACATGCAGCTGCGTGCCGCCGCACCGAACACTCCTGTGTATATCTCTCGCCTACATTACACCACAAAGGCTGAGGATATCGAGGAGTACGTGCGCCAAAAGACGAAGTACAGGCCGAGAGTGCAGCTGTTGGAGTCGCGTCGCAACGTCAATTTTACGGCGTTTGTGGTGCGAGTACCGACCTGCTATCTGCACCTCATCATGGAGGAAACCTTTTGGCCGCAAGGTGTCGTGTTCCGTCGCTTCCGCGGACAAGTGCCACGTGATAGCACAATGACGTAGTGCATAGGAAGTGTAGTTTATAAGTTTATATTATGTATGTATGTTAGTCTGTAAGGTATTTATAATATGGGTTTATGCGACCTGAAATAAATGATTATTATTATTATTATTATTATTATTAAATATTTCAAAATTATGAGTACCTACTTCCGAATGTATCTTAAAGTTTACAATAAAAGAAAAGATAAAAAAACACAGGTTCGAAATGCTCACACAACAAACAAAGAAAACAGCACCCATCATAAAACAGAACAGACAGAGCTTGCCAGCTGTACAACACACAATTCTGTAGTACAGATATATTTTGTAAATCTATTAATAAGTTTAAGAGTGAATTAGTTTTATCATAATAGTTTAATAAGTTTAAGAGTGAATTAGTTTTATCACAATAGTTTAAAGTGAAGTAGTTCAGACACCAAAATTTGTATTCAAAAATTGTATTCAATTGAGGAAACTTTAGGTTTAAATTTGAAAATGTTATATAGTATGTAAGTTAAGAATGTAACTGTTTATTTCTGTACAATAAATAAAAAAAAAAAACAAAAGGCTTTTATGTTGAACTTTATTAACATGCCTGTAACTAACGAGCATAAAATATACACTGATCCTATAGACGAATTTTGTTGATTGACCAAAGAGTAGTAGTGACACGTAGCCGCTTTAAAGCAGCATGTCAAAATAAAGTTCACGCACCGATGACTTGATCAAAGTGGCAGACAGTTGATAGGTATAGCAAGCTCAGAACCGGTTAAGGTGACGATACTTAGTGAATATGATGGTGATAATATAATCTAAGTAATTTATAAGCCGAGATTTTTTGTTTGATTAAACTACCAGTCCGATTTGAATAAACCTTTAGTCACTAGATAGCTCAATTCTTAAGAAAGGTTATAAACTATGTAATACCACGCTTTGAGCTACGGGAGCAGTGCAGTTATCAAAGATGTAATTTAGCGTTGATGAAACTGCGCTGTGGCCAGTTAATAAAAATAGTTCAAATTAGACCGGTCGTGAAAGCTCAATACTTGCACCACTAGGTAACGGTGGTACAGTTAGTCATATTGTCTTATCGGCACGTACGGGGTGAAGTTTATCAGCGAATGTGCCAGATATCTGCAGTAACCAACTAACCGGGACTATCGCTCGACCAGTTCGGTGATGAACGTTGTAACCTACTGTATCGAATAGAAAATGTGTATGAATATGGTCAAACTTTAGCACAAATTTAAACTCAAATGATATCAGAATAAAGTTTGTTTTGCAATTAAAATTGCTAAATCAAATGTAGAGAAATCATAAGAGATATTTCCTAGTTCGTGCTGTTTTTGCAGACGATGCATTACAACCTAAAAAACTAAAACAGAATTTAGCCATAGAAATTATCATCATCAATTACATCAGCCAAAACAAACTGCTGAACACAGGCATAGAAATTATAATTATTAAGAGTTATGTTATACTATTTGTGCTCACGGCTTCGCCCGTATAATGTTTTGTATACCTTGAACCAGACCGATTTTCGGGATTTAATGCCTATGTCCATCTCTGGCACCAAATCTATCTACAAACCAATTTTAGGCGCTGAGTGGTAACAAACACACACACAACGCACGCACGCACGCACGCACGCACACGCACACGCACACGCACACGCACCACAAAAATTCGGACACCAAAATTTCGTATTTATAAAAATTATATTAATAGGATATATCAAACTTGGAATACATGATGCTGTTACATATATTGGACACGGACATCAATCCTGTCATGCGTGATGCCCTCGGGGACAGCCTATGTTCAACAGTGGACAATTTAGGATGACGACGTGATAAAGTTGAAGATAATTCAAATAATAGTGTTGAATATTTTAAATATAAAATGAACGTGTGGAAAGTCGTAAGTGATCAAAGCGGGCTTGCTCTGATACGATATGAAGTAAAAAAAATTCCTGAACAACTTAGAACAAAATGTTACGTTATAGAAATTATAAAAGTCTATTGTTAGTTTGAGTCCAGACTCAATATTGGTGTGATGCTTATATAGATTTATTAATTTTAAAGTTAGGTATTAAATTAATTTTAAATTTATACTATACATTTTCTTTTCTTTAATTACTTTAAGAAATACACCTAATAAATAAAAATTATAGACAGAAAATCATCAAGTAAACCACTACGCTTCAAAACTACGATTCCTTTGTTAGATTAAATGAACATAATATATTATCACTGTACATAAATAATGTAAAATGATTATAAGCCCAATTTTGAATTAATGAGGAAGTAGTTCTATATTTAAGTTTAACACAAAATGCGAATCAAATAGTGAAACTGCCAGGGAGCGTTAAAACCACTATAACGTGAGCATCTTCATCGAAATTCCAATTTTGAATCCCTAAAATATTAACTGTCTAACATTTAGAAAAGGGTTGAGTTAGTTAGGGTTGGCAAGAGCTATTATTGCAGAAACTTTTTGTTCAATATTATTAATAAAGGCTTATTATGTTGTCGTCGTATATGATTACAAGAAAAACGAGCTATAGTTCTTTAATAGCATAGAGTTAGAAAATAAATATAACACATAAAAAAACTCATGGCGTTTAAATTTTATTTCATTCATTTTAGTAGCGTTTATATTTTACAAAATAATTTCCTATAGAGAACTTTATTTGCTTATTAGTATTCTCTAAATATTTTAGAAATACTACTACAAAAAATAAAATAGAAATGCATGTCGTAAGAGAGAATAAAGAATGCAAAGAAAAAAGAATTAATCTGACAGATAAAGTAAGAAATAGCGTGATAAGAGAAGAATGTGGATTGAATGATGATATAGTAACTAAAATTGAATGGATTATGTTAAGGTGCTTTGAACATGTGAATAGGATGGATGGAAGTAGGATAACGAAAGATATTTAAGGACCAAAAATGACAGAGAAAGTTGGTAAGGGTCGCTCTAGGTGAACATACGCGGATCAAATAGGTGATGTGTTTACAAAGAGCACAATTAAAAGCACCCGTAACCGACGTTCTATAATCTCTGCTTACCCCATTATTGGGAGACAGGTGTGTAGTTATGTAGGAAAAAAGATGAGCTAATTCAATATTACTTTACTATCACCAAACCGGTATTTTATGGGCAATTAAATACTGAAAAACCAGCAAGGATATCTTACCGTCTAAATCTAAATGATAGTCTACTTTCATGTTTATAATAATAGTATTTCCAGTTTAAAATAATGCTAATTGAAAAACAACAAGTGTCAAAAATTTAGCAATAATTTTATTAATAAATAAATAAATAATACTAGCCTGTTTTACTGTCCCACTGCAGGACAAAGGCCTTTCATACTTTTAAGTCCAATTTTCCTCACGATGTTTTCCTTCACCGTTAGTCAGAAATGTCCAAGATAAACTTAGAAAATACATATGATAATTTTATTAACACATGAAAAATATTCCATATATGAAATTATAAATTATTGCTACCCCTGCGTTCCCTCTTTACGCAGCTCCAGGAGAATTTGATATATTATGTATAACAGAGGTACACCACAGACAAGTTTTCACGCCACTTTTGACACTAATTATGTGAGCCAAAATAATTCACAGCCGGTGCGGAAAAATGAAAGTGAACTTTGAATGAAAATGAAAGTGTACGTTTAATATACGTTAAGAAAATTGTTTTTGGAATATAATATGCAGAAGAGTAATATGTTTTTCCTTTTAATAAATAATATGATGAAAATGATTTTAGTTTTGTGTTCTTATATTTCACGAATGTAAAACCCTGCTAAACGGATGTAAGTCTACTCGAAATCAACTCCGATCGCCTGGAGAAGAGTTTGATTTTTATAATTGGCTAACTTTTAATAAAATGTATTATTTATATAATAAAAAACAACTGCTTCAGTTAGGTACTGTACGAATTACCCCGCAGAGTTATTGGATTCATTCTCCGGCCAGGGCATTGGGTTTTTTTTGTTTAGAATTTTTTTGTATTAGAGTTGAGAATTGCATTGTTACTTACATGGGGCCCAATGTAGCTAGATTTTACACATATCTGTCGTACTGCTTTGGAGTAAAACGACGTAATGTTTATATAAGGTGGTTAGCTAGGGATATGAATTAGACAACCATAGGTATTGAATAGAATAACGTTTATTACTAATTAATTGATACACAGGCAACAGTAGGTATATAGTACTTAAGTCTATGTATATGTATGTAGGATGGGTTCGTATACACACTACATGCCCACCGGATAAAGAAAATAAAAATAATTAGACATAGTTTATTTTTACAAATATTTTAATAACCTGGCGATTAAAAAGAGTGGCCTGAGTTTCTTGCCAGTTCTTCTCATGGCTCTACTTCGTCAGCGAACTGGCTGTAGGTTAATTTGCTGACATTTTGGAAACTTTGACGTTCATAAGTGTTAATTTAGATAACCTATATGAATAAACATATTTTCATTTTCATTTTCATTTTTAACCGACTTCAAAAAAAGAAGGAGGTTTCTCAATTCGACCGTATATATTTTTTTATATTATATTATAACGTTAAATTGTACAAAATTTAAAAAAAAGAAAGTAAACAGAATGTTAAAATAACCATTTATTTTGTTCAATAAACAAATCCTTTAAACAAACACAATATATCACACATATAACGCAGTCCAAAATATTCGTAATTTGTTTAACATATTAGTTAACGTGCCGACAATATATAGGTATTATTTAACCCACATAAATCATAATAAGAAGATTCTAAAGGACTAATTATAGCCAGCATAGAGCGAAGGCTCCAGTGAAGGTCTTAAGTGTTAACACTACATATATCAACAACCCTGTGTACAATGATGTAATATGTAACTATATCTTCATTGCTACTCCAGTAATTGTACTTAGGTTTGTTAATTGTATTTATGGAATTATATATATATATACATATATATATATAAGTATATAGTACTAAGTACGAATAAAGCGCTAATGGACGGTGAAGGTGGCAAAAAACGGGAGCGGCCTAGTCGGCACCCCCGTTTTGTGCGCCAAAACCTCTTATAATTAGTCCTAGGAACTATATATCCCATAGCATTTCAAAAACTATATTAACCTGCAGTGCAGTCACCTTGGCTTCCCACAAAGGTCCTCAAGTCATTCCACCCTAACATTTACGAGTAGATCGATGTTACAACTCGTAAAAACATTCAGAGCTCTTAAGTGTCACCGATTGCAGTTTAAAATAGGTGTGACTGTAATTACTGTGTTTAATTAGTCTGTGGAGTTTTTGCTGCAATTCTAATTGTTGTAAAAACAGAATAAAGTAACAATGTACTCTTAATCAGCGCATGTGTTCCTTGTGGTCTTTAAGTGTGGCGTGAAAAAGCATCTCACTATGCCGCCATAGTGGAGGCCACCATACCAGTAGTTTTAGACGATAGGTTCAAAGATACTTTATTTCTCAAAAGAACATTGTTCACTGCATGAGATACAAAGGTGATAATAAAAATAATAGTTATTGTCCAACGTGTGCTGCTCTACAAAGAAAAATTGTATTAGTTATTTCATACATTTTTAAATTAAACAATTTCACCAGTAAATCCAACCTTCTATACGCTACCAACTCCAAACAAAACCAAATAAATCATACAAGTACTCAAAATCTATAGTTGAAATTATCGTTACTTGTTATATATTCTTTTAGTTTACGATGGCTTTTAAAATGGTGTCCACCACTTCTGGATTCCACTGACAGCTTACCATGAGGTAGAGTGGTAGGCTAATATTAAAAGTCTGTTGATGTTTATGAACTCCTGTTTCTACAGACAGACAGTCTATTGTGTGTTGTTTATACCTACTCTTATAAAGCGGAAGAGTTCGTTCGTTTTTTTTAACGCGCTAATCTCTGGAGCTGCCAGTTGGATTAAAATAATTCTGGTCACTAATCACGCTACTGGCGACAGGAACAGAGCAGTAAGCAAAGATGCGGGTAAAACCGCACCCGGAAAGCTAGTATTTATGTATAGGCAATTAGGTACAAGTACCTATAACTGCAAACAAACACTAATCACGAATTGTTATTATAATATTTTTTCCTCCTTAAATACAATGGTAGTTGACATTTAACTATTGCGTCGAAATAAAATTCTGTTTTAATTAGAACAATACGTCTCAAAGTACGCGTAAATTGACTGTTAGGTGTAAAATCGTCAAACAAACGAAGACAATGGAATATTGTAGTTCAATATATCAACAAGATTTGTAAGTAGAAAACTTTTGTGTTACTCATGTTTACAAAGTCGAACTTAATTCAAAGATTACTGAGAACATTAAATAACAATAACATTGAAGTTTTTGTTTATAAGAAAGTGGCGAAATAGTTTTAGAGGGTGAAAAATGTTATGTAAAACAGTGGACGTAATTCTACTAAAACAATAATGTTTTTTTTTTAAAACAACTTTGGTAGCTATCAAGCAAGCATATGGCCCTCCTGATTAGTAGTAATCTTAACATAAGAACATGGTTAAATTTTCTAAGTTTGCTATCTATCATATTGGAAAAAGGGAAAGGGAAGGAAGAGGACCGTGAGGGTAATTGGAATGATATTCAAAAACTACCTGATTTTAGGTAAGAAGTACGTTTAAACTCGTCATTGAAACAGTAGTAATGGTCATATATCACAACAATGCCACTCGTGCGCAGTAGAATCTGTGCTACAATCATTATTATTATTACTTTGTAGCTTTTAGTTTACCTATAACATCTGTTAGTTTACTAAAACTTACAGTTTTATTGCATCATAATAATTATGTTAATAGTCATGTTAAAAAGTAACTATAATAACTACCGTTAGTACTGTCTGTACGCTTAGATCTTCTGACTAACTTAACGGATTTCAATGGAGTTATCACTATCATTCAAAAATTTTTTTCATAGATAATTTGTACACGAGCGAAACTAGAGCAGATTAAGTCTATGATGAACTTGGCAAGTTTGGACTTGGTTTTCTATACAGACCTTTAGTGGAAAAGCTTGCTTATGTTGGCTGAACTAATACCAATATGCATTTGCACTTGATAGTCTTTTTTATATATCATCAGCGATGAACTAGCATACAATAATAATAGTATTAATATCACAACAACTACACTCAACGCCATCTAGACCCAAAGTAAGCATCTTTATATAGCTTGTGTTATGGGTTCTAGAATGCGGATATACATACTTAAATTTTTATAGAAACACCCAGACCAATATACATGTGCATGCACACAAATATTTGCACTAAGCGGGAATCGAACCCGCGACCTCTGCGTGGCAGTCTATACATACCTAGTACCACCTAACCACAGATGTCGTCATACGTATCTCCTTATGATAAATGGTAACAGTAATCTACATTATGTTCTGATAAAACACAACCACGTTATTGCTAACCGTGAAGTGTAATGAGTACTAATGAGGCAGGAGAAAGAATGGATAAAACGAACATACTTTTTTAACCTTTACGGGACAAAGGCGTAATACTGTTAGTACTAGTATCCATGATTTAGCTATTTTTTTTTCAGGCAATTTATTTCTATTAAACGGAAACCGATTTCATCATTCTACTATTCATAACTATTCTTTCTGAATACAAAGCCAAGTTATAATTAGATACTAGATAGGTTTTCGGTGTAATAAATGCGGCTTAGTTTAATATTGTAAGATGTTTCGTCAAAGAATCAAAGATCTTGGCACTTTTAAACAAATTTTAACCAAGACTAGGCAATAAATCAGCTTGAAAAGACAATTATGAGTATTTTTACGGAGCAACATTTTCCGTCCAGCAAAATTACGAAAACCATTCAAAAGCGATCCTATAAAATATCAAAACACTTTCCACAGCATCCGATAAAAGATTACGATCAAAAGAATCGAGCGCGATATAAAATAGTGTAAAAAATCCGTAAATTTATGAGCACTACCGCCATTGCACAAATGTTGACTGCACAAACGCGGTCTGTGTGGTACCGCATGGCGTTTTATCCTTCCAAACTCACCACTCTAACATGACCTACCAACCCTCTCTCACCACGAACGAAATAGAAACAAATCCAGGAAGCCGTTTAGAAAACTGGAGGTCAAATATTGTCGGACGCTCTCCGGACTTTGACGATTTACAGCCCACTTTGATTTACTTTTAATGGGAGTGAAGTAAATTTACACGTGTAATAAATCAATATGGTGCAAACGTTTAGAAAATATCCAACCCCTTTGCGTTTAATTTCGAATTTTTTGATTTTATTACATGTTAGTTTCCGCCTGTGAGCTTTTGTGTTATAAAAATAACTCACAGAGTTTTGTAATTAAGAATTTTTAAGATTTTTTTTTTCTTTAATTATTTAATGTAAACCTTAACTTTTCTACGCTTATCAACTTCTGTAGACACACGAAAATTATTACGTCAAATTGTCGTTGTTTGGAAGCCACAAATGCTTACCGGGGTTGTATCTTCTAAAGATGAGGTTAAACTTTAATCTTGACTTATATAAATCTCAGTGGTAGCATTCCTTGTGGTTTAACAAACTAAAATCTCTAATACAATATTGCCTTGAATTCATATCTGTGCAATAAAACTTTATAGCTTAGACTTTTTGAAGCAATGATACAAAGTTTTGACCTTGGGACAATTGTATTCAACGTCAAGTACATTTCATTATTGAAAGAAATATATATGGATTTCATAAATTTCTGTCTAGTGTAAACCTGACTTTCGACACTGCATAATAGAAAAGCGGTTACTTCGTCTTCTCCACCTACAGCCAAAGTTTCACCTCTCAGAATTTCATCAAAGTTCGTGTTATCGGAGATTTCAGTTCCAGCTTCTGACATCATCCCAAAATCCATGCAACGTTTTAGAAGCCTACTTTCAATACTAAACTTAACTTTTATTTAAAATCTAGTCCTAAAACCAACTCGTGCTTCCAAAATATTATCGAGAGTTTCCACATTAAACAATTTTCCAAGTTTAGGAGTAAATATGTTTAAACTGCGGCCAACCAAGTTGTGTAAACCATATATTCAACAATAAAACCCAATCAGTAGAAGCGTGTTATTAATTGAAAATTGACCTGTCCGTGCCATGCATGGGTTTTGTGTCTGCAGCTAAATGAAGATGCGTTGTTTAGTCTAGGCTAGCTTTTTACTGAATAGACTCCGCTGGAAGTTTAGGGACAACAAATTCAATAGATATTAATAGAGAATTATTAAGTTAACGAATTGATCGTGATGATAACGGTTGTAGTTATCATTTATGCGCAGTCTATCTAAATCGAAGTTTATGAAGTCGTCCAAACTTTCAAATTTATCTAGCAATTCGTCAATTAAAACATCTGGAAATTTGCTTTAAAATAATAAACTACAAATCTCAGAGGTCGAGGTGCCTATAAAAAGAGATGGCAACTTATCATCAATAAGTAGGTAATAATATATTCGTACGATTTTATTAATAGGTATATGTAACTTATAAAACTTTTGAAATAAAATAGAATTCGTTTGTAATAGAGTTATAAACATAACATGTTTTTGGCAAGACAGTTTTCTAAGAAGGAACGAAGTTTGGACTTTTAGCTAAATAAAATTGTAATATTTAACTTACATCGGCAAATGAAGAAAGACAATTAATGTATCTAATTTCATAAAGTAAAAATGATCGTATTACTTTGCCATAAATCTATCCAAAAATACCACGATGTTAATTTTACAAATTCCAAATTATACTATACAAAATATAACCTTCGTCAATGTCGTGCAATAAAGTGCCAGTGTAGCATTATTCGTAGACGGATCGACAATATAGTGACACTCCCTCCCTAATTGAAAATAGGTGTCTCCTGGTGTACCTCAGTAAAATCACCGTACTACTCTCTGCACTGTATATCTGCTAAACATATCAGGTGTATTTTAGAGTAAGCAGATGCGACGGTTACATTTATATTTACTTTAACATCTTGCATTGCTAGTTAGGAAATTATTTTCAGATTTGTATTTTAATGTGAAGAGTTCTGGTCCACGACTTAATGCTACGATGCTCGCTGTTTGTGCATTCTCACAAGGTTAAAACGTTAAGGATTTAAACCGGGCAAGTTCCATGTCATAAAGACACATTAATATTATACCTCGAATATTTTAATCAGGTTCCTAAACCAGGTTACTGGCAACTGTGATTAGCAACGAAAAAATGTTTGACCACATTCCTGTAAGTTAAACATGATGTTCTTTTCATGTATAAAGTACAGTAAGATTTCAGTAAAACGCGGTTTAGTAAGTGTGGGCTCCGTAAAATCGTCTGCGTATTAAAATTCGGGTCACGTACAAAACGTAGAGTTGTGCAAACCTCGTGTTTTAGGCAGGTTTTAAACTTGATATGAAGTAAAAATCTCCGGTATGACTTGATTTTTAAAAGAAAATATTTTCTTTATTTAAAAAAGGATGAATATAGAGAATTTTCAGTTAAATTTGAAGCAGGTCACGGCACTGTATTATCAGATGTAGTGTTTGTCCCCTCAGCTGCTAGTACAGTCAGTATAGTTTTACATGATGACCACGTTTCATGGCTTTAGAATTCATAGCGCCTATCATGAAATTCTCAAGTCTATGCCGTCAAATATGCTGTTTGGTCGTCTATCTAATAAGAGAAAACTATTTTCAAAATGTTTTGTATAATTTATAACTGTTTATATAAGGGTAGAAACTTAGTGCGGTCACACAAGAAACATTAATGAGCTTGTGTATCCTATCCAAATAATATAACCAAATGCAGAATATAAATAATTAACAATAAAAAAATTTACATTTATTTTGCAAAATAATCTAAATGAATATTAATTATATTTAATATTATAAATTAAACCACCAATTAGTTATTCGATCAAAGCATATAGAATGGCCACAAAACAGTATATTATTTTAGTGTACACAAACAAATATCGCGCAGGAATAACTGAAACATACACAGATCTTCGCTCCCTTTGATCGAAAACAAACCATGTATGCTCCCGAACCTCATACACCAAATAACAACCAAGTTTGCGGAACGATATACACACATATCATCAAAGAGCATAAACCTACAAATGTATAATATTTATTCGAATAAAGCACTGATCCGTATATTTTATTGAAGAAAATTTGGCAAAAAATGTTTATCCTGGGAAATGTCAGCTGCTGTTCTTCTTTGAAGCTTCAGTAGTACAGAGTAATCAACGTTCTAAATTCTTGCCCAAAGGCATTTTCAGTTTCAATCATTAGCTTCTTATTTCGATTATTTAAGTGACCTGTAGCTGTACTATAAATTAACGTGCATTGCAACAGCGCAAAATAATTTAATAAAATAAGAACAGCGCTCCTAGTATTTACTTTAAGAACTGAATTTTGACATTTAATTATTGCACGTTTTCATGAGTGAAACATTAATACAAGTAACTAATATTACTAACCTTATTGCAATTTAACGTGAACTACAACATATCTACCTGTGTCGTAAAGCTATTTCAATCACAAAGGCTCTAAGCCACATGTCAAACAGATTACTCTGTAAAGGGAATGATATCTCTGGTACCACAAAGTCTAGGAATTGTCGTCGTGTCGTATCGTATCATATACTGACGCTTACAATGACAACTACACATACATACATACATAGATGTTTGCTTGAACATATTTAATTGTAATAATCAAATTTATGTAAATAAAATAAAGTCAATACTTTAAAAACTTGTAAATCTATAAAATAAATTATCAATATAGAACATTAAAAGCTAAATATGAACTCTGTGAAAATAGATAATACGCAAACTCTACTAGGAGTTCTCGAACGTATTTCTCATCGGTGAAAATAATTTTATCGTTGGGAAAAGGGCACATTATTTTACTTAGATACTTTTATTTATGTAAAAGTACTTATTTAATTGTTTCCAACTGATGCAATTTTCACTGTTTTTGTTTTATCTAGAACTCTCCTATTAATTTATAAGATTGTTGATCTCTATCAAAACTAGAGTAATATTAATCTGAAGCACGAGCAGAATGTGTATTGAGATTCAAAAACAAGAAATCAAATCAGGTTAAGCCAGCTTTTCTTTTAAGAAACTTTAAATTTTAATAGATAATATTGCCAGCTTTATGTTAAGCACTAGCTTTCCACAGCGCGGTTTCATTCGCTTCTATATCTGTGGTTACTGCTCTGCTCCCTTCGTTTGCAGCGTGGTACACACCTAACCTTCCTTAAGAAGTGCGCTATCAAACGCAAAAAGAATTATTTAAATGCGACTGGTAGTTTTAAAGATTAGCGCGTTCAAACAAACAAACTCTTCTGCTTTATATATTAGTATTGATAAATAATCTGCATAGAGTAGACCTGGTATTTGAATATTAATTTTAGTTTGTATTGGATCTAACATCAAAGAGGATAGACGACATAGTATTGGTTGATCAGAAGGTAGGTCAAAGTCAAAGTCAAAGTCAAAGCATTTATTTCATTTAGATCATAAAGTATGATGCTTATGAAAAGTCAACATTACATTTTGTCAGCCAATTGACCTACAGCCAGTTCGCTGACGAGGTAGAGCTGTGAGAAGAACTGGCAAGAAACTCACGCCACTCTTTTCAATCGCCAGATAATTACAGTTATTTGAATGAGTTACAATTTAAACACTCAACGCAACCAAAGAACCATACAAAGTAATTATTACAAATTAACTAATTAATATAATACTAAGATTAAAGAAAGAAAACAAGGAATTCAATTATTAAGTTTCAACTAGTATGGTAATTTGACTACGTATTTTAATTAAACTGGTAAATGCACCCCCTGGTCACATTGAACGACAAGGTAATACTGGATTGAATATTAAATGTAAGCCATGCCAAGATTGACCAGTCATCCCAAGTAGCACCCGTTCACGAGCATGACGCACGGGCCAGCCATCATCACCCTCGCCATATTAGAGGGAAGGTGATGACCCGGCCAATACGACACCACAAGCAATGACATTTTAGTGAGCATGACAATGCAGGGCATGGGTGGTAAAAGAACCCTAATAAAATGTAAAAGCAAAAAAAGGTCAAAAGCAATTTCTCAATACTAATTGTACAAACAGAAGCATTCCATTGTAAATGGTATTGTTTTACGTGGATATCTAACCGGATGAAAAGAGTGGAGCAAAGAAGGAAGGTATTTCGGTGTGACAACTTTTGTGATATTGAATACTAAAAAGGTTTATAAAATTAACTTATTAAATTCTTCAAAGTAGACGATGACTCTGACGACGATGTTAAATGATAGCCATCGTTAATGATTCTCAAAACAGAGGGACCACCATCACCTCTTATAGCAGGATTGTTTAAATATAACTTTGTGTTTTGTCTTTTTCTTTTGTACTGTTAAAAACCAGGATAGTGACAAAGTAAGGTTATAATAGGATTGCTTTATGAGGTTGTGGTTGGGCCTCTGATTCTAGCCTAATATTACTTTTTATTCAGGTATGCAAGTTAAAACATAAAAAAATCACCAAGCAGCCCAAACGCATTCAAAATTAAAAATATAAAATCAACAAGCCAAATTAAATTTAATAAAATATTTAAAATACATATTTCTTTAATAAATGCTATCATAATTGGTTTATTGATTTTAAGCTCGTGTTCTCTGAGTTCGCTGTTTTCCATCGCTTGCTTCATAACAATACGGGTTCATTATCATTTCACGGTATGTGTCGGCATGAATATTTCTCTTTGATTAATTTGAGCACGCCGTTGCTTTATTAGCCGTCATAGGTGAACGCTCATGTGAACTGCTGTTAATCTTCTAGATAATTAAATAATACGTGTTTTGATAAAGGAAGTGTTATATTTTGTGAATAATGATAATTAACACACATAAGTTAAACATGAAGATATTTCTGCTATACATATTTATAATCTTAATGTAGATTTAGACATTGAATGAGCCAATGCTATTAATGAGGAGTTAAAAGTAGACTAAAGAGACAATATTTACAATAAGGTTAACCTTAACGATAGATACAAAACTATAGTTGTGAGTATTATGTCAAGGTATAAATTCAACGTGCAATCTGTGTGTGGGTCACGCTCAATTTAAATAAAGTAATAGATAATATAATTATAATGCTAATATACGCTAACATAACTTTACTGACTTGAATTATAATTCAGGTAAAATTAAGTAGCAGTGAAATGGAAATTAAAAAGGTTTGAAACTTTAAATACATATTTTAAGAATAAGAAAATTGTACTATTAATATAACTTTACCTTTGAAACTTCGTATACAATCTTGACAATCCACAATCATGGTTAACCCTATCTTTATTCACTCATATAATATAAGGTTTAATAAGAATAGCAGGAGGCAATAAGTTTCGGCTCGAACATAATTCTCCTACATACGTTCAGTCAACGCTATACAAAACGCTATTTCACCCATGAAACAATTCCCCCTTGCAGAACTCTTCCTACTCACGATGACTAGCAGTTCCATTGATACTTCATTCATCATCATTATCTGGGCATTTGGCTGCGAGAGGCGCCCTCTTACTACCAAATTCATTTAGCAATATGTTTTTGTATTGTTGGGGTAGCGTTGTGTCTCTAATCTTAGTCTTGTTATAGAAAACTGCTGTATTTATTATAATGTGTAGTTCAGATTTTGTGCCATTTATTTTTTTACTAGCAGTCCAACAATATAATAATAATAATATAATATCACAAGGCCATCTAAACCCAAAATAAGCGTATATTATAGCTTGTGTTATGGGTTCTAGAATGCGAATATATATACTTAAATACTTTTTGATTTGTAAATGGCACAGAGTTTGATGGGGAATGGAGACATCTCTCCTTTACTACTCAATTAGTAGTTATGACCACTGATTATCTCTAATTTTCTCTTTCAGTTTCAGAATTCCGTTTTTTTTAAGTTTGAATATTATTGAAGTACTTTTGTTAGGGTATATCTTGTGTTTGTAAAATATTATTTAAGCTACTCAATATCTGACGACTCGTGAAACATCGTCGACATCATTTAGAACCATACTGTATTTATGCAAATTTTGCTGCTTAGAGTTTTCTCTGAATTCTTTTTAGTTTAAATGCCTCAGCTTATTTACTGCTAACATTAGTTTCCTATTCGCTCCATTTCTATAAGTTATCTCCAAATCTATCTCCACAATAAACCTAGAAGTCGGAGATCTTCTTCTAATCCATTTTAATTTAACATCGAGTTTACACCATTAGTTAGGGTAAGTCCAAATTGCATCTTGAACCGTGCATTAATTGCAAATTAGTGGAACGACTACAGCTATTTGTTACAAGTTGTTTAGATTTGTTACCGGCAATTTGTTAGCGTCTGTTATCTAATTGTACAATTTTAGTTTAGTACTAAGCTAAACAAAATTGTTGCTCAACGTTAGTCAACATTAGTTTCATTCAATTTGTTTTATATTTTAAAAAGTATTTATCTTATATACACACTACTAACTCCACTCGAATCTGCATCTCTTAAGATATCGTCAATATTCGAGATTTAAATGCGAGTATCAAATTTGTCCATTGCATCTTGTTGCAGGTATGTGACGCATGTCTCACTATTGATGCCATATAATTACACAGGATAAAGCGTCATACAAAAAAATATAACATTATTTAAGCAGTCAGTGATGCAATGGCTAAGCCTTATAAATAAATGTGTTTTTCTTTATCTCAAATATATTCTAGTGAGCTTTATGATGTCACTATAAAACGTAGGTACAATGCCGTCGGAAAATGCTCGAAAGTTTATGCTCAAAGTAATCTTGAATAGTATAGTTCTCGTTTTTAAAATAAATTCCTTCCTATCTTATTCGTGAAAATATATTTTTAGTACAAATACGAAATAATATCGTCCTTTGAAATCTATCATTTCATTATCAAGTTACAAGTTGCTATGCAAAGAATAACTTACTTTAAAGTACACAGATAAATATGTAAATCAGCATGCATATATTTGCTTACTAAATAACTTAAAAGCCTTATTGTATCTTTTCAAAGTAGCTACTTAAGTGTATGAGTGAAGTTACCTGTGCCCTTTTTCGGATGGTCGATCACTTCCCGCATACACGATGCCATGCCTCAAGAAACACGCCCAGCCATTAGTGAAACTTTCCCAAACATTAGTACAACTTACAAGGTAAATTACAAATCAATACTGAAACTACTAAAGGACAGTTGCACATTAATAACTAATAATACACAATAGCACAGTTGAGTACAAATTGTGCAATTAAGGCAGAGTGCGCAGACGGCGCAGTGCGTCGTTAAGTTAACAATAATTTAAATTGGTTCTTACCGTCGATACGTACTTGTAAATGAGCTAGAATACAAGCACAGAGACTTGTGAAGCAGTTTTACTCTAGACAACGGAACCAGGAGCTACTAAGAGTCGATAGTTTATTTAATGTTCAAGTTTTGTAAAGAATAAATGGATATTTTATTGATTTAGTGGAGCTTCTTCGCTTGGGTTTATAATCAAACTAACAACAATTTATTTTGTTGTATGTTTATGATACATTGCAGTGGTAAGTTATTGATTGTTACGTTATTATATATGAAAGTGACAAAATTAACCAGGAATAAATTGAGGTTAACTCTATTGACAAGAATCTAACATTCAACATTGTATTGAAGTGAAGTAGACTGTGATTCCTGAAGTCTATGTATACATTCATTATATTGCACCTTTAAAGGCAAAATTAAACTTTATATAAATTAAAATTTAGCAAACAAACTTACCTATAACTTAACATGTGTTCCCATCTAATTTTGATCCTGGGTCTTTTAAGCGGGGCGTGAAAAAGCATCTCACTAAGCCGCCATAATGGAGGCCACCATACCAGTAGTTTGGCTTTTGGAATAGTGCCCGCCACTTCTGGATTCCACTGACTGCTTACCATCAGGCAGAGTGGAGTCACTTTGGTGCGCTTTTATAAAAAAAAACTCTTCTTCCGTCGTATATCTACTGAATATTATATATCTTAATACTGACCACATGGATATCAATAAATACTAAAACCATGTTTAATAAAAATAAATTCCTTTTTCTTAGCTTGATGTAGTTCACGACAACACCGCTTGTCCCGGCATCTCCCTCAATTAATTGGCGAGCTCCCCCGATTTAACTTGTAAACGAATGCAGCATACGTTGCTTTAATACAACTCGTTCGCCAATTAGACGTACTGGTTAGTTCCTACGTGATTTGTATTGCAGGGATTTGAAAAGAGTTATGGGATTTATGTATGAAGTTCAATGAGGCAGGAATCCGATGTCGTTTTAAGATATAATGGAGCAGTTTTTTGCATGAACTGAAAGCTTAGCAGAGTAGGGGATTGGTGAACCCATTAATTTATTTACGAGCAAAACAAAAGATATTTACCTTATCTCTTTTCACCTTACCTTTTCTCTTCATCTTTTAGTTTGCAATACGTTAATTAATATTCACTGTAATTATATTTAATATTGAAAGTACCTCGTGAATTAGCAATATATACCAATGAGCATCTAAAGGTACTTTGTTTGTCAGTGAGATTAAGTTGAGGTTAGAAACAACCCATCTTCTTCGATGAGTGATGGAGATAACAAAACAAGTATACACAGGGGCGACTCACCTAAACAAACAAACGTGGTCAACATTTTAACCGTATGAAGGAATTATTTAAATCTGGTCTCATGTTACAAAATCCAACATTATTTACGGTCAACTAGATACTATAATAAAATGTCTACACAATACCTCGGCTTAAATCAGAATTGTAAAGAGTAACAATGTGACCCTACGTAATTCTAAATTCTCAGATCATTAAAATAATTCTAAAATTGTAATAAAGGTCTTAAACATTCAACTATTCATTTCCATTCAAACATATACCCCTTTATTTTTATGAACACGCTTCTAGCTGGAGTACAAAACCAACGTAAGCTGTGTGCCAGTTTATAAACTGCTAAACGCAAGCAATAATCGACTTTATCTGTATGGGATAAGTTCGGACAAGACAGCAAAAGAAAGTTAGTACGGCTGTCCATACAACAGATGTTACGAACACTTTATAGAAGACCAGTTGAAGAACTTGGCTCAACTTTCTCAGTTCGTGAGATGAAATTTTATTTGGCAAACCTTTTTTGAATATTCGCTGAAGTTTGGAGCTCCCGTACGTACGACTGATTTCGTCTAAGTTCCGAACTCAACTGAATTTTTGGCAGTCAATGACTTTTATTGGTTTCCGAGATCTGTTTGCTTGGCTTGTTGTTTAATGCTGTTGGCTAAGTGAATGTGTGCTTGGGTGGCAGTAAGCTTTATTGGGCGGATGGAGTTGAATTGAATTGTTAATACACTTGGAATGGACTTACTTATACTTATCTGCTTTTTTATGTTTACTTTTTACTGATTTCAAATAGGAAGCACGTGTACGAGTGTTTCGTAATATAAGCTTCTTTTTTTAAGTCGATAAAATGGCGAGGAAAATAAAATGTCTCTTTTTGACGTTTATAACTTTGAAAGCGTCTTTATAAGCATTTAAAAATATATATTGCAGTAGATGCGCAAACTAAGTACATCTTTAATATGACTTATGAAATAAAATTTAAATTGTATGTATTAAAAAAACATAGAACGTAATTATTTTTTATAGAATTTTTATCAGCCTGACTAAGTAGCATCTTCATTCAAAGTCTTCACGAAAAGACAGTGGCATAGTCAGAGTCCGTTCGACTAATGTAGGTAGGTGCACTAGGTTATAGATTCGATTCTCCTATATATTATAGGACACAGAATTTGTTCATTTAAATAACATTGTCATTCACTACAAAAACAAAAACAATTTCTATTTCTAGCATAACATTTTAATTGTATTAGGTTAGCAACACGCATCATACTCTTAGTAGATACGAGTATGAGCAGCATTATAGATATGCATATCAATATTATGTATGCTATTATCAATCAGAATGCTTTGTACACTTCATATAAATAAAAAGAAACCATAAAAATCTATAAAAGTAATAACGTGACATGGAGGTATAAATAGCCATGAAAGTTATGCTGGTTATAATGCAGGTGCGAAATGGTCTACGCCCCTGAATGACACGCGGTTTCAAGTGGTTATAACATCCGTGCGACTGCAGCTGATTCTTTATAATGCCGTTTCCTCCAAATTTATTGAATATGCAAAATCTCAGTATGTGAACTATGTTTTTAGCAAACTTTTTATGCCAGTCTGTTTTTTGATGATGAAAGTAATATTATGTTCGCCTCCTGTTACATGGGACCCAAAACTAAAGCGCGAAACGTGGGTGGATAAATCCCCCTGCCTACCCCTTCAGGAAAAAAGGCGTGTAGCTATGTACGTATCATACGTCCTCAATTCATAAATCCATTTTATACCTTGTAAATAAATTATAAGTATACCATTCGACTGCACCGTTGGTCTAGTGGTTAGTGTAACTGACTGCGACGCCGGGTGTCGTGGGTTCGATTCCCGCGGAAGGCAAATATTTGTGTGATGAACATTTGTATTTGTCTTTAGTCTGGGTGTTTCCTATGTATTATAAGTATGTATTTACAAAAAAAAAAGTATATATATGTATTATATTTCAGTTATCTAGTACCCATAACACAAGCTCTGCTTAGCTTGGGACTAGACGACAGTGTGTGATAGTGTCCACATATTATTATTATTATTATTATTCTCATATTTTCGTAAATATAACAATAGCTTTTCATTAGGTATCTATTTATTAAGGGCTGAATATCCGTAAGATATAAACAAGGAGAATGCTGCAAATGCACAACATACACTTATTTGATATTTATAGTATCTTAAATTTTGCGTAAACTCAATAAAAACATCTGGTTTTGCTAGCACATCCCCTACATCAGCATTCTATCCATCGGATGGCATGATTACGACTATATCCTCCCCTTACCTTACCATTTCAGCGGAAGTGCGGCCATTTTTATCACTGGACAAAAATTATTATCTGTTTTTGTAACATTTGTCACCTGAAAATTGGTTTCAAAACATAATTTTTGTTCACCCGACTTATAATCAACTGAATTTTATCAATCCCCAGATTAAAGTATCAATTTATTTTTTATAATAGCCTGCAGCATCCATCTTTTGTACCAAAACCTTATTTAAATGTCTATGGTTATTCGATTCATTATTGATTTATCGTAGCCCGCAGGTCCTATGATCTTCACTTTTGTTTCATTTTTTTCCTTAAGTTTTTAGAGGTATCCCTATTTTTTTACTGTTCGCTAAATTTTATTTATTCAATATCGAACTTTATTGCTTTAAAACAAAGTTGTTGGGTATTTATTGCAATGTTTCTTAAGGTTGGTTTTCATAAAATAGTAATACAAAAAATACTTTTGAGCGTTAGCAGGTAGTTCTAAGAAATTCTTGTCGGTTTCTCGGAAGTTTTTTTCAAGAGCGTTTCCTCGTACATGTTTTTGTTGGATTATTGGAATATATTATTTTTGTACAGGTGTTATTTTTAATGTATAATTTGTGGTTCTCTCTAAGTAACTACCTAATACAGAAACGATTGAACACTATGCTGCGCTAGTTGAACTAACTTCATCGCTACCCTTGTGTGTTCCGATTAACTACAAACTGTGGTTAATTACCGAGATCCTTGTTAAACATACGTAAGTTTATACTATGTACTCAAACTGATTTGATTCAAACATGCATAAGACAATATCAATATACTTGAAGCCTAATACAGTGTGCATCTATAAATATTTTAAAACTTATGGTAGATTTGCTTATTGGTAATTCTAGTTTACCTTTAACCAATTACAATATATTTATGGGCCTCTGTGGGTAACTTGTTACCAAAAGTTATAATACAATCATCACGAAACAATACGTGAATGTTAATAAATAGGCAATAGTAGAAAATAGTCGAAAACAAGATAAGCTTGCTGTCATAATTTATCAGTATCTGTAGAAGAACCAGTAGCGACAGATTTCTTTGTGACAAAATAGAGAAAATTAATTTACTTCATTATTAGTACATAGAGCATTTAGTTTTAATTTATGTGCGCGTATTTTAAGTCCAACTAAAGTAAATGACACTTCAATGTCAATGCAATATTCATACGGTAGTAAATTCTAGTAAATAGTTTCAGCACAAATCGACTAAGTCAACACTGTAACGTAAGGTAAATATATAAATAGCATGCTTACTCTTGTGTTCTGATCGGTAAGTAAGAGAGCCGGAGGCCTAGGAGCCCTACATTCCGAGCCCTTTTATTTCTCCTTCTTCGATGCCTCTTTCCATTAATTATTAGAACGAATTTGTTGTATTTTTAAGCATTGAATATGTCATATTTAGGTAGACAGTATGTTGACCAACTCATATAAAATTATAAAAAATGTCTTAGTTTTTTTTAACAATTATACAGTACCTATGTAAAACAATAAACATTTATCAGAGTTCTACTAACCTGATAATTACTGATTCATAACAAAAAAGAAACTAATTGATTTCACCTCAGTTACTAGGGCTACATAGGTACTTCGAAGTACTGCAGTAATTTTTGTTTCCGCATTACGAGTGTCTATTAGAAAACAATGGCAGTTAATGGCACAATAGGCAAGTTGTTACTTAATGCGCATAATTGTACACGACAACACCACTTAGGGCTCACGCATGATCGATTTTAGTATTGTCTGGTTAAATATATGGACTCGAGGCGATCGGTAATGAAGGCGGAGTAACTATGTCAAATGAACCAAATTTAGGTACAGGTATATTATATTATATACCTACTAATATATAAAGCTAAATAAGTTGTTTGTTTAAACGCGCTAATCTCTGGAACCACTGGTCTGATTTGAATAATTCTTATTGTAACTGATAGTCCAATTCTTGAGAAAGGATTGGTAACACGCTATGATCCACGGAAGCGTAATAGTAATTAAAGAGTTGTCTTAATGCGGATAAAATCGCGCAGTGGACAGCTAGTGAAATATAAACTAATTCATAATATTAATTAGTGTATTTCAATAGTAGATAAAACATACTGTAATTTTCTTGAAGATACCTTAAAATAAGATAATTAAATGTAAGATAAATTATTTTAACCCATTTCAGTTTTATATGTATTACTTTCCTTTGACGTATTATTAACTTTCACAATAAATAATTCTCAGCAATAATTGTGTATTCATATAATAAATTCTATATAATCGTCAATATATCATTTCCTTATTAAAAACATGTAACTTATTAAAGTTTAGCTCTGGATTTTTGATATAACTGATGATTTCATTTCAAAAGTTCCTTGCTTGATCGAAAACTATACATGCCAATGACACTGGCTATTTTAACCCATGATTTTGCCAGCAGAGCTACTAAAGAAGACAATCTTTGATAAAATTATCTTATCGTTTTTATATAACGCTATCAGCCAAGGAATAGGCAGATATACATATAATCACTACAAATGTCTCACTGTTGCTGCTTCTAGATAGTTTTATTACTATAGCAGAGGGCTATTATGATGTGCTAAATTGTTAAGTATTATAGGTATAAATGAAGAAAATACAAACATTTGGAACAAATTTACATGATAAATTATTTAATTCTTAATAGTAGTTGTCACGCACGCGGTGACTGACACCTTAGCTAAGTTGTAAATACTACTTGTATTGTTTTAAGACAACCGTATAAATAATTCATTATGGTCTTATTAATTAATCTTTTTATTCTTAAACTTAAAACTTAACCGAATAAACCATAAATAATAATTACATTCAAAAAGAGGCTCGTAAAAATCTTAAAAGTCTTTATAATCATAATAATCTAAGTTCAAGTTAGAACGTGTCAGCCAATTTTTCATAAAACTTAGTTTTTTTACAGCTTTAATCAGAATTTGGAAGAAGTTTCGTTGGACGTAAAAAGTATTTATTTCTCAAGTTATTATTTGATGGACTTGGTCCGCCCATTGAGTTCGGTTGTTTTATGGCCACGACTTGTATTTCACGTGATGGTTGCACGTGGTGTTAAGGTGGGAAATGTTTTACGCGATCAAATGAACTTAAATTAAATAATGTTTGTAGGCGAACATGGTTGTTGGCGAGTAGGTAAAGTTTAATTTAAATTAAAATATGTATTAATTGTAGTAGTGAGAGTAGAAGAATTATCCATAAAGTCAACAAGTGAAATGGGAATGTAAAGTAATGCAAGAAACTCAATTGGAACAAACGTTTTAATAGATGTTCATGTGCAACTGTTGTTTTTATAATACATTATAACCAAGTTGCATATGGGTTTGCACAGGTCCCACCAAAACCTACAGTGATTACCTACAGCAGAAGATTCGTAGCTTTATTATTAAAAGCACTATTGAAAAAAAACGAAATGCAAAGTGAGGATTATCAAATAACATTATAATTAACGAAAATCTAATCATCGATGTAACTGACAAAGTGACTACGCCTGGTATTAAATTATAACTACTTAAACTTAAATTTTCGTATATAGCTATATTAAGTATAAAAATTAAGTTTCACGTTCGTCCAAAACAACCGTTACCTAACGAACACGTGGACTCTCCCTTAGCCTAACGGAGTGTTAAACAATGGCCCCTTTAACTCGCCATATTCAACTATTTGTTGCGTACTGTTGCGTACCGCGATCATTGTATTACCAATATGTAAATATACACTACAACCCATTCTTGAATAAAAATACTTAGAATAATGGCTACGGACAATGAGATATAATAATAGACTAGACATACCGGCGTTAAGGTGATAACAAATTTAAATATTAGTTTAGGGAAATTCAACGTATGCTAAATATGGAGTATTAGAAAAATAGGTAATCATATCTAAATTTATGTCTATGGCTGTATCCTTTTATCATTGAAATTAGGAGATGGAATTAATACACCATAAATCATATAACCATAATCAACAGACAAAATTGCCTTCGATAAACATCTCATATACTATGCATAGATAGCGATGATAGTATAATTATAATTAATGTTGAAATAAGAAGCGTCTCTGTCAATATTAATTGGACATACGTCCAATTTCCGGCCGTCACCAACTTATATCAAAAGAATATCATCAAAGATAATGTTAATATTTAATACATATTGAACAACGACGAAGTATTATTATTATAGACGATGAAAATAATACGAAGTAGCTTCTATAAAGAAAGAAAAATACATTAATACGAGTTAAAATACTTTATTAATATGATATTATTATTATGTTGATTACTTTCTGAGTCCATCTATATTAGTATTACATTGGGAAAGTATATTTATTTGCCTTTCCCTAATGTTCAAGCGGACCTATATACCTACTATACATAATTCTGCACTAATGGCTATAACCTTTGGCGGCTACAACTTGATACGGCTAGATTTCTCTAGCAAGATGTCTTACTCAAATCGTAAAAGGCTGACTGGCGAGGTACTTAGTAGTTATCGTTGAAGACTTGTTAGGTATCTATATTGTACAGAGATACTACTATGAGCACTTCTGTACAATATATTTACTAACAATATAGTATCTAGTGTGAGGCATTTAAGACCATCACCGGAGATTGCGCTTTCTTGTCCATTACAATTAATAGTTAAAACAAAGATATTTCATTTTTACACTGTTAAACCCACAGTGTTAAAATTTCAACTATTAAATTAGAAACCAAGCAGCAAGAACATATGATTCAAAAACTTTAATTATAGAAGGTTCTACAAATATAGTACAATATGTTTAATTCATTTCAGAAGCAATCATTCAAAAAGCATCGTAACTGTCCACTTCGATTCCCATGAGCTTCCATTTCGACCGAGATCACACGGTAATACTAAATCGAAATTGGCTGTCCGTATTACTTATTCTAACGTCTAATACAGTAATAGTTATTGAACTAGAGACAATGTAGTAACGAGACAGATGGGAACATCACGAACACATTAAAGTTAGGCTAGACACGTAGCTTTAGATTCAAATGTCACAACTTCGAGTTATTTTGTTATTATGGTAATAGCTAAACTTGATTTCTGAGCAACTTCAGAACCTATTCGTCTTAGAAATTACAACGTATAAATTTAATAATAAAATGTTATTGCAATTGCGACACTAGACATAAATACGTCAAAGTCAAAGTGAGTCTTAAATCAGACAGTTACCCCCAGTTTCTGAAAAGCTGATCAACGAAAAATTAACTAATCATCTGTTAAATCTCACTTGAAGTTACCTAAAAGCATGCCAAAAGCAAGGATATTTAGTTAAATTCGATCTAATTAGTTACTAATTAGATCAAATCAAACTCATTATTCATGCTTTTAGCATCCCAGTTAGTACTTCACATGAGATTTAACAGTTGATTAGTTAATTTTTCGTTGATCAGCCTTTCAGAAACTGGGGGTTAGAGCATTGCATTTCATCGTTCTCAAACTCTATGTCCAAAACGGAATTGAAAGATATCTATTATCAATCTATAAACAGTTTATTACGCAGTTGGCGAACGCTTAGAAGTTATAATAAAGACAACTTCTAGAATTAAGAAACGGTATTCTAATATCACTTCTCAAGAAAGCTTAGGAATATAACTAATATGACAGAACCGAGACGTCAACTAATCAAAATAATGCAAGATCGCGTTACATTTCGCCACTCTATATTTATTTCTGTCTTGACAGTACATCGATTTTTTTACTTCCTAGATCTGTGCACATGTATTGGTTACAAAAAACCTGCATACGATTTGTTTGATCATAATACGCCTTTAGTAACATGAGAAGCAGATAAAACTATTATTATTCACATAACCAGAAGCTCACAGGTACCTGGTCAATTATAAATAGAATAACAATACAATCCTCAAGCCATCTACAATAGGGAACATAAAATTCAAGATGGATCGTCCAAAAAGTACAAAACAGGCAAATCAAAACAATACACCTAACTTATGCAAGTAATGCGCTGTACTATTTGTATGCCCACCCTTTCTTGAAGGACTGGTATAGCCAGAAAATAGAAAAAAAAGGGAACGCAACGCACACATGCATACAAAACACGTGAAAGAGCAAAAAATAAAACGTGGTTGGGTTTCGTGAAAGGTGCATGCGAGATCCAGCTTTGTGGACTACAGTTTAAAGTTGAATTACGAATGAATAGTGAAATATTGTTTATGATAAAATATCAGCTGTTTAGACGAGAAGCAAAGGGAATATGGTGCAGATAAATTAGTGTAAGCATTTGGTAACTGTCACGTATATTGCGAGGATAATATCGTAGTAAGCGTGTGTTGAGAGATGGGTTATGTTTGGTCAAATAATATTAGAAGTCGTTTGTTGTAATAAGCAGTAAGAAAGACCCGACGGTCATAGTCTCATTTGAACAAACAAGAAATAACGAGATTTGAAATAAGTGTGGACGTGTGCGGTGTTCAATTGCTACGCTATGTTTAGGCACCCGTTTGAAATTGAAATTCTTTGAATTATATTTAAAAGCAGCTTGGAGATTATAATAGCAGTCAGATGGAGTGCAGCAGCTGCCTCGATAATGATAGCATTAAACTGCTCATAGACTTATTTATAGGTTTAAAATGGTTCTAGTTTTGATAGATTAGTAACATGGAAGTTATGATTTTAAAAATATTCATTGATATCTTTTGTAATAAGTTGATTATGTCTAAAGTATCGTATGTTTATTTATTTCACAAATGAAGTGTGTATTTTTTAAACTGATGTTACCTTTTAAGTACGTTGAAGAATAATAAAAATATTTTTAACTTTATCCAAGTTGTTTTTTTTTATTTCGAAGCTCATCTTACTTACACATACATTTTGAAGTCGCTACAAAGTCTTGATAGAGGTTACGCGAGTATTAACTAAACTTTACAAAATAACTATGCATACTATAACTTTAGACTTAAGCGTAATAATATTCGTAAAGGCAATTTTATTGTATCACATTTATTGCCTCTACCTAAGGTTCACATTCCATTAGCGTGTTTCTTACAAAACGTGAAGTAAAAAAACATCTACCTGTCTTAGAAGTTTCTTCATAAATGTCTAGAGTTTTTTGCAATACATCTTGGAGTTTCTGGTAACCATTTCTAGTTACTCGTGTTATTGTTCAGCGTACTAAAGTTTTTGAATCTCCTTTCCAAGCAATATTTATAGCGGCATAAAAGTGATATTGCATTACTGTTTTTGTAACAGAACAGAACTGCAGACGAGTTTTCTTGAGATATTTTAAAGATTATTTTTCTGTCAGCCTGTTGGAGACCACACCACTAGGTATAACACTTTTAAGTAATTAATTATAATTACTATATGGGTAGTAATGTAATTTTATTGCTTGACTTTAACAAATTATTGTGTGCAGCTGTCTTTTTACAAATACCCTTTTAGTCAAAGTTCCGAAAACATTTGTCAATGTTGCAAACTCACGAAATATTTCTGTTCTTAAACATTTTGTTGTTAATTGTGTTGGCATTCGGTTTATTGTAAATAGATTTTGACTGATTGCTTGTTGCAACAAAACTCAACTCCTATTGAGTGATTAATTTGAAGCAATTACTTTCAAAATTTTGAATTGTGACGTCAATAGAGATCGTATTGATAATGTTGTAAGCAAGAATCATATTTCAATTGTGTTTAAAACGTATTTTTTTTTTCATATGTTATGTATGAGTCAGTAGTAGCCTTTAAAGTCTAAAGCTTTTTAACCGACTTCAAAATTAGACTCAATTAGACCGTATATATATATATATTTTTTTTATGTGTGTACGTCGATAACGTCGTCGTTTATGAACCGATTTCGATGATTCTTTTTTTGTTGAAAGTAGATATACCAAGTGTGGTACAATGATAAGGAAACCAGGATCTGATGATGGCATCCCAGGGAAATCGAAGGGAACTTTCGAAAATCGTACTGAAGACTAGTGAATTTGTTACTTTTTTCATTAAGTATTTTAAAGGCACTACTATTTAGTAAAAGTTTGGAGTTCGATCTGACGATGGAGCCGAAAGACATTCGAGGGAATTCGACAACGATTTACAGCAATTACTTGGTGTTTGGACTTAAATCATTTCTAATGATAAGAACTTTGCACCCATATGAGTTTTAAGTGCCATTACAGGTGACCATAGGCAGTCGAGGGAATTCCTTAACAGCAGTCATTACGGGCTTACTTCATACGGTTCAATATTCTAAAATGTTTAGTTCGTACAAAAATAAAACCTAAGCATGATTTAGGTCTACCCATCACTGAAAATCGTAAAATAAAATAATTTTAATCAAAAAAATAACCGACTTCAAACGGGAAGGAAACTAAAAAGTTAAAAATAAGTTTACTTAGCAGAAAGTAATTCGTATTTAGATTTAGTTAATCAGAATTTTGAAGTTGGTGCCAAGTAAAATAATAACTAGGTATTTGTAGTAAGGTTCTTATAGTATTTGCATGGCATCAACTACAAAATTCTGATTAACTAAATCTAAATACGAATTACTTTCTGCTGAGAAAGCTTATTTTTAACTTTTTAGTTTCCTTCCCGTTTGAAGTCGGTTTGCTTTTGTTTAAAATTATTTACCTCTATTTTTTCGCTGACATATTCCAAATCAAGTGACAGATTTTAATACATAGTATAGTTTATCTACTATCGTGATAAAGTTATTTGAAAAAGTTTATACCTAAAGTAACATCTCCGTTAATAGTATTGCAGTTGTTATTAATTTTATTGTTATTTTACTCTTTCATTGGTCTTTTCTTGATAAATACCTACTAATTAATAACCCTTAGTTCAAAATTCTTATATTTCTAGTAGGTACGTAAAAAAAAGAGTCTACTTTATTTGACCATAGTGGCATTCAATATGTTAATCACGTAGGTATTCAAAATTATAAAAAAAAAATTAAATTATTACACTCATGTTATTTAGTGAAATATACTATTACAATATCGTGATAGAAATAAATAATAATAATAATAATAATGGTCAGTTTCACAAAATCTTGTAATTATTATTAGTAAATGTCAATATTAATGTCAGTTAGAAAATCATATATATCATAGAAGGCTTAGCTAATAAAAGTAAAATCTGTTAACATTTTCGGATTCCTTTTAATAGGTAGCTTGTAGTCTACCATAACAGCCATACAAAATAAGTTCAGGTATTAAAATAAATATATACTGTGTTTTATATCGGCTGTAATTTGATAGAAATGGTACTACTACTAATTTATTATTTACTTAAACTTAATGCACTCTGGTACATAGGCGGACTTAATGCTATAAGCATTCTCTACCAGTCCACCAGTAAACGATGCATAACCAGACGAATTGTTTGGAATGCTTTAGTTGTGCTTCGTCTGGGTGTAAGTGCCACTGCACACAAAATGCATCCTTACAATGGTAAGGCACAGGCCAGTCTGACAGTATATCGTTCGGATGTGCGTCATGGAATACCTCTTTTCATAAACATCGGCCTAAAACGTCTATAAATGAATATAAAAAGAGGTCTCAAAGGAAGAAGTATCTACAACTACTACGCTTGTTAGATGGTTAGGTGACTACAGTAACATTATATTTTGTACGAAGCGAATGCTGACTACCATTTAAACACTCACGAAAATGAAACTAAATGAGGGCGTCTTAATCTCGTTCATATTAATATTCTATATTATTATATTTTAAAAGTACCAATGTGACTTTTAAATCACATGTACTTTTAAATTTATTTTGGACATTTTTGACTGACGGTGAAGGAAAACATCGTGAGGAAACATGGACTTAAAGTCTGAAATTGCCAATGAACCGAGCAAGCGTGGCAATCAATGCTCATGCCTTCCCTGCGTGGGAGAGGTTTTTGCCCTGCAGTGGGATGGTAAAACAGGTTGCTATTTTGTAACTATTGTCAAACTTTAATATTAGGCTTTAATGTAAAGCAATCTTTAAATTTTATGCTTGCTTCTCGTTAATTGCTGGATTTTGCCATAACTAACAAAATTTAAAATTTATTAAAGTTTTGATTTCGTATTATTTTTTGCATGAGTAATATTCTATTCTGATCTGTGATATGTATATAATTGCTTTTTTCTAAATAAAGGAAGTAAAAGTAAACAAATAAGTATACGTCAGTAGCTATTTCTAACAATATCAGCTGTTCTGCGCCCTCCTAACTTGGTTGCTTAGTTACTATTTACGACACCCACAGGAAGAGATGAGGGTGATTCTATTTATAGTCCTAAACCACACGGCTAGTTATTATTTAGCACTCGATTTATGCACCTATACGTACAGAAAACGTTATTTCTTTAATATCTACTGGTGGTATAAGATATTATTCTCGTATTTTAATTAAATAAGCATTGTTTCTTTTACAAGCTAGAACTCATTTCTTTTATAACGCACACATCCGCATTCACGCACACTAACTTCAGCTTTAGTGGTGTGTGTAGTCAGGTAGTATCAGCTGTTACGTCCGCAGCCCATATGACTTCAAGGACACCCTGTGGGTATAACTTTTTCATTCTTTTTTATAATTTCCTACAAATGTGCCGATATATGCGATAAGTAAGTAATTTGATGGTAATTGTGGACGCGCAACCGTATCGTGTAGAAACAGTTCAACAGTAAAATTTCGAATACAAGCGTGATATTTTTTAATACTAGAATTAAGTTAAATTACGCTTTCATCGTAATTTGTATAGTATACATGATATAACTTGTAATTATTATTTTCTGTCATTAATGTAATAGTCTATACTGATGTGGAACCGATTATAAATCATCAATACAATCTGTGTCGTAATTCTAAACTAAAAAGGTCTAAATCGTATTTAAGACTTTACGTGATGCTGATGATATTTGGAAACAATAAGCTTAAAGTTATGAAAGAGCAAGTTTAAAATGAAGCTAGAGATATCAACGACTGATAAAGTCTAAGCTTATAGTTGTTACTGCCTCTGTGGTTCGGTGGTACTGTGTAAGAATTACCACGCAGAAGTCTCGAGTTCGATTCCCGGGCCGGATAAAGTGATATTGGGTTTTTCTGTCGCGAAATTCTCAGTATTATCCCGAAGTTACATGACAACACATCTGCCTACCTCTTTAGGCATAAAACGCGTGATGTATTGTAGTTACGTTTTTCCTTGAATTTGAAGAGTTGCTTATCTTAAAATTTTATGACTAATTAATACTTAATCAACCTACTTGATGTAGGTTGATTAACACAAAATTAAGTCCATACTTTAACAGTTGCAGTATTTTTAAATATAATATGTAATTTTATAAGATCTATGTTACCCTTGTATTTAAAATATTCTAGAAGAGGTTCGCACTAGACAGTGTCAACTTTTATAAATTGTTTAACCAATTCTAACAACCCCATGTCTTTACTCCACAATGCAGAAACAACATATTATTATCTTTTATCAATTTATTCTCTATCAGAGTATGTTGTTTTTTATATTTTTTTTTTTATATTATAGCCTACCAAAGTGACTCCACCCCGCCTGATGGTAAGCAGTCAGTGGAATCCAGAAGTGGCGGCCACTATACCAAAAGCCATCGTCTTAAACTGCTGGTATGGTGGCCTCCACTATGGCGGCTGGGAATGGGGTCAGGGGAAGGGAATAAGAGAGGTGAGGAAAGAGGAAAGGAGGGAAATCGAGCCTCCGGCGCTCTCACTCACCGAACACTGTTGCACTATAAGGTTGCACTGAAATATATTATGAAAATTAACAAGTATACTAAATTTTATTTATAAACTGTATTGATGGAAAAATTATATATCAGTTTAAATTATTCACACAAATGTTAAATCATTATTTTTTTATTACAAGACAAATGCCTTGTACATATAATTTAAAAAGCTAGACGATAATTTGAAATATCATCTAAAATAACATCTCTCGTCCTGTACACTTCGGCACCTAAACAATACTCACACACACACATGAACACGTGTTGCTCCAAGGATTTACTCAGCTGATTACGCACACAGACATAGAGAACACAACACAAATAAACAAACACACTGTACATACGTATACAATATACTGAGCATGTAGTAGTGAATAGTCCGTATAGTAATGAGAGGGTTTCGAAAAAAGTACAAGAGATACGAGATGGTGTGACTGAAATAGCTGTAGTATGTGATACGGCTATTTTCGTAAGTGCAAAAGAGATGGACTCATTTTATTTGTGCGCCGTTCAATCATTCCTTTTTTGTAAAGCTCGCCGGGAGGCAAGGTGCACGAATGCATTCGATTTTTAAATTGTGACCTGAGTGATGTGTGACGTTCAGTCATTTCGAACAATATTCTCTGGAACTAGAAACTAGGCAAACATATTTTTTACGAGGATATAAAATTTTATATCGATTTGCACTTTTATCACTTCTGCTATCTTCTGAGACAGCAAGACACTCTGGTAAGAGACCATAGTTGACAAATAGTATATAATTAGACAATTGCTTTCCCTTTCATTAGCCATTATTTAGAAGTAAGTACTTAAAATCAATGTTATCTACTTTATAATTACGCAGTGGGTAGGTCTTTTCCAATATGAACTGATGGTCTCGTAAGGTGGTTTTCTGATGGATGGAACTCAACCGATCAAAAGAAGATATTCTGTTAGCGTTGATGTCAACGATGATATATCTTTACAATCTATCTTTACGACGTATAAAGTTGTAATTAATTACATATAGAGTTAAGTGTATTGCCTGTGTCACTTTGCATGCTATTTGAAATTTTAACTTACAATAATTGTAGTAACCTGGCGATTAAAAAGAGTGGCCTGAGTTTATTGTCAACTCTTGGCTGACATTTTGTAAATTTTAACGTTTTATGAACGTTAAAATTTACAAAATATCAGCTGTTAATTTAATTAACCTTTAAATATATGAATGAATATTTTTGTCATTTTCATTTTCGACACTTTACTATGTCCTGTTTATTAAAAAAAAATTAAGACACAACTATTATGACAGTGTTATGCGTGCCAGCCTGTCCTAATACTTTTTACATTTTAACAGGCTACATAAAATAGAATATTTATTAAATTTGTAATTAATTATAAATATCAGGTAATTTCTATTATATAATAAAACGACGTGCAAGCAACGTTACTGACAATAAAAACATAAAATTATTATCGTTATGCACCTTTCGCTTGTTATTCATTCTATTATATTGCTAGCAAAAATATTTAGTATCACTTAAAATGTTAAAGGAAATTGAAATAATTTGTAAAAACACTATAACCACGATGACAACAACATTTTTTCGAAAAGTGCTAGACTAAAAATAGACTAAGGCATTGTTCAGACCTAACGTATTGTCAGCCCCTGACTGTGAGCGCACGTTACGCAGTTTACCGCCTTTCCATGTATATTTAACTTTTTGTTCACACTGGAACTTACTTACCGAGAGTGTGTAATTTAGTTAGCATTATCACAGTCGGCAACGGAGACGTTTGGTGTGAACGATGCCTAAGATACAATACTATTAAAATTAAATTGACGATGATAAATGCACGTGTTATTTATATTAATTAGTAAACGCTACGCCATCTATGACACAAAATACAAACAACTATTAAAATCCTGACTTTTTAACCGACTTCAAAAAAAGGAGGAGGTTTCTCAATTCGACCGTATATATATATTTATTTTATGTCTGTACGCGGATAACTTCGTCGTTTATAAACTGATTTCGATGATTCTTTTTTTGATGGAAAGTAGATATCTCAAATGTGGTACCATGATAAGGAAACCAGGATCTAATGATGGCATCTCAGGGAAATCGAGAGGAACTTTCGAAAATCGTACTGGTGACTAGTGCATTTGTTATTTTTTTCATTAAGTATTCTAACTAAGTATACTCAGTGAAGGTTTGGAGTCGATCTGATCATGGAGTCGAAAGACAGTCGAGGGAACTCGACAACGATTTACAGCAATTACATAGTGTTTGAACTTAATTCATTTGTAATGATGAGAACTTTGCACCGATATTGGTTTTAAGTGCTATTACAGGTGACCATAGACAGTCCAGGAAATTCCTTAACAGCAGTCATGACGGGCTTACTTCATACGGTTCAATATTCCAAAATGTTAAAAAAACCTGGCACCGGCTTCAAAATTCTGATTAAGTGAATCAAAATACGAATTACTTTCTGCTAAGTAAACTTATTTTTAACTTTTTAGTTTCCTTCCCGTTTGAAGTCGGTTATTTTTTTTTTTAAATTATTTTATTACTACTCCAATATTTTTTAACATTTTCAGAAAAGCTGCAAATGCTCATGCACTGAAGTTTTCAATAAATTCAACTTGCCGGTACTCAAGTGTCAATCTCGTTAGTAAGGCTCAGATAACCGAGAACCATATTTCTCTAAACTACACAAGGGAAATTAGACATGCAAATATGTCTGTCTAAAAAGCTCTTTTTCTATTCAGTCATAATAAAATATAAGTATTGTAACAACACAAGCAACGCTACAAAAATTGTTTTTATTTCTTTCAAATTATAACCAGTTCTGCATTATAAAATTGCAAATTATTACGACATAATAATCCCATATAAAGTTTGCTGAATCGTAAAAATAATACGATTATTTAATAAAGAAAATATGTCTGTCAGTATTCTTTGAAATTATTTAGCGAAAACGTTTTACTGTCGTTAATTATTAAAGTCTATTAAAATGATATTTTCAGATGAACGTATCTTATTGTTTATTAATTACATCTAAAATTAAATCTTAAATAGATTCCTCACAAGTAAGGTGAGATTTCAATTCATATAAAATTTCTTACGTTTTACTTTATTATATAACTTTTTATAATATTGTTAGTAAGTAAGTCAGACTGGTCTTAAAAAAACGTTAATGAATAACAAGTTTACTTATGTTTTTAGAATTGTTAGATACTTATTCAAAAATTATCTTTTTTTTTAACCGGCTTCAAAAAAAAGGAAGAGATTTCTCAATTCGATGGTATGTATTTTTTTTTTCATATTTTGTTATTCACCTGACACAAGATTTGGAAGTGTTCAGATACTTAGATATAGTGTTATCTTATATGTTCTGTTGATCTGACACTTTTTAGTACATTGTATGTTTGAACTTGCCCTACAATATCTACATGATTTCTCACGTAGTACTCCTTTGTATATTCTTATTAATCCATCTTCTCGACCTCAAACTCCTACAACATTCCCTTTTCAATTGATGTCTCTCTATATTTCAAATTACATCGTATTCTCATAATGCAATTTCTCTCTCTATCTACCATTACGATCTCTAAGGCCCCAATTCTATGGCATTAATCTCACTTTCATGTTTCAAAATATTTATATTTCAAAATATTACACGGACAGTTAAAGTGGTTACGATCAAAGCAGCAAATACCTAAAAGGTAGTATCCAATTTTATTTCAATACGTATTACTAATGTACAAAGGGAAGCAATCCCTTAAGAGCCATGGCAACTCCCTCACTGACCTCGCTATGGAATTTATCGACCCACCCTTTGAAACGTGTTACACTATGCAGTTATTTAACGTCAATAAAACAAACTAATGTAATCTAAATTTGAAACATTAATTTAACTAAACGTTCCAATATTCTATCTTTAAAATCTAAGCATTCCTCAATTAGCCGAGGATTGCCGAACGTACCCGAATACCCGAAGCCACCACCCTCGTGCATCGATCATTGACATACCAACCTTACGTATCCTACAGCTGTTCACATCAGCTGATCACGCACACAGATATAGAACACTAGGTTGTGTATATGATGCGTGTACGCCTGTGCGAGTGGGTCCGAGGCCGTAGGGGCAAAAAAAGTGGGAACCCGTCTGACGGGCCCACTATTGCATAGATTACAAATGCAGATACGTAAGTGCATTGATATTTAGATGGAGCGAAGAATAATGTGCTTTTGCATTGAACTTGGTTCCTTCGATTCGTTTGATTAGAATGATTATTTTGTTTTATTTAAAACCGTCAACCGAGCCACCCTTCATATATACCCGCCGGGGTAAGGTTTTGCCAAGGAAACAAAAAGTAAGTAAAAATAATATTCTGACGTTTGATATTTTGGTTATTATATAGTTTTATTTGAACGCTACAATGCAAAGCAGATATTACACCATATTATATTGCTTTAATCCAATTTGTAGTTAATAAATAGCCACCATAAGAATCTATATGTGGTTTATGTTATATTTTTAAAGGTGAGCTGTTGATCTAAACTGAACGTAGTGCTTAAAGGTTTATTATAACCTATAAATTGAAAATTAAAAACCTCCTACATAGTGTACATTATTCTACTAGTCAAGCCCTTTCATTTGATACCCATATTAGGAAAGTTGTGAAAAATATAAAATCCGCCATTTTGTGGTGCTCGCCATCACACAAACACACACACATACACACACAGAGATAGAGAGAGAGAGAGAGAGACAGAGAGATGTCAAACTTATTTATAATACCCCTTCATTTTTGCGTCGGGGGTTACAAATTCAGGTATCTTAGACCAATAAATAAAATATTAGGACATTTATACACACGCGATATTTATATACCTAAATCCGAAACAGTACTAGTGGTCAAAGTCAAGCTAAGTAAGATCAAAAGTTCAAAACGTAACTACGTAAACAATATAAGCTACAAAACAGATAATTTTTCACTATAATATATATATATATATATATATATATATTATAGTGAAAAATTATCTGTATAATAATATATATATATATATATATATATATATATATAATATATATATATATATATATATATATATATATATAATATATATATATATATATAAACTAAAAATTATGAGTCGATGCTAATGTTATAAAGAGGTAAAGTTTATGAGTTTGGTTGTATGGGATAATCTCCAGTATAACTAATCCGATTTAAAAAATCGAATTATTTCACCAATAGAAAGGTACATTACCCTTATGTGCTGTAGGCTATATTGTGGGCAAAGCCGGTTGCAACAGGTAGTTATAAAAATAAACTAGAATCTTATCTTTAATAACTTAATCTTTGTCTGCAACTATTTTTTTTTGTTTCCATGCCCTCTGTGAATGTTTTACAACGCATGCCCGAACCATAGTGATTTCTAGTGCCAGCCCACGAACCCGTACTATCAACCGTGAACATTCCCGAGTTCCGAGTGCACTCATGCGAAATTTTGGACAAAAGTTAGGTATTTATGTTGTAGATTGATGTAAATATGGGTAAAGGAATCTGTATAAAGAAACTGACTTTTTTAAAATTAGAACGGGCTTCACAAGTATGCCAGTCATGATAAATATTTCGATGTAGGTATATCTATTACTTTGATTTTTGGTTCCTTGCCAAGATTTGAAGAAAAGGCATTTGTCTTAGTATTCGTTATGGTTACATAGAAGTTCTATAATGGGTTATCATGCGTTTATCCCACTGATAACATAAAAATATTGTAATTTAATACAAAATGTACAGCGCCTCTGGTGCTCATTTATAGAACTAAAATTTCTGATGACGTGTGTTATAAAAGCGAAAGAGTTTGTTTGTTTGTTTATTTAAACGCGCTAACCTCTGGAAGAACCAAACGGATTTAAATAATTCTTTTTGCGTATGATCAGTTCTTGAGGAAGGTTATAGGCTATGTTACATCACGCTACTGGCGACGGAAGCAGAGCAGTAAGAAAAGACGAGGGTACAACCGCGCCACGGAAAGCTTGAATTAAATATGATTGCCAATAGAAACAAATTGTTATCGCATTAACTAACTACGTCAAGAATAGAGTCATACCGGGCTTCATGCATTTTAATCCTGACTAATCCCTTGCTAAGGACATTCTACGTTGGATGCTTATCATATTAAAGTCGTACTTTTTATATTTGCTCTTGGAATATTGAAATTAAAGCTTCATTATTGGTACCTATGCTCACCATCGTAAATAAATTATTAGCATTTAAATAACCTCAAACTCAATTTTTATCATATTCGTCATGCTATCGTTCAAACATCGACACACGTTTAACTAATTGTGAATATAGAAAATACCTCATCAAACCCGACTTGAGCGTTAAAATGCGTGACATATACACTCATTTACTAGGTTAAAATACTGCAACTTTTGAATACCAGTAGCAGAAAAGTGAGCCTAAATTGTAACACAATAGAGCTGGTTTTACCATGTCTCGTGTCTTCGAGTTACGCCTTTCTTCATTAGCATGGCAGCACGATTGTACTTCATTGCATATTTCATAATGCACGCGATTCCATAACGTTTGTGAACTTTTTATATATATAACATTCCATCACTCACTTGCACGTTTATTGATTTTTTACAATTTTATACTGTGGGACAACGTAAAATGACCATACAACATAAAATCCAAATTATACTGTGACCTTTATCGCTCTTGGATTATCCCTTCAAGGTCATCTCTGATAAAAGGATGATTGTGTAGAACGCCTTTTAAACATAAGTTTATTAAGGGGTAGGGATGGCGTACCTCATTCAAACATTGTCAGCAATGTATCTTAAAAGGCGTTTAATAAATCTATGACCAAAATAATTATGTTTAGGAAAATGGTGTATAGTTTTTTGTTAGAAAATTTAATATCAACTTGCTATTACCAACTTATTTAGCATTTAAATCTATTTGTTAACGCCGGCTTAAAACGATCATTGCTGACATACCCAAGAAGCTATTTAGGTAATCAGAATATTCTGTTTGCGTGGTGAGGGCAATGCCAATGCCGGCTATGCTCAAGTATTTGACGGTAGTAGATCCACGCTGATTTCAGCATGAATGGGCCGGATCGTTCGGGGAAGTACTACCCTCTCATAGAAGATCGACTTAAGAGTAGTAGTATCCGTACTACTGCGTTTCGTTCGGTAAGTGAGAGCGCCGGCGGCCCAATTTCTCCCCTTTCCTCTTTTCTCACCTCCCTCATTCCCTTCCCCTAACTTCATTCCCAGCTGCCATAGTGGAGACCACCATACCAGCAGTTTAAGACGATGGCTTTTAGTATAGTGGCCGCCACTTCTGGATTCCACTGACTGCTTACCATCAGGCGGGGTGGAGTCACTTTGGTAGGCTATGATATAAAAAAAAAAGTCATGCCATGTGTCTGTCAGATAGAGTAAGGAATAGGGTGATAAGAGAAAAATGTGGATTGAATGATGATTAAGTGACTAAAATTGAAAGGAGTATGTTAAGGTGGTTTGGACATGTGGAAAGGATGGATGGAAGTAGGATAACGAAAGAAATTAATGGAGCAGAAATTACTGGGAAAGTTGGTAGGGGTCGCCCTAGACAAACATACGCGGATCAAATAGGTGATTGTGTTGACAAAGGGCACAATTACAAGAACCCGTAACCGACGTGTTTGTATGAAAAGATTAATGAATGTTGAAGAGGCGGAGGAGGTATGGTTGGTTTGCAGCAAATAGCGTTCTATAGTCACTGCTTACTCCATTAATGAGAGACAGGCGTGAAGTTATGTATGTATGTGTAAAAGTTTAGGCACACATAATCCATCTAAATTACATAAGAAGATTGAACTATTTACATGTTTCAATGTAAATCTAGGGCAGTTAAGCGATATCGAACATTCTGGTATTTTGCTTCTGAGCCGAAAAAAATATTTATTGCATAACGAGAGATAGATATTATATCGGTGAAGCTAGATAAGTTTCTCGTTGTCTATAATCTGCTACACCAGTTAGCAAGAATCTGGCTCCAAGAAATTGAATTTGTCGTGTCAGTTCAAACACTGTCACAAATAAATCGCTATGATGACGATAGGGAATCTAGAGATTCTATTATCCAATAAAAACTAAATTCAGACTTCACTTTCTTAAATAATAATACCAACCTGTTTTACTTTCCAACTGCAGGGCAAAGGCCTCTTCTCATATAGAGAAGGTATGAGCATTATTCACCACGCTTGCTCTAGGCGGCTTGGCAATTTCAGACGATTAAGTCCAGGTTTTCTCACGATGTTTTCCTTCACCGTCAGTCAGAAATATCCAAGATAAACTTAGAAAGTACATATGATTTAAAAAATCACATTGAGACTTGCCCGGATTCGAACCCACTACCTCGTATTTACGAAGCGGGTACTTTATCCACTGGAACATTTCGACTTACACTTTTTTGACTGCAACTCAATTCCAATACAGGTACTATAGAAAGTTCTAGAATAGCGCATCAGATGACAGAGAAACTCTGACTTTTGGTTAGTTATAGTAGAGATATACATGCCTTTAATCATAAAAAATTTATAAGCCTTTAAAGTTAAAATAGGTTTTGTCTCTTTCTTACTAGTACAAATGTCAAGGTGACAGATAAAGACAAACGAAATATTGACCTATTTTAGCTATTTTATGCTTAGGATGTTTATGAATAACGGTTAATATTCAATTAGTGTTTAAAGCTTTAAAATGCATTGTACTTACTCGTATGTACTGCTTTAACTGTTGTTTCTGTTATGTGGGTTAATTTTAGTAATAAAAATATAATTAACAATAAATATAGTAAAAAATGTGCAGAATTTGAAAACATCTACAAAACCTTTATAAATGACATTGTTGCCCAACTATATACAATTCTTCGAGAGAAAAGAGAGAAAAACTTAAATAATACACATAAACATAAATATTTCAAAAGCATGCAACATAGGTCACAGCCATAAATTATTACCACGACGTCATAATTAACCAAAATAATAAAATATAACCTTTTTACGTCTTGATTTTTATCTGTATTAAAAAACTAGAACTGCATAAAGCCTTTGCATTCCAACAAGTTAGCTTCCTGTATAGCCCATAATAATAAAAATATATAATTAGACTGTGAATGTGTAAATAGGCGCAGCGTTCAGCGTTTTTAAAAATTAATTGAATTAATATTACTTCAGTAAATTCTTTGCATGTTTGCTGAAAGAGAACGTGATCGACTGTTTGCTGCGTTAATTCATTTCTTCATTTCTTCATCATTAACTGACTGCGACGCCGGGTGTCGTGGGTTCGATTCCCGCGGAAGGCAAATATTCGTGTGATGAACATTTGTATTTGTCTTCAGTCTGGGTGTTTTCTATGTATTCTAAGTATGTATTTACAAAAAAAAGGTATGTATATGTATTATATTTCAGTTAGTCAGTACTAGATCCATAACACAAGCTCTGCTTAGCTTGGGACTAGATGACGGTGTGTGAAAGTGTCCACATATTATTATTATTCTCCTTTATTTAAATAATTTCTCAAAAATTACATTTTTAAATATAAGTATATAAAAAACATACATTTAAAAATATAAAATGGTAGATCCACCGGCAACGGGTACAAGGACCAAGCTACCGGCGGTTAGGGCTCCAGAGATAGAAACCTCCTCACAATGCGTGCCGTGCCGAGCAGCACTGCCTTCTGGATCTGGCGAGCCTCTTTAGGTGTTGGTCGAGGCTCTTTGCTATTAAGCCATTTACGCTAACAACTATCGGTACAATGACAGCTGAATCCACATCCCACATGTCGACAATCTCATGGGCTAAATCGAGATATTTTGTCTGTTTATCTTTCTCAGCTTTCATGAGATTTTCGTCATGAGGGACGGTAATATCGACTATTATTGCAAGGCGTTTGGGACGATCCACCACCACAATATCAGGCTTGTTCGCTATAATGGTCCTGTCCGTGATGATGGAGCGATCCCAGTATAATGTCGCACGACCATTCTCAAGAACCGGCTCAGGGTTATATCGGTAGTACGGCACTTCGATGTCCACTAGTTTGTATTGCAAAGCAAGTTGCTGGTGGATAATCCTGGCCACTTGGTTATGTCTGTGCAAGTACTCTCCATTAGCAAGACGCGAACAGCCGGAAACAATATGCCTGAGAGACTCACCAGGGCGATGACATGCCCGACATATGTCAACAGTGCCGTCTTTCAGGATATATTTCCGGTAGTTGTTCGTCATGATAACTTCGTCAGCGATTGCACAAACAAACCCTTCGGTTTCTCCGAAGAGATCACCAAAGCGTAGCCAGGCCACGGAAGCAGAGTGGTCCACACCAGAACCATGTAAGGCTCGAAAAAACCTTCCGTGGAGCTCCTTGCTTTGCCATACTACGCGGCGATCGTCAACACCGAGTACTACAGGCCTGCGCCAGTTCTCTTTAGCCAAGGCAAGCGGGGTAAGTCCATTATCCACTGCAACCACATCACGATACACACCCTCGCCCATCTTAAGAAAATAGTCTCTAAGGTTGCATATCTCGCGATTGTGGAGGCTTTTGGCATTTAGAAAGCCTCGGCCACCGCATTTTCGCGGGATATACAACCTCATGACGGATGAACGCGGATGGTATATTATTATTATTATTATACTTCAAACATTAATTAAATATATTTTTTTAATTAAATATAATATATTTGCAGATGTTCTTACTGCTACAGTTTATAACATAATCTATAAAAAATAGTGGCAATTACTGAAAATTTATTTAAATAAATTATAAAAAAATCTTTTTCCACTTTCGGTAAACATTATTACACACTGCATACAATGGTAATAGATCCAGTATAGAATGTCCCTCACAAGACTAAATACTAAATGACATATTAATCAACCTAACTTAGAAAAAACGAGAAATCTGAATCCAAAGCAGATTAGAGACCGCTTAGAATCACTTTTTATGAAAGCATTTGGATTTTTTGACCACATTATAGTCGCCAATATTGATTACGACTTAAGAGACGTTGTCGTGAGGACTTGGACGTCTTTTGCAATGAATGGCCAGAGAATCTTGCCGTTAGGGGAGTGTGGAAGTCCCAGGGAGAGGCTTTTGCCGAGCAAAAAAGAGGAGTGTAGTCTGAATCCAATGCTGATCATTCGATTCTTGTAGTACACAGGTCCATAGGTTTCTGTAGAAGCTTAAAGCAACCTATTCTTAACATTAGACGCTCTCAGACATAATACTGATGATAATTTCAAATATTTTAATCGCTCACTCTTTAGCTCAAAATGTACTCTTATCTCCGTTATAAGTACATTCACCTAAACATTACAATAGCAATTGTTATGATCTAAGTTTAATTATAACTATTTACCTACAATTAGTTATATTTTAATTAGTTATTATGCTCGTGTGTCAGTTTTATGTTTTAACAAACACTTTTGTAGTTTATTTCAAGAAAAATGAATAAAGATTGTGATATCATTATTAGCATAAATTGCTTATAAGATAAGTTAATTTGGATTTAAATCAGTACACGGTATAGATAAATAATAGAATTACCTCGTTGTTCTTAATAATGTATGGTTTAAATTTCCATGGCGCAGTGGGAGCGGACGCGACTGCTGTGCTCGAGGTGGTGGATTCGATCCTCCACGCGGGAGAAAACTGTTCTGAGTCTGGGTGTACTTTGTGTCCGTCAATTGTATGTTTGTGAAGTCCCCCGCGACACAGGGCTTGTTCCCTAATGAGGATATTGTTTTTATGAAGACAAAACAAAATAAAAGTAAAATAACGCTGGCTTAAATTATTGTATTGCATGCTTCTAGAGTTGCAGATCATATCGATTACTAAGCACTAAGCTCTCAATAGCCCTACCAAGTAAGGTTTTCATGACACGTCTCAATTTTATTATTGATATGTTTAATAACCGAAAGTTCAACTCTGCATCATCCGGTTGACTGGTAGAGAATGCCGTTGACATTAAGTCTGGCGATATACATTTTTTGTGTAGGATGCTTAAAATAATAAAATAAAATAAATATTTTCTTTTGTACAACCGTATTTGCGTTCAAGAAAGTGCAGTTTAATGCAGATTAGGAGAACTTTCGAAATAATAACAATATTTTTTTATGTACTAGGTAACAAAGAATTAGCTTAACCTAAAATTAAAATAAATAGAAACTAATCCATCTTAAACACGTGTGTGATGCTTATGCCTTCTCTTTATAGGAAGAGACCTTTATTCAGCAGTGGTTAGACGAAAGGTAAATCAATTGTCACGATATTAACTGATTGTCCATAACTACACTAATATTATAATGTGGAAAGATTTGTATTATTCTACACAACGAATAAACTCAAAACTACTGGACCGATTTCAAAAATTCTTTTACCATTGGAAAGCTACTTTATCACTGAGTAACATAGGCTATTTTTTATCCTCGTACTCCTACGGGAACGTAAACCACGCGGGTGAAACCACGTGACTTCCGCTAGTCTGTTAGATGTTTAAAAGAATCAAAATTGACTTTTACCTGTCCGATTTAATATGAAAAAGATTAAAATTAATTTAGAATAATGATTCACTCGCTGGTTTATTAATTCCGAACTACTGTTACCGACAAAGTAAAGATACCGATGTCTCGCCTACGCTGTTTGTATGTAATAAATTAGGCATTGGTGGGTTAAGGCTAGCGCATATTACGGCCGCAGCGCACCTTTGCAAAAGTGTAATAGTGCGTTGCGATGCGATTCCGTGCGGTCCGTCTGTGCGATAGTTCATATAAAATGTACTAAAGTAATATAAGAGAAAAAAAATTATGCGATCCGGTGCGACCCGTCATAATTTGAGCTAGCCTTTAGGCGACGCCGGCAATCTTTATTTAGCGAGATACATGTCAGGTTAAATACAAACTTCAATATTTATTGGTAACATAAAATTTAAAACTAAAGTGCGAGCATAATTAAATCGAATAAGTTACTATATACTTCATTATTTCAGATATACAAGAAATTACTAGCGCTACAGCAGCTGTTATAGGAACTTACAATGACAGGCATTTACTCCATTTTTATTTCGTATTTTTTTTTCAAACTGCAACACAGAAGATATACCATTATAATTAATTTTAAGAGTTGTATTCCTTAATATACATAACTTGTAAAACATCTTTTGTATATTTTGTTTATGTTAAATTTTCAAGCGATGAACCCATTGCCATCTATTTCTATCTCTAATCAATTTATATGGAACCACGACTGAAACATGACTTACCTTGCAAAAAAAGAGTCATTAAAATCCTTTTATAATAATTGGCGGCGAAATCAAAAACATACAAAAAAATACGGCTTGAGTTGAAAACCTCTTCCTTTTTGAAGTTGGATAAAAATAAGTTACAAGCTACATAAAAGTACAAGTGATATAATAATACACGGTGAAGGAAAACATCGTGAGGTAACCTGAACTTAAAAGTCTGAAATTGTCAATCCGACTTGAGCAAGCGTGGTGATTAATGCTCATACCTCTCTATAATAGAAGTGATCTTTGCCCTGCAGTGGGACAGTAAAAAAGGCTGGTATTATATTATTATATGTAATATACCTCCTTGTACTTCGTAGTGATTTAGTAGGTAGATAGCTAATTACGTATTCTGTTAGGTCTAAGTAATTCGCAGGTCTCGTAATTTCAGTTGATTTAATTCTTCACTGTAGATCTGAACTTACAGAAAGTCAAATATAATTGACCACATATTTGCTTTACCACTTTTGACAAATATCCATCAAAATTAAAATTCAATAAGAATCATTACAACTGTCAATTGTCACTGTAGTACACTTGCAAGCAAAAATAGACATTATAGTTTTGTGATATGCAAACGACATTTACTCTTAAGAGTGCGAAAGCAATTTTATTGTAAACTATACTTCTCCGACTTTCATAATTTATTACGACCTCTACCGTATTTCTCACATCAATAACAAAATATCTAAACAAACTATTAAACTGAAAGTAATTTCCCTACCATAATTATGTCACCCATAATTATTTCGCGCCGTCAGGAAGGCATGATAACATTATTTACCTTCGTTTCGCGTGTAATGCCACCACTTCACATATATTTACACTGGACCTGACAACATCCACATAGTGAAATATAGTTTACCAACATTCATCAAGTATACTCATGAAAAACGTTATCAATTGTGTCTGTATGTCAAAAACGATCTCATAAATCTGTCTTCGTACAAGCTACCATACTACGTTTAACACGTTAACTTTTAGAATGGTGTTTACCACTTCTGAACACCACTGCTTGCCATCTGGCAGAGGGTAATCACTTTGGTAGACTAATATAAAAACGAAACCAATCTACGTAAGTTGGTGGGTCTCTAAAGATTTGACAATAAAAAATAAAAGATTTTATTGCATTGTCATTTAATGATCGACCTGTTGAAAGGTTTAATCCTACTTGGTTTCAAAGACAGAAAGAAGCTAACATAGCTTCAATTCTGGGTATAATCTCAATCTGTAATTAAACAGTTTAGCAGCAGACCTCAAAATCAAATAACAGTCTTAATGATATTAATACTTGAAGATGCAAAAATGATGCCAGATCTAACTTGAGCTGAGTTAAAGTAATTGACTTTTAGAAAACTTTAAAAGGTTTAAGCTTTCTGACTTCCAGTTTCTAAAATCTGATTAACGAAAAATTAAATTATCACTTATTAAATCTCATGTGAAGTACCAATTGGGTTGCTAAAAACATGAATATTTAGTTTTATTTAATCTAATTAGTAACTAAATATACCTAATTTAACTAATTATCCATGCTTTTAGATACTTAACATGAGATTTAACAGGTGATTAGTTAATTTTTCGTTGATCAACCTTTCAGAAACTGGAGGTTAGTCTTGCTAATTTTAGACAAATCTTATTAAAGGCTTATTGGTTCATAAAGATGGGCAGACGAAAAGGAAAAAAAGTTTTTTATGTATCTTTTGACTACGACATAACATCCATTAATCTCAAAATTGATAATATTTTAAAGATAGTTAAAGATCACACGCAAGCTGTTACAAATTATCATAAAAAAAATTATCATTAAAATATATCATTAGCTCAATACGCAAGAGTCCGTGTGTTTAGCTAGTATTATTCAAAGTAAGGTAAATGTCCCGGCTACGTCACGCAACGTGCATAAAAAGTAAATTATTAATGACTGTTTGAAGGCGATATCATTAATCCTGTGGTTTTCGTTGTGTGGTCACTAACAAAGCGATTATACTTTTTAAGTGGATATTACTAAAATACTGTAAGTAAAACGAAGTGAGTAAAATATACAAAATATGTAAATAAATATAAAATATAATAATGTATACGGTAGACTGCTCAAACTTAAGCATTAAAGGTTTTCTTGGGTACATAAAATCATATGAGAACAAAATTTAATATCTCTTATTAAGTAGGTACTGTCGAACCAGCTGAATCATGACCCATTTTGCTAATATTTCGCTTTAAATTTTTAAACTTATAAGATCTACCGAATATAATGGACTTAGGATGTTTTGAATACTAATATAACAACAGGGTACTCAGTCAACTGCCAGTGTCTAAAAAAATTATAATAAGCTCGTTTCTGTCTTCAGGCGAATTTCGACCTACTCGCATTTAGATAGATTAGCAAAATGAGCTTATATAAAGTAGCATTGTATAAAGTAAACTCACTGTTTTTTTCGCTAATTTCTCTTAAACCACTCAGCGTATTTTTATAAGGTTTTTACTTTATTGTTTTGATAATTTCTGCCATAAAGTGGCAACTGTCGTTCATTATTACTTTTATTTACATTCTAGCTGTTGCCCGCAGCTCCGCCCGCGTAAATGTCGGTTATAGCATAATATATGTCTAATCATGAACATGTCTCTGTTTATACATTAACGATTTCTTACAAAAACTTGCATCCTTCGACCTTCGAGCAATTTTTTCGCGATAAAAGATAGTTTGTGTTCTCCAAGGTCTAGAAATCGTTAAATTCCTTCTAATGAGTCAAAATCGCGAGTTTACTGCCCCCACACTGACAAAGCTAAAAATCTGTTAAGATCAAGTGTACGATAGGGCTCGATGACTGCAAGACGACGCAGCGAAACCGACGCGAATTATACACCATTTATCAACTTATTAATGAGACTACCGAGTACTGTCAGCAGAACAAAATTTATTATAAGGCAACACTTTTGAGCTAGTTAGAAACATTTTTGGGCTAAGTGGGTAACGGTCATTATTCATTCGTGAATTTAAAAACAAGTGCTACTTTACATCATAAATTTGCATTTAAAATTTACAAATAACCTTTAAATTAACAAATTCTAAAAAAAATAACTTTTAAGTACGAATAAGAAAAACAAGTGGGTTTCCTGATTTTTCTTTTCTATTTTAATGCATGCATGGTGATATGATATTTTAACGTTCAAAACTGTCACTATAATGTAGTAGAAAGTATGCACTTAACAGAAAAAAAATTTAGGAAGAATTGAAAAAATATTAGTATAAAAAAATAAAAAATAATTTTGTAGACCGTACAATTTAATACTTGTAGGAGTATTGAGTCATTGGTCAGTATCTTGAACGAAAAGTAGTTTGCCTTTATTTCGAATTTACTAAATGTTATCATAGTTTCCTTTGAAACTGTTAAATAGAGGACGCCGCTGAGTATCCATTCACTTTAAGTAATTTTGTTCACTAAATATTGCTTACATTTATTTGAAGTAATGAATGAGTCTTTTTGATAGTCCAATATTAATTTATATTTTATGAAAATTCGAAATGAAATGAAATAAAATGGTTTTCATTAATATAAGTTATTTAATTTTATAGCCAACTATGATAAAGTACTGTAAATTATATACCTACCTGATTATTATATTCTGTTTATCTAAACAAATATTATAGAGAGAAAAGATTTGATTTTTTGTATATTTGTTTGTGTTTAACGATTTAACTAAAAATCTACGTTACTGATTCGAAAAAAATTCACCTTTAGAAGTCAATAAATGAAGCTGGTAACATTTTATTATCTTTATTATTTTTATTATTTTATTATATTATAGCCTACCAAAGTGACTCTACCCCGCCTGATGGCAAGCAGTCAGTGGAATCCAGAAGTGGCAGCCACTATACCAAAAGCCATCGTCTTAAACTGCTGGTATGGTGGTCTCCACTATGGCGGCTGGGAATGGGGTTAGGGGAAGGGAATGAGAGAGGTGAGGAAAGAGGAAAGGGGGGAAATTGGGCTTCTGGCGCTCTCACTCACCGAACGAAACGCAGTACAGTACGGATACTACTACTCTTAAGTCGATCTTCTATGAGAGGGTAGTACTTCCCCGGACGATCCGGCCCATTCATGCTGAAATCAGCGTGGATCTACTACCGTTAAAGTGCGTTCGCGTTTCTTTCACACACACTCATTTAAAAGGGTGTTTGTTAGAATATAAGTTTGAAAGACTTATTTAATTAAATGATCTACATAATATGATAGCAGGTCCGGGTTTTTTTCCCTTTTCCGTCATCCCCTTCTTCGTGGTCGGCAACGATTTGGTTGTGTTGTCTATAAGGATTACTACTTTCGTAATGCTTGGAAAACACAGCCATCTCTTTAGGTTACTGTTACCACTTAAGCCGTATGCTTGTTTGCCTCCATATGATGGAAAACTATGTTGTTATAGTTGTGTGCTATCCTATTATACTAATAATGTTATAAATGCGTAAGTTTGTGTGTGTGTGAATGTGTGTGTGTGTGTGTGTTTGTGTGTGTGTGTTGTTGTTACCACTCAGCGCCTAAGCGGCTGATCCGATTTCGATGAAAATTGGTACCTATGTAGATACCTATTATAGTAGTATAGTGGATAGATAGATATGATGACATAGGCTACTTTTTATCCCAAAAATCAGTCTGCTTACCAAGAGATGCAAAAAAAACTTAATTTACGCACGGGCAAAGCTGTGAGGAGCAGCTAGTTAATAAGAATGTTCGGCAGTTGCCTTTCTCACGATATTTTCCTTAACCGATAAAGCGAGTGACAACTTTTAATATAAATCATTACTTGGGAAGTTAGAAGTGCGTGTCGTGGTTAACCAGGCTCATGGCGGTCTAATGTTCTACCATATAGGTTTCATACCCTTTGTCTATGTATAGATTTAACGAGAGATTAGTAGAGTTGCGACGAAGTTATTTTGTTATTTTGCACTCGTTTTTGCTTGAAGCCGAAACTATTTTTATAATGGAAAACAAGAATAAAACTGCATGGAAGTAATTTTATTTCTTATAGGTTACCTTAAGATCCAACTAATTTATTTGATGTAGGACGACTTTTTATACATAATTTATTTGCTTGGAGTTTCATAATATTATGTTAATAATATAAAAAGTAATATGCGTTACAATACTAGCTTTAATAAATAATAATTATCCAAATAGGTATCTTAAATAATTACTACATTTCATTCATAATATAATTCTCCACTTATCAACTCTAAAATCGCCTTGACGAAATAAAAGGGTTAAAAGTATTAAGTCGTTACAGCTGCACGTTTGATGTCAAATGTAGATTATAAATAAGCTTTTATCGGTGTTTTAGTAACTAGCATTTCATAGATACGTGCTTAGATTATTAAGAGATACCCCACGGACCCTGCACTTGTGGTTAGCATATGGAACTAGTGTGCTGGTTAACGACCGCTTTCTATAATCGATCTTTAGTCTAAGATTTATTTAAATCTCGATTTTATTCAAAGGGTCGTTTAGTGCTAACTAAACGCTTATACAAAAATATCCCATTGCAAAAAACTCCTGTCGCTAGTAGTGTGATACTACATAGCCTATAATACGTACGGTAGTAGATCCACGCTGATTTCAGCATGAATGGGCCGGATCGTTCGGGGTAGTACTACCCTCTCATAGAAGATCGACTTAAGAGTAGTAGTATCCGTACTACTGCGTTTCGTTCGGTGAGTGAGAGCGCCGGAGGCCCAATTTCCCCCCTTTCCTCTTTCCTCACCTCCCTCATTCCCTTCCCCTAACCCCATTTCCAGCCGCCATAGTGAAGGCCACCATACCAGCAGTTTATGACGATGGCTTTTGGTATAGTGGCCGCCACTTCTGGATTCCACTGACTGCTTACCATCAGGCGGGGTGGAGTCACTTTGGTAGGCTATAATATAAAAAAAAAAAAAAAAAAAAAAAAACTCTTTCTCGAGAACTGGGCCGTCATACGCAAAAAGAATTTTTCTAATCCGAATGTATATGCCAGAGATTAGCACGTTCAAACAAACAACAAAACTCTTGCTCTTTATATAATACTCGTAGTATAGCTTTAAGGTGATTTGACTGAACCGATCACATGCCATTTTAAACGTCATGACCTTTTGAGTGACTATATTGTAGACAACAATATATGAAAACTATGTTTGTACCGATATTATTGACTTTTTGGTTGCATCTATTCATTTTAAGACACTTTTCCTCAGTTTTTGAAAGGCTGTTCAACGAAAAATTAACTAATCATCTGTTAAATCTCATGTGAAGTACCTATAAGCATGCTATAAGCATGGATATTTAGTTAATAATAAGATCAAATTAAACTCGTACTTCGTACGGTAGTAGAAGCATGAATGGGCCGGATCGTCCGGGGAAGTACTACCCTCTCATAGAAGATCGGCTTAAGAGTAGTAGTATCCGTACTACTGCGTTTCGTTCGGTGAGTGAGAGCACCGGAGGCCCAATTTTCCCCTTTCCTCTTTCCTCACCTCCCTCATTCCCTTCCCCTAACCCCATTCCCAGCCGCCATAGTGGAGGCCACCATACCAGCAGTTTAAGACAATGGCTTTTCGTATAGTGGCTGCCACTTCTGGATTCCACTGACTGCTTACCATCAGACGGGGTGGAGTCACTTTGGTAGGCTATAATATAAAAAAAAAAAAAAAATTCATGCTTTTTGCAACCCAATTGGTACCTCACATGAGATTTAACGGGTCATTAGTTGATTTTTCTTTGATCAGCCTTTCAGAAACTGAGGAAAGTGTCAATAAATATTTAATGCTGACTGTACTAACTTCTTATGTCATGTTTTAACCAAAATCCATTCATTGGGTGCGTTAGTAAAGTATATAACAGCTGGATTGTATATAGTTAATACATAATAAATAGTTTTACATCTTCAACGTCTTCATTAAAGTCAAAGAAAAGTGAATATTATATTAACTGCTTTAAAATATCAAAGGAAATCTTTCTCAAACAAGCTGAAAACGTAGTAAGGTAAAACTACCAACTATCGTCCCTTGTTTATTTTCGCACCCAGTGCAATAAAACTCCCCTATACGCTTGTTTACTCTGACAAACGAATTAACTAATAACACTTTATTGCTGTTTCGTGTAGGAAATGCTACCATATCGCTAGTTGTAGCCGTTCGTAACTAAATAGCACTCTTTATATATTTATTCAGTTTACGAATAAATAATTTATAACAAACAACGCTATTTCTTTTTTTTTGAAAGGGCTAGCAGAGCTATTTAAGCCCACGTTTAGCCAAATATCTCAAGCTACAGGACGCTTGTGACTCTGAGAAATAATAGAAATAAATATATTTATTATACAAAAACAAAAAAAAAAACAAAATACAATAACTTTTAATATTTATTCGGTGAGTTACAAGTTTTACAAAGTTCAAATTTTATTGACAGAAAATCTCAATATCAATATAACCAAACCGGAGCTTAAATCACCAAACACCTCTGCGTGGTAGCCTATACAACATAGTTACCAATAAGGCAGTTCTCTCTCTGTTCGGCTATTCATCAAATATGGTGATGATTATGATTGATTGATTATGTCAGCATACCTACTTTTTTCTCTCTACTTCGCTCTGTCTGGGATGTCATCGGAAAACTAACACTCTCATGTTCTTCAGCACCATATTTCACATTTTTTCACGTTTTCTTTGGTCTACCACTACTGTGACTGTGGTTTCGCTAGCGCATAAAAAATGTTTTGTATCCCTCGGGAACCAGACGAATTTTCGGGATAAAAAGCCTATGTCTGTCTCTGTCTAGCACCGAATCTCTCGAAAATTTTTATCGAAATCGGTTCAACGGTTTAGGCGCTATGTGGCTATAAACACACAGAGAGACACACACACACACACACACACACACACACACACACAAAACTTGTGCATTTATAATATTAGTAGGATAATAAGCCTTTAGAACTTATTTTATGGGTAATATTATTAGTTTACTATGAGAAATTATCTTTGATGAGATCACACTATCTGATACGATTGAATTACATCAGGGTAGATAACTATTATTTTAATATTTCAATATTATGTTCAATTTATGATACAATTTGAATAAAATTATTATTTAAAGTGTAATTACAATTTGTATGTTGAACTTGACAGCTGCTTATTTTTACTATAAATAATTACATAAGTCATCAAGAGATGAATGCAGACGCGATCTGCCTTGTACAACAGTTAAGTCGATAATACAAGTGCTTTACTACCCTTAGAGTAAAACGTCGTATACCCATCACAAAACAATAATGTCTATTTTTGCTTACAAGTGACCTCAGCACAGTGACAGTTGTCATCATTGTGCGACGTCAGATGAGTCTTATTGAATTCAAATTTTCATGTAAATTTTAGTACAAATGGTAAAGGAAATATGTGGTTGACTATATAAGCGACTGCTGAGAAAGATGTCATGACTACGATTCTTACACAGTACAAATACTTGTTCTAAATCTGGGTGTAATTTGTAAATCGTTGTATGTTTGTATCTACTCCACTGCTTATTAGTAAAGCAGTTGTATTAAAAAATACTTATTACGACGACTTATAACTTTATGATAACGTTAATTTATCTCATAACTTCCATACTGTGACCTTAATGAGCTGATTCTTTGTTTTTTTTTTTTTTTTTTTTTCTATGATGCGGCTGTAATGTCACTGTGACCATGAATGGTCTATTGAGCTGATTCAGTTAGGAAGATTGTCAAATCAAAAAAAAAAAATTAAGACTATTAAAAATATTGTGAATGTCGTATGCACAACATACGTCTTTTCGGATAATTATTAAAAAAGAAAAACTTACGTTAATAAATTCGTCGTTCAGTGAATATTAAACAAATGAATAAACAACACTATGTTCGTCGCTATTATTAACGATCTCTTTTTTTCTTTTGTATTCATGTTTGGTAATATGAGACATGTGGCTTACCGAAAATAGGTCGAATATGTTTGTAGGGTAACATCGCCTATTGTTGCCGATTGTACATCTATCGTCATATTTCAATAGATTTACTTTGTTAAAAAAATTTTATTTATAAGAATATTGTTTTGTTTATTTTTCTAAGAATAAACCGATGATACCTAATGACTTGGTAAAATCTGTTTCCCGTCTGTAAGAGACAAAAAAAAACAGTAGGTACTATTGTTATTGTGTAGCTGTATTAAACTATAGGTTCTCGTATTAAGAAAATACAATTGAATCAACCATATATTCTTAAAATATAACTCATATTTTTAATTAAATAATCTTAATAGTGTTGATTTAATAATAACATCTCAGGCAGCCAGACTATCTAAAAATAACTTTATTAATCTATATTTTAATAATGTTTTACGCACTTGTTGTTAGTCATAAGAACGTAATTCAATTCTGTTGTACACAGCTATATAGAATTATTTCAAATTTACAACTGAACGTCCCAAAATCTAATTTCGACTAACAATCATAAATCACTCCCGATATTTGATCACAAATGAAACCCCAAACTCCTAAACTTAATTAAAAACAAATCAACAGACGACAACTGTCCCTCTCACCCTACACCTCGGTGCTTAAGGTCAAAGCCCTTAGCTGTTGAGAGTTAACCAGATTAGCTTATTTTTTACTGTTTAAGACGTAACGAGGTTGTTTGATAGCGTCTTGTAGTAAAAGCATTTTGTTCAAAGGCAGTGGAAAGCTAGCTCATGGTATAAAACTATGAAATTTAAAGTCTGACAGTCGAATATAGTTCCTGACTTGATTTTTGTTATATCTATATTTATATTATATTTTGTTATATTATATGAGAGACTTAAGGAAAATAAGCTTAAAGTAATATAAATTTATTGTATTACACAAGTCTGTATTGCAACACGTGCATATTTCTTTTTTGGTACTGGTGTCATTAAAATTCAGGATTATTAATGTCATTGTAGAAGGCGAGGAAAAGAAAAGTTCAAAGCATTGCTAACTCGTATAGTTAATGTTATATTATGTTTGCTAACTTGTATCTGTGATATCTTTTTTTGAGGTTTTAAATATACATTGGGTCAGGAAGATGCCTGACCCCTTTTATATTGAATGGGGAGCTTGTGGCCCGTGACGATTTATAAATAGGGAAGATAGTTCTACAAAGCATTTTGCCGTCATTACGTTTGATAGTTTGTGAGGCTTCACAGTTCCCAGAACATTATATCAAAGGTCGATTCTCTTGAACGATGTCGTTGAATTTCGTTGTCTATAGGAAATTTTATAATTTTAGAAGAAATACGTGATATTTCCACTGAACGGAATCTATAGTGATATTTCTGTTTTATTACTGCCACACTATAGAACAAGCCCTGTGTCGCGGAGGACTTTACAAACGTTTAATGTATGTTTGTGTTAATAGTTGTTGGATCACATGGATCAATGGATCACACAAAGTTTTGTCCCGTGTGAGGATCGAACCCACCACTTAGTGCACAGCAGTCGCTTGCGCTCCCATTGTGCCACGGAGGCAGTCTATGTATGTATATGTACCTTTAAACAGGTACACAGTTTTAAAGTCAGATACTTGATTTGTAGCGTTACTACGCGTTAACGCGCGTTGTTCTAGTCACAGCCTAACAATTTAAAGAAAATGAACATCGCTTATTTTAAACTAAATGTTATAACAATGCTTTGTCACTGGGTGCATAATATTTTCACCGGCTATCACATAAGTTAACTCATTGCAGTAGATACATCTGACTAATATACCTCAATTGATTTAAAAAATTCGATTATCATGTTGTAAACGAGTACGAATCAGCACCCTTTCTATTTTGGCATTTGGTAAGGCTTATTTATAAGGGAAATCCATTTTGGACTTTTTAAAGGACAAAGGGAGGAAAATCTTGGGGTGTATGTTGGCATGGAGATGGGATGGTCACGTCTACACGTGTCGGCTATTGTTGTAGGTATTGATAGCCGGCCCTTTAAGGGTAGCCTCAGGCGAGACTGTTGATGAAAAGTGGTTGGAGCTAATATAATGTGTGTCATCTAAATGCGTAAAATCTGTAAAATTGTTAGGTTGTTTTTAATTATGATTAGGAATAACCCTAGTTTATCCTCTTACGATGACAGAAGTATTACTTTGTAAACTAAAAATTGCTGAGTTCGCTTCCAAATATCGTTATAGATATCTTATCTTGTGTCATATCTTTAACCATGTGCTTGCTTAATATACTAACTAGGGTAACGTCTACAAAACAGAAATGCATGCCTGTAAATAGCATTTTTTTTTCATCTTTCTAAATAAGAGAAATTCAAATAATGCTTACTAAGCTATACTTCGTAGTAGACTAGAAGTCTAGAATTAATTATCAATAGCAGCCTGTTACGAGACCTGACATACGTCTGAATACAATTCATTACTCAGTCGTGCATCGAAAACCGATTTGCTATATAGTTAAAATATGCGAATTAAGCATATTTTACTTCCAAACAGTAAATCCTTATTCTATGGCTCAGCGCAGACAGAGAGGAGCGGAGCGGAGAGGATTTTATTAAGTCAATCTAAAATCTACTTTAAGATTATTAATATAAAGTGCATAATATGAATTGAATCTGACAATAAATGCTCGCGCGTCCTCATAAATACGCAAGAATACATATTATGCACTTTACCTTAATAATTTTTAAGTTGACTTTCGTGTGCTATAATAAAATCCTCTCCGCTGCGCTTCTCTCTGTCTGCGCTGAGCCTATATCAGCAAGACAAATATAATTGTAAGACACAAGATGGGTTTTATTGGATAAACTTATTGGAAACCCTTAACCTAGCATAGATACAGATGGCGTCGAATTACGATTTGTTAAGTAAAAATCATTGAAAAAAAACACAATTTTTCTAATGATTTTCTTAGCAAAGCTTAACTAAGCAATATTATTATAATATAATAATAATAATATTCTACCACATTCACACAGCGCCATCTAGCCCCAAATGAAGCTATTATATTAGCTTGTGTTATGGGTACCTACTAAACAACTGATATACTACTTAAATATTTTTTTTTTTTGTAAATACATACATATTATAGATAAATTACACCCAGACACAGAACAAACAATCATGCTCATCACACAAAGATTTGTCCTGGGTGGGAATCGAACCCACGACCTCCGGCTTAGCAGTCAGGGTCACTAACCACTAGACCAACAGGCCAGTCAAAATTATTTTAATATTGATTTTTGTTGAAGCATAAAATCGGATTTATGTGATTGATAAATAAGTAATATCGAATCGATTTAGATAAATGAATTTAGTAGTGTAGAAGCTGTTATCTCAAGCAAAACAAAATAAAACCTCAAAGATAATCAGCAATGACAACGACAATACAGATGATTCAATACTGTCAATCAAACACATACATGAATAGGCAAAGAGACTAAAAGAGACATTGATTTTTACTATTCTAGTCTAAAAATACAGTCTCGGAAAAACAGGAACATATTATGAAATTGCAATAATAAAAACCGCAATAATCATTATATCCAAAAATATTTTATGCACTGCAACAATCATCAAACAATGCAAACAACCTGAATATCAAATCTTTCAACGATCCTTTGCAAACATGATTAATTTGGGGTGTATCTTAATGAAATGAAATGAAATGAAATGAAATATATGTTTATTCATTTAGGTTAATTAAATTAACACTTATGAACGTCAAAGTTTACAAAATGTCAGCAAATTAACCTACAGCCAGTTCGCTGACGAAGTAGAGCCATGAGAAGAACTGGCAAGAAACTCAGGCCACTCTTTTTAATCGCCAGGTTATTACAATTTTTGTAAGTTACAGTTTCAAGTAGCATGCAAAGTGACGCAGGCAATACACTTAACTCTATAGATACTTAATTACTTACAGCTTTCTATGTTGTAAAGAAAATTAAAAAGTAAAATGTGTGCTTTACTTTATTTAAAAATATAAGGGTTGTAAAATCATATTTCATATTAAATTGGTTCATATTTCACTTGTTCACAATAGTGGGCTTGACGCGAATGACTGTAGGCCCACACAACAATGTCTCAGAAACAATTAGAAGATTTAGATGAGTTTGGTATTACATTATGAATGTATTGAATATGGTTCGGCTTTTTGTTATTATCATGTTTTGTACGTGATGAGATAAATATTTATATATTTATATGTATCATTATAAAAATAATAGAATTGGAAATTCATGAAATTGTAAATAGATTTACGCGGTTATTGGATTTGATGTTATCTAGGTCGATTAAATATAGAATTATTTTTAGTTTAAATTTATTTTATGCTGCGAATTTGCCTATTCGTGTATTTTTAATTGTGGTGACGATCCACCCTCAAATGTTAAGTGCTAATTCATCACAGAATTGCTAAAATGTACTATCAGATTCCGTCTGCTTGTGATAGCATGATTGTTAAAAAGATAATAATCTAATTTGGACAAAAAATCATCTAAGAAAAATCTTTCTAAGCTATTCAATTTACAAAACAGAATAATACAATATTAAACAATTTTCTATTTTTAAAAGAAGACTGTATTGGCAATATTCTACTTATCCACCAACAATAGAACGATATTAAAGTAAAGTATTTTATTCACTGAGAGCGCAAATATAATGCGAAAACGAAAGTCTCAAAGGCCATTGAAAATCACAGCCAATCTATCATGATAGAATAAGACGGATACTCCTGTTACATTGAAACCTTGTCCTTTAAAAGAACCTTATTGTGTATGCTAAGAGGTTTTAGCGAAAACTCAATGTGACTTATGTGATTTTTACCTACAGTAAAATTAAGCATTTTATATAGAACGGACAAGATTAGAAATTTTAAAAATATAAATATAATTAAAAGCTAAGCAGAAACAGAATTTATTTGCATTTTCTAAGATTCATTCTTCATTAGCAGTTTATGGCTAGAAGTAGTATTTTTATAACATTTAACATGAATAAACCGAAACATAGTTTTACAGCATTTTATTTGAACCTGTTTTAGAAGCCCATGTTTCTCAATTCATGTAAATGTTTACTATGGAATAGTTAAAAGACGAATACGTTGCAGTTGAAGTAAAATGATACATATCTTAGATTTGATAAACAGAACTGTTAGTTTTATTATAAAAAAAAATGAATTTATTAAATATAAATAAAATAACTGAAGTCGGTTTTTAAATTTAATTTAGCTTTTAACTTTAACATCATGACATTACATGGGTGCGAGCCCGTAAAATGGACAAGACATTTTTTTTTATTGCCGTCCGTGGCAAACGTGCAAACAGCACACGTGATGGTAAGTGGTAACTGTTGCTCATGGACGACTTAGAGTTTCTGGAGAACTCTACGATGCCGCTGCCTACCGTGAAGGGAGTGGGGTAAGTGAAAGGATTGAAGGAAGTGGGGAAAAAGGAAAAGGAGGAAATTGGGCCTCTGGCGCTCTCACTCAACGAACGAAACGCAATAGCACGGATATTACTACTCTTACGTCGATTTTCTATGAGAGAATAGTACTTTCCCGGTCGATCCAGCTCATTTATACTACCGTAACCGTGTACTTTTAGCTTTCATAAAAAAATATTATAATTACAATCTTAAAGCTATTGTTTATTAAAAATGATTTTATATGACAAGCGTACTGTAATAATAACTTAACTGATATTACCAATACATAACGAAAATTTAATTAGAAATCATACCTTATAATTTATATTTGATAACTAGACAAAATTTATTAATAATTATTAGTGCCTAATCTTTCTGTAGACATATATGATGTCAAAAACAAACATACATGTCGGATAAATCAATGTGCTACGGAATTATTGGTAGCGATAAAGCGGAAATCAGTGATTGCCGACCCGTAGCAATATCCGCTTAATTCCGCTTTTATCCGCCGCGCCTCTGTAGGCAGTAGGCCTACAACTGGCTGTTTCACCCCACTATTTATTTATACATATCGAAGGGTAATTAGGACTGCGCTTTGATGGTGGTATTATCGTGTTTGTTTGCGGATTTAAATGTAAACATTGATGTGTTGTATTTTGAGAGTATGTTAAGGGTGATGCACGTAGATTCCTGACAAATAATAATATTACATCTGAATTTAAAACAATAATTTAGAGTTTGGCTTTACTCATTCATATAGAAAAATTACATAAATAATACTTATAAACAACATAATATTAAGAAGTTTCACGGTAGTAGATCCACGCTGGTTTCAGCATGAATGGGTCGGATCGACCGGGAAGTACTACCCTCTCATAGAAAATCGACGTAAGAATATTAGTTTTCTTACTAATGTGTTTCGCTCGGTGAGTGAGAGCGCCGGCAGCCCAAATACTCCCTCGGTTTTCTTCTGTTTCCCTTTTCCTTGCTCATCCCCTTTTCATTTTTAATCGCCAGATATTAACACTGTTGTAAATGTATTATAGTTTATCATATGTTCAACTAAACAAATAAAATAAGTGCTCCCGTTAGGTTATTTACCACTAGTATGGATACCAGTCTCTCACAAATAATCAGTAACCTAACCACTTTTACATGTATTTTTAGCTTTAAGACACCTTTGTGAAAGAGAATAAGATTTGTATTTATGTATGCAACGAATAAACTCAAAAAATATAGGTCCGATTTCAAAAATTATTTTACTATTAGAAAGCTACATTATGACTGAGTAACATAGGCTATATTTTATCCTCGTACTCCCACGGGAACGTGAACCACGCGGGTGAAACCGTGTGACGTCCGCTAGTAAATAATAATTGTAAAATCGCGAAGAACAAATTAAACATCTAATACAATAACTTTTCAATAACCTTTCACTGTAAATATAGCTGATAATATTAACACTAAATGTCAGTCAATAAACTCCACCTAATTCAGAAGATCACTTCACTAAATATTAGAACGATTTAGTATTCTAGGTCATAAATATACATCGAAAGGTTTCATTATCGTACAACAATGAGTTATTTATTATAAGCTAGTGAGATCTAGCTGATAGTTCAGCACCTGCTAGCTTAGTGTCGTAAGAGGGTTTTACATAAGGTATTTAAGACTGCCTTGATGACGCGATTTCGATTTGCGAATGGAAGAAAAAAGTGTGCAAGAATAAATACTTTTAGATTTTGTTAAGTGCCCCAAGAGCTTGATCTCAGAATCTTGGGATACCTTAGATTGATTAGACGAGGTTAGCTGCATAGAGAAAAATGGTAGACCTTTACCCTAGTTCATTTTATAAAAAAATGTGTATTATGTAATTCAAAAACTTCGACAACCTACTAATAATATAAATGAATAAGTTTGTTCTGTGTTTGTGTGTTGGTTACCATTCAGCGCCTAAATGGCTGAACCGATTTGAATGGAAATTGATATGTAAATAGAGTCTTCTTTTTATTCTGAAAATCGGTCGAATATTTTCAATATAGAATTATTAAAAAAGATTGAAAATGAAGTTTAAGGTTTAATTACCGGTCGCAATTTATATCACCTATGTATAAATACAGATTTAACAAAACAAAAACAAAAGATGTCCTTGAACCGCAAATTTAATACAAAAAAAGTATTGCTGAAACTGAACTAATTCATAAAGTATGTCAAGGTGAACATATTAAACTGTATTAAGTTCTTGTTATGTCCCTTTATTTAAAGCAAACATGCAAAGACAAGGTTACATAACAACTGTTTAATCAATTATTATAAAATTGCATAAAATACGAATAAACTAGACACATGTATGTACACAAATAGACACAACACCAGTAGCGAAGAGTCACTTTTCCGAAGAGGGAAGCCGGTGGGACTAAAATATTTTGAGTTTCGGAAGGCTAGTTAGTCTTTGAGTAGACACGCAAGCAGTGATAGGTATAAGGAGGTCAGGACATATTTTAAAAGGGAAGCCGGCAGGAATCGTGTTATATGGACGCTTCGCTACTGCACAACACCATCTAAACCCAAAGTAAGGATATAATATAGCTTGTGTTATGGGTTCTAGAATGCGGATATACATATTTACATACTTTTTTTTGTAAATACGTACATATTATACATAGAAACACCTAGACCAATGCAAATAGACATGTTCATGCATATAAATATTTGCACTGAGCGGGAATCGAACACGCGACCTCTGCGTGGTAGTCTATGCACAGTACCACCGAACTAAAGAGAGGCAGTCACTTTGCATCGCTACTTATCCCTGCCTCAGAGAGGCGTTGATTCAGATAATTATCATACATCGATGACAATTTGTTATGTGTGTAGACATAATGCCAGCAAACTTTGGTCTGTTCAAATACAAAACTTCTTCTTTTATTTAGGAGTCCAACACTTGTCTTTGCAGAAACCTCAATTTGTTGTGACTTTATTTTTTCGCTTTATTTTTCACAAGCTTTCTGTGGCTAGGTTTGACCCGCGTCTTTAGTTACTGCTCTGCTCCCGTCGGCAATAGCGTGATGTTAAATAGCCTATATCCTTCCTCAAGAACTGGGCTATCATACGCAGAAAAAAACTCTTCCGCTTTGTTATGTTATAATGTTTCTCGATTTTGCTTTTATCATTGTCTTAAAAAGTTTACGTGAGATAAATCCTGAACAGTATTGGATGTTTTGTCTAGCGGCTTAGTCCATTATATCTTCATTGGCAGAAAACATTTTTTTTTTTTTTTTTTTTTATATTAGCCTACCAAAGTGACTCCACTTTGCCTGATGGTAAGCAGTAAGTGGAATCCAGAAGTGGCGGACACCATTCCAAAAGCCAAACTACTGGTATGGTGGCCTCCACTATGGCGGCTTAGTGAGATGCTTTTTCACGCCCCGCTACATGCCATATATGTTAAGAAACACCGCTGTTTTTTGAGTTGATTACAGAGCTTTCGTAATAACTTTAAAATGTAATAACTAGTGTAAACGGAGTCTTAAATTTAAACAAATAAAATTGCACTTACTAACTCTTTTATTACATTATAACAGAGTTGATATTCCTTTGCATATTGTGTTCCATTACTTTGTTTAAGAGTACAACAATTTCTCTTTATTATTGTTGTTAAATGTCGTATACGAATTCATTACAGGTTACATTTCAATTTGAATAAAATATGTCCGTTTAAAATGCAACTTTAACGAATTGACAGCTCGTTTAGATAACGTTGGTTAACTACCTTTAGTTAAAAGTTATATGGTAGTTAATTTTTAAACCTTTTGTTTCTTTTTTAAATAAGACATTGCAAAGAAGTAATGTATCACTGGGGATATACCTACATCAAATCGACCCATTATTATCCCACCTGCAGGGACAGGCCTCTTCTCATACAGAGAAGGAGAAGGGATGGACTGGCGATTTCAGACTTCCTCATAAGTCCAGGTTTCCTCACGATGTTTTCCTTCACCGTCAGTCAGTAATGTCCAAATAAACTTAGAAAGTACATATATGATTTGAAAAATCAAATTGGTACTTGCCCGGATTTTAACCCCCGACCTCGTGTTTACGAAGACTTACTGTAGATATTATAAACAAATAATTAACGAACAAAAATGCAACCAGACATAGTTTTATTTGAATGCCTTGGTGGTTTAGTAGTACTGTGTGCCTGCAGTGATCTGGGCTTTGTTTGGCGAGTGAAGAAAGTCTGCCTATCGACAAATTTCCCGATTAGCTCGGAGTCAGGAATTGCACCCGGCAAATATGTAATAAATATACGCTCTTCTCCGTAAATGAAACCTAACAGCACAACAGTTACACCTCTGTCTAACCTTTTGAAAAAAAAGGTTAGACAGAGGTGCAATCTTTTTTAAGTATAGTCGACCATAAAATTGCTTTACCACCCTTAGAGTGAAAGTCGTTTGCAATATCACAAAATAATAATGTCTATTTTTGCTTGCAAGTTCCCTCAGTACAGTGACATTTGTCACTGTCATAATGAGTCTTATTAAATTTTAATTTTGATGGTATTATCCCTAAAAGTGATAAAGCAAATATGTGGTCGAATATACATTGAACAACGTTGTATTTAGTTTTATGAACAGACCGGTCACAGTGACGCAAATTTTGGGAGGCCTATGTCCTGATGATGATGATGTTCCAAAAAAGCTACAACACAAAATTCGCACATGCTTTTTACTGTCTTATCAAGGTATCTGTCCACGATGATAATAATTTAAAATGCAACTATCTTTAATGAATTAACTGCCCGTTTAAAAATAATTACTATTATCAACCTTTAGTTAGTTGTTTCACGTCAGTATTTTTTATAATTACAAGTTATTGAAACATAATTGTGGTAACGTGAGCCTTTTTACGACGAAGTTTTCAAGATCTTTGTATGTGATAATAAAAGTAAGTGGATCATACTTTTCGATACGAGAATAAGTATCGAGATAGTACTATTACTAGTAATAAGAATAGTGGAATAAGCGAATGTTGAAATAATATAACCTCTGATTCGATACGGGATAAGTATTTAAATATTGGTCTCGGGTAAAACATCTCACAAAACTGAACATCATTGTTAAACACAATAAATAAAAATAAAAAATAAAAATAAAATATTGAAATCATTCGCATAATCTTCGTCATCACTTTGTTGCAGGTTTCTGCACTGAGATGTTGCTATTATTGTTAATTTAAAATCCTTTTAATACAATTTATTATGTCTGATTTTAACAAATAGTCATAACTTTAATAATGTCACTATTTTGGTGTAAGCTGTGCATGCCTTTTACCGATATACATATAAGAACTATTATGTAATACTGTATTTTGTTTTTCAATGTTGTATATGAGTGTACTGTTGGTGTGACCATAATAAATAAATAAATAAAAAAAATTCATTATGTTTTTGTCAGTAACAAAACTTTCGAGAGCTATATAGATCGCTTTTTGTTTTTTGTTTGCGACACACTATGTAGCTTGTTCATCTAGTTAGATAATTTTTAAGCTGCAAGTACAGCGTTTGCCTTGCTATTGACCTTGGTAACGGCCACCATGCCAACAGCTTGCTACGGAACCTTTGTAACGATCTACCACTTTTGGACTACACTGAATCTAATTTTTTGTTGCAGTTGCAGCCTGTAGCAAACCTAAATAGAACAGGATTACCTTGCAGAAGTCAGCATTCATATCAATTTTTTTTAAATTGCTTTTTTAACATTGCCTAGGTAATGATATTTTCTTGTTTATGGTTATGTACAAAAAATGTCGCCAAATCAAACCACTGTTACTTCTACTGCAAATACAATGCTGTTTTACAGAGAACTGGAAACGTTATCTAGTGTCGTGACAATTAATTTACGCAAATTTTTGAAACTTTGATTTAAGCACGCTGACAGCATACCTAGTACTTACAATAAATCCATGTTATTTATGTGCCTAGATTTTGGTTGTTTGTTATTTTTTTTTTTATTATTGTGTATTGTGTAAATCTATGTGTTATCTGTGGCTTAGATCAAATGAATTTATTTTCTTTCTTTTCTTCTTTCTTTCAAATATCTACCTATAAACTCCTACTAGCCTTTACTACTAATATTTCTATCTTTTATTAGCAAACTTGTTACCGTAGTTATTTTTATATACCTACTAGCTTAGCTTTCTAAGTTATAAAAACGACCAAACAAAAGTTCAGAACAAATATGTCGCCTGACGTAAAGAAATGAATAGACTATTCTTTGATTTGACTTACGCCACGTCAATACCTTTCTAAGAAACCCTCGATCTTCAATCAATTTCTTCCTTTTAGTTTCAAAAAAGCTATTGCAAGTAAAATAGCCTATAATCTCGGTATATCGAAGGGATCAAGTATTACATGTTAAGTCGGAGGGCTGTGGGCAGACTTATTAATATCGCCTCTCTTGAATAGAAATGTCGGGATCATTATTAAGGGCTGTGTGCTGGGCATCCCTTTGCTGTGTTCAGAATAGGCGACATAGCATTAGCAGCTTCTTATTTAATATAGATAGTTGTATTCGTTTTTCGTTTGATTTTTTTGACTGGCCTGTTGGTCTAGTGGTTAGTGTCCCTGACTGCTAAGCCGGTTCGATTCCCGCCCAGGACAAACCTTTGTGTGATGAGCATGATTCATCATTATGTTTGTTCTGTGTCTGGGTGTAATTTATATAAAATATGTATGTATTTACAAAAAAAAAAATTAACTAGTATATCAGTTGTTTAGTACCCATAACACAAGCAAATATAATTGCTTAATTTGGAACTGGATGGCGCTGTGTGAATGTGGTAGAATATTATTATTATTGGTTTTTATCTAAAACAAACGATTGACTGAATAAAAGAAAAGATATTTTGACTATGTTATTTTTTTGTTTCAGGATCAAATTTATAGATCTCGTTGTTTTTGGACCTCACTGCTACCATCAGGTAGAGCGGGGACATTTTTGTTCTTGCCTTGAGTCAACTGATAGATCTTATAGCATATTTTCTTTTTATTTTGCCGACAGTGGCAGATGAGCAAACAACACATGTGATAGTAAGTGGTAACCGTCGCTCATGGAAGACTCAGAGTTCCTAGCATTGCTTCTGAAATACCAGGGACTCCGCGAAGCCGCTGCCTACCTTGAAAGGAGTGAGGTAGGTGAAAGGATTGAGGGTGGTGAAGAAAAGGAAAGGGAGGAAATTGGGCCTCTGACACTCTGACTCACCGAACCAAAAGCAATAGTACGGATACTATTACTCTTACGTCGATCTTCTATAAGAGGGTAGTATTTCCCCGGTCGATTCATCTATTCATACTGAAACCAGCGTAGATCCATTAGTAAAATCTGCAAAAATTCTAAAGAAAGTCCTTCTTACTAGTCGTTTAGTTTGATGAGGCACTGGAGGCCCAAGGTTGAAGAGCCCTGAATCAGTGAGATCTTCACATAATGATGGCCTGTCTGCTTTATATTTTAGTACTTCCATCGTCCGTCGTTTATTTATTTTTACAAGTTAGATGGCACGCATTTGCCTAACAGTAGTGTCTAAAAACTTCTTTCTAAACAGATTGAGGTAAGCAACCCACCTTGAGGAACTTTACAGACAGCTTCCTCGCATCTTACCATGTTTTTCTTGATCGTTAAAGCAAGCTTGCACGTTGTCCAATAGTCAACAATACAAAGTTAAATGCAAGCAATGTAAATTTGGACTAGTTATAAAGTTTCCAACTTACCGACTCCGACTATTGTTAGTTTAACTCTTTGAAGGAGAAAGCACAACTTAAAGAAATGGCAGAGCTAAAGTTTGCTTGTCTATAATAACTGTTGATTTATGTTGTTATCAATATTGTAGTAAATACCTACAGTATTTAATATCGTGATGGGTAAAGATTTGAAACTGAGTAATAACCAATGTCACTTTTCAGTCACATGCTTATGTTTACATTAAAATTACGATGAAGCAAGCACATATATTGTGTGGAAGACTAGTTTGGCTACCAAGTTTCTGTTGTATAAGAATTTTTTTCAAGTAGCTGTATACTGTATAAGAAATCTGTATCAGGAACTAAATGTCATCTATATAAATATCGTTCCTAACAAACGATCTGAAATGTAGCATCAAATTTGCTTTCAGTTTATCACAATAGTCGACGAAATCAGCTGGAGGCATCTGCAATCTGCCAAACGTATCACAACTAGTGTTATATACTCGTCAATTCATCGAAGTAGTTGGAAGCGTACTTTTATTAAACTCGTTACACGTACACACCTTCAGATTAGAGAGCGCAAACTTGGTGAGATTGCGCTCGTCGACCCTGTCGCTCGCTTTCCCGTACCACCGTCATCGTTGCCCCGCGCAAGTACATCAGTCGGCTGACTGTTAGTAATAAGACTGTGCTGTGGTCACACATTCGCATGTCATACATGGTAACGGCACAGTCTTATTATTACTAATAGGTAGGTGCATAATAATACTGTGGTAACGATGACAAACTTCTCTTGACTGATGATGAGAAGCACACCAGAGATTACACGGACTACTAGATGTAACACTAAAGGTGATTCTGCTACGTAATTTTTTGATATATTGACTACTTCTGTGGTCCGGTGGTACTATGTACGGACTGCCACGCAGAGGTCGAGGGTTCGATTCCCACTCAGTGCAAATATTTATGTGCATTAACATGTCTATTTGTATTGGTCTGTGTTTTTCTATGTAAAATATGTATGTATTTACAAAAAATGTATGCATTCTAGAACCCAATATCACAACCTATTAATGTTTGCTTACTTTGGGTATAGATGGCGTTGTGTGTAGTTGTGATATTATTATTATATCTAAAGGTTTAATCATCATATCGAAAACGTCTACTGCTAGACATGAGCCTCCTCCATAGGTCATTATATAGCTATCGGTTGCCCGATTTAAAGATTTAGTTATATTTCAAAATTCTGCCTTTTGAACACAACATCTTCAAAAGCTACATCTTCAAAATTAACAATACAGAATCGCTGTAATGACAGTATAGTTATAAAACAGTATTAATGCTCAAAATGCAGTAGCAGCAAGTATCCTAATTTGAACATAACATACTAAGGTCACCTCTCACAAATCCAAGTGTGGCGGAGGAAAGTGTGAGCCCTTCAATTTGTGATCGATGAGTCCATCGCTCTTGTCGACCCACCTACGCACACACAAACACTATTGACACATACATCTATATATATATATATGTATTTAGTTGTATAACTCATTTTTACGGTAGTAGATCCACGTTGGTTTCATGCATGGCCGGATCGTCCGGGGAAGTACTACTCTCACATAGAAGATTGACGTAAGAGTAGTAGTATCCGCACTACTGCGTTTCCTTCGGTGAGTGAGAACGCCGGAGGCCCAATTGCCTCCCTTTCCTCTTTCCTCACCGCCCTCATTCCCTTCCCCTGACCCAATTCCCAGTTTTGGTATAGTGGCCACCACTAGGATTCCACTGACTGCTTACCATCAGGCGGGATGGAGTCACTTTGGTGGGCTAACATATAAAAAAAATACTACAGGGTATCTAAGTTGTTCACTGTAAGTAACGTAGGATTTGTAAGCTTCAGATAGCCTCATTTATTAACATATTCGGCCTTGGCAGAACCCCAGCGCTACCTTGATTAATACACGAAGCGCATGCTGAGCTAAGGACCATTTTTGAACTAAACAGGGGTATGTAATAGTTAAAAGAACCAGTAAGTATTGCTCGAGTTGTGTCCGACAATGCATTTAACCAAGATCAAATCGCCATCGCCTTCTGTATATTTACTGATGTAAAATTATAGCCTCAGTTCTAGTAAAGGCGCGAATAAGAAATGATAGAAATACTGGGAATACCAGAAAGCGAACGAGCAGCGCTGAATGTGTACTAAAAAATCACGTTACTGCAATCAGAAACTCGTCTGCCGAGTATATCCTCCAGCGGATATTTTCAATCTGATGATGTCTAATGATAAGTTAGTAACTTTCATGAATGTTCGTCACTTTTTCATTTACTATCAAATTAAGAGTGTTCATTATCGGAACTGTGTAAAGTTTTTGCGCCGCACCTAAAACAAAAAACATTTGGAAGTTAATAAAGTGCCTGTTTAAATAATAATTCACAGTTTTTTATAATTATACATTTATAAAAACTGTGAACTTAACAATCAACACTACTTGATGAACAGTATGGCTTAAAAGTTGCATAAAAACTTTTTCTTGATCTTTTAATTGAAACTTTTTAATAGGTACATAAAAATGCAAGGTGGTTCGTTTTAAGTGCTGAGGAGTGCATTCTTGAAAATCTAACACTAAGGTATCTGCATACAAGAAAGTAAATAAGCCAGATAAAATAAAAAATGGCAGCATCTGTCTCTTGCAACAGTGTTGCCACACTCATCTATTGCGGTTAAGTTATTTTTGGGTAACAACTGCCTTACTTAGTTTAACTTTATTCAAACGAAGTTTTTATGGACTAGTGTAACGTCAAACGCAACCTGTCCTAACGCAGTCGGGTAATCATTAAAATCTGACATACTGACAGACAGGCTGATAGTGTCAGCGTATCTATATCTAATGACTTTGTATATTTAAACGAGATAATAGTACAATTATAAATTTCATTTGAATATTGCCTGTTCTTACTTATTGTGAACGAAGAAACGCTAGAAAATATAATATTAAAGGTTTTCATGTTAGCCGAACCAGCAATTTTGCCCGCGTAGAACTCGGTTGTCACTCCCTCGATAAAAGGATTTCAAAAAACTTATGTCTAATCTTCTTATTGAAGCTTACGTCGCTTCAAATTTCGTCAAAATCGATTATTTGGCTAAAACAGCGAGCGTAACTGACGAAGTTACTTTAGCATTTATAATATTAGTATAAATTCCTTTTTTATATTATATTTTTCATCAAACAGAGAGCACTGATTACACTGTAGCCTGTAACATCGCTAAGCCTCATTTCAAAAGTCTTTAACAGATAATTATCACTTATCATTAACAAAAGTATTACCTTTCAGTAAAATTTAAAGTTGTGGCTTCGATCACCACGCGGGACAAAACTTTTTGTGATCCAAGCAAGTGCAATGATCAATGTCCATACCGTTTCTGTATTTCCTTTCATGCAATAATTTCTTGATACTTGTAAAACACTTTTATTCCATTACTAAAAAGTATCAAGACAAAATAGTTTTACAACCGATTAGAAGTGATATTATCCTCTCGTAATTGGCACGTTTAAAATAAACCCTAGAGGGTAAGCAAGATATGGTAATTCTAAATTTTATGTTGCACATGCAAGTGGTGCAGGTGTTAGAAATAGGCACTTTTAGAGATCTGTAAGGAATATATTTGCTTAACTGTTTAAGTTAGTTGATGAGTCAGAGCACAATAGCAGTATGACTATAAATGGGGATGGGCTCCGTCTAGCAATAAACAAAACAATATTGGAAAGAAACTAGTGTCACAAAATGCAATCATAAGAGAAAATTTTGGATGTTTCTTTTTATTGTTGACAGAGGCAAACGAGCAAACAGCTCACCTGACGTTAAGTGGTAACTGTCGCTAATGGACAACCGGTGCTTCTGATCATGGCCTGTGTTTTCTAAGCTTCGCAGGAACAAAACTAAGAAAACACAACCGAGCCGTTGTCGAGCAGGGAAAGAAAGGGATGAGGACCGAAGGGGTAAACGGACCTTCAACACTCTTGGCTGCATTGACATTGATTAAAATGAGTAATACGCCTAACTTTTCTGTGTTTTTATAAAAATATCTTACGGAAGTAACTGAGAAAACTGAAAATATGGGAAATTGGAAAATTTTGGGAGAGGCCTTTACCCAGTGGGACATCCCTATACGCTAATGTGTCCAAAATTCAATCATGAATAATCGAAGACTACTCCCTCAGACCTTCACGTAGCCTCAAGAATGCAAATCTTTCGTCTGAAATTTTTATGATGTCTGAAGCAGTCTATAAAACCACATCTAATATTCAGGCTCGTACATATTTTTTTAATTGTACTATTTCAAATAATGCAAAAGAATATCGAGCATCTAATCAAATATAATAAGACAACTCTGTGTGTCCATGTTTTTATCAGCAACATGATCTTGACAGGCAGTTAATATTGATACATTAATTACTGGTATATACATCAGTGAATAAGTAATTGTTTAATTATTATTTCTTAGTGGTTTAATAGTTATTTATTATGTCTCGTAAAAGATGAGGGTTCCAAACCGCAATTACATATGGTTTTTTTATGTATAATATGTACGTATTTACAAAAAAGTTAATAAGTATGTTTATCCGCATTCTAGAACCCATATCACAAGCTATTATTGTATACATAAATTGGGTCTAGATGGCGTTGTGTGGTTTTTGTGGTATTATTTATCTATTTATTTATTTAAATATGACATTCTCAAAGATGCGCTTCGCATGTTTAGTTTAGTTGCTTACATAGGTACAGTGAAGGACAATTTAATTTATATTTATTTATTTATATAAAAATAAGTACCAAATACATTAATTAACAAGACAATAATTATGTATAACATGCGTCTTTGCTGTTAAATATTTTGTTTTTCATTTTAAAGATAAAGGTGACGATGAGCATTGCGTGAAAAGGTTGAAAATACGTAGTTTAAGCAGCTTCTATGTCTTTAAATGCTTTGGTGGCTGGCATACTTGTATCCTGGGGGAAGAACATTCATATTTTGTAAGTAATCATATAACTAATCTCAAGACGCAGCGTTGGCAGACCTCTCACAATGTGGACCGACGACCATATTAGGGTGGCGGGCAACCGATGAGGGCGGCTCACTACCCGCCAAGGTAGTGAAAATTGGTGGAGGGCTACGTCCAACAGTGAATGTCTTTCGGCTGATATGATTGATGATGATGAATTATCTGGTTGCTAATCATTTTTTAATATAACATGGATATTCAGTAACCAAAGAACAATCCCCTAAATCAGTCCAAGATTCTACTACGAGTACAAAATAACATCAATTTGTATAATTTTCAAGCAATCATTTTGTTTATCAACTAGCAAGAAAGTAGTAGAATCTTCAACGTTTATTTCTTACAAAGCCGCAGGTGGCAAAACATACTATAACTTGTTTGTCGCTTTTAATGTATTAAGTACTTAAGAATATAATTAAAAAGTAATTAAATATTTATAGTCGAATGTAAAAACATGCTTTATTAATTTGATTATGGATTATTTGTTACTGTAAACTAACATTGTAATTTTAAATCGGTAAATAATCTTCGTATTTAATGTTTTGATGTAGTTAAACATTTTGTTATTCATATTTTTTATATTTTATATCATTTTTTTTATTTTTTGTTTGTTACTTGTATTCTTGGTTTATTAATGTCATTTTAATGTTGTGAATATTGTTGTACCATTCTGAAGATTGTCATTTTTTTGTAGCACTTTCTTTACAAGCCTTAAAATTGTTACTAGCACTATTAATTCAAAGTGAAAGTCAAAGCATTTATTTCATTTTGATCATAAAGTATGATGCTTATGAAAGGTCAACATTACATTTTGTCAACCAATTGACCTACAGCCAGTTCGCTGAAGAGGTAGAGCTGTGAGAAGAACTGGCAAGAAACTCACGCCACTCTTTTCAATTGCCAGATAATTGCAGTTATTTGTATGAGTTACAATTTAAACATTCAACGCAACCAAAATACCATACAAAGTAATTATTACAAATTAACTAATTAATATAATTACTAAGATTAAAGAAAGAAAAGAGAGGATTTCAATTATAGTATGGTAATCTGACTACGTATTTTAGTTAAACTGGTAAATGCACCTCCTGGTCACATTGCACGACAAGGTAATACTGGATTGAATATTAAATGTTAAATATATGCCATGCCAAGATTGACCAGTCATCCCAAGTAGCACCCGTTCACGAGCATGACGCACGGGCCAGCCATCATCACCCTCGCCATATTAGAGGAAAGGTGATGACCCGGCCAATACGACACCACAAGCAATGACATTTTAGTGAGCATGACAATGCAGGGCATGGGTGGTAAAAGAACCATAATAAAATGTATTATGCCTTACGAACTCATAATGATCATGATATGCATCCACTTCACATTAAACTTTTACTACAATAGGCAACATAATTACAATAATAGTCAACCGTGTAAGACCATAGCCACATGCTGCGACAACCAACTGCTACCTAACAGGAACACGCGTTGCGTAAAAAATGTCTTTTGTTTTATTCCTGACTGTGGCAGACGAACTAACAGCCCACGTAATGGTAAGTGGTAACTGTCGCTCATGGACGACTCAGCTGAAATGCCAGGGACTCTGCAAAGCCGCTGCCTACCGTGTAGAGAGTGGAGTAGGTTAAGGGATTGAGAGAAAAAAGGAAAAAAGAAATGGGGAAAATTTGGCATTATACCTCAATAGCTTTAGTCATAATTACAACGTAATGCGGCGCGTAGTTCAGTGGTATTTTATACCGACTGACACACAAAGGTATTGGATTCGTTACCTATATCCTCAGTGGAAAAAATCGTGATACTATATAATGTAATAGTTTTGAACTTAGTTTATTATATTGGTAAGGGGATAGTGATGATACTCCCATAGTTTCGCAGTTCCATTTTAAACGAGTGAAAATTCGCTGCGCAATACTGCCAAAACATACTTATTAGTTAAATAATTATACGTAAATATTCAGTAGCAATCGCACCACGTGTTACCATTAGTATATCGGACCAAATCTGTCACTATTACACAACTGTTCGTGTTGAGAGCGAACTCGCTCGGTACACGAGTTGTGGAATTATTTATGTAAAGTCGGTAATGTCTTCGATGTACTACTTTATAATTCTGTTATAAGTATTTAGTGAAGTTGATAAAATAGGGCCTGCTTCTTATTAAATGGATATATTATTTATTATTATTATGTTGGTTAATTTAATAATAAGTGAGTTCAACAGTGTCAAATATGACGGTGATTTAAGAACTACATGCTCTGGCAAGAAATTCATAAAATAATAGTCATGTTATTGAGGATGTACAACATTTGTTGATGGATTGTGTCCGTAACGAACGGGAGAGAGAATGCCTTATAAACGAATTTAATTTAAACAAATTAGATGTTGGATTAATGTTATCTATTTTAGCAAAACCTACATCTGAGTTATGTATTAAGTTTTGTAGCTTTATTTAAGTTAACATAGTATTTTGTATATTTCTTAGAATAAGTACAATGGAGTTGACGTGCCTTGTTGGACAAAAACTCCTAAATAAATAAAGATTATAAAAAAAAAACAAATAGTCATGTTAGAAAAGGGATTAGCCTCGTGTGATTAGACTGACACTAATTATAATAAACATAGTTTCAAATGCAGTCAGAATTTTAAATCATACCAAACATTTTATTTCTGGTGATTGAAAATAGTGGACTGAGTTTCTTGCCATTTATTTACCTCGTCAGCGAACTGGTTGCAGGTTAATTGGCTGTCATTGTTTTATAATTTTGACGTTTATAAGTATCATGTAATATAAAAAAAAAAATATATCATTTAGTCTTTGTTTAACAGTGTATGTGTTTGATATTAATAATTATCGTAGGTACATGGATTTATTTATGTAGGTACGTATTATTTAAAAAATATAGGTACGTCAAAATAAAATTACTATTTGTTAATGTTCTACGTGTATGTTTAATAAATTGTCGTAAGTTCGATACACAAACAGGACAATTTAATGTTTGCGTGATACACAAATCTTCGTTTCAAAAATTTAATTGTACTTTCACAATGTGTTAGAAAATCTTCCGTGAAATTAAACTTATTTTCTCTAAGTTAAATTAAAATAGTATCCATGTCTGAGAATGTAATTTAATTAGACGATTTCCTTTAACACTTCACTCTGTAAGTAGGGTGATTACTTTAACAACTACACTAAGGTAACAAATAACAAACAATATTTGACTGCACCGTGTTGGTCTAGTGGTTAGTGTAACTGACTGCAACGCTGGGTGTTGTGGGTTCGATTCCCGCGGAAGGCAATAACTTGTGTGATGAACAATTGTATTTGTCTTTAGTTTGGGTGTTTTCTATGTATTCTATATATATTTCAATTATCTAGTACCCATAACACAAGCTCTGCTTAGCTTGGGACTAGATGACGGTGTGTGATAGTGTCCATATATTATTTATAAAAAAATAAATAATATAATCATCATAGATTAGTAGTTACACCATCTGTGCACCGCGCAGTACAATCTGTACAATACGCGTGAATCTCAGCACGGTTTACCTAAACTGGTCATGAGTCACGGGATGCGTCAGCGCAGCAAAATACACTATGTATCTTTATAGGGTTGGCACATGGCACGATTGTTTTGTACTGCGTTTTAACTTTATTTAAAACTAGCTTTTAACTGCATAATATAGTCAAAGTCAAAATCATTTATTCACATAGGTTAATTAAATGAACACTTATAAACGTTAAAGGTTACAAAATGTCAGCCAATTGACCAGCCAGTTCGCTGACGAAGTAGAGCCATGACAACTGGCAAGAAACTCAGGCCACTCTTTTTAATCGCCAGGTTATCACAATTTTTGTATGTTACAATTTCAAGTAGCATGCAAAGCACAGGCAATACACTTAACTCTATAGGTAATTAATTACAGCTTTCTATGTTGTGAAGCAAAAAATAAAAAGTAAAATGTGTGCATAACGGCTGTCTCAATTCGCATATTGCTACAAAAAGGTATAGGCAACATGTGAACTGTGGTAAATGTTTCTATGTATTATATTATAATCTGTTAATATTTACTATAAAGAAAGATTAAATAGCAAAAGTAGGTACCTGTTTATTCTTTAAGTTCTGAATATCATTTGGTGATTGTAGTAAAATAGCTATTACGTAGTTTATTTAAAGTTCAATTTATTTTATCACATTATATCAGCGACCACACGGGCACGTGGTCAGGCTTTCTTACATGGTGAATTTGGACGCGTAATAAATTCTTGTGGATAAAGTTGGTTCTGGTTCAGGACTGGTTAAGAAGAGGTACTTGCAAGTGGCCTATCATAGAAGTGAATGTCTTTCAACTGAGATATTAATGCTAATTTACTACTAAATAACATTAGTCAGCCACTTTGTTTCTTTCGCAGTTTTTATATAAATTTAGTTTAATACTGATGGTGATGATTTCAATACATTGCCAATATTTAATGCGACTCCAGTATATATTGACAATATTTTATACATCTCCCACTTGACAATACGGTCACAAAATTAAAACTCTGGCTCATACAAGTTTCGTTCCCAAAATTCAATAGTAGTTTCATAATAAAATGAGTTTCCAGGTGACCTATATTTTAAACAAATGTGTTTATTATTTGTCATACAATTGTTTTCTGACATTTCATTCGTTCTAAAATTAGTCGCCAGTCACATGAAAAGTTTTATTAAGTGGCAACCCTGAAATTTGTCACGCACTATCACTCCACATCTACGTCTAAAGCAGAATATTTTCCAACCTCGTCACCTCTACTTTTGACAAAATTTACTGAAACAAATTAATCAAAAACCGTTCTTATGTGTAGCACTTCAACAGTTACAATGAATGCAAATAAACTATTTGTAAGTATTACGCATTCAAATTACAAACTTAATAATGCGTTCGGAACTCATAATTTTACTTTTAAATTATTTAGTTTGGAAGTTTTGTGCCAGTATATTATGTTGGCAAGATATAAATTATTATAGAACATATTTTATAGTGACGCATCGATCTCGGTTGTCGGCTTTGAATAGACCATTTTAAATTGAAAGAGTAATACATTTCTTTTTATAATCTACGCGTGATATATTGTTGTGACGCAACGCTTTTGTTCCATAGGCGTCGTGCCGGAGTACTTTGTACGGGTTTTATGTTTTATGGGAAATAAGGATATTGTTTCTGCGTTGTTTACTCAGGTGAAAGTTAGTGAGCTTCTATTTTATGATGCTATTACGTCTTGCTATAGAGTTTCGACAAGTCAGTAATCTTGTCTTCAACAGAGATCAATTGCCTACTTCCGATGAGTATAAAAACCATAAAAGTCCCCTTGTAATCTTTAAAAGAGTTTTGGCCCAGGGTTGGTTCATAAAACGTGGCGTGATTGAGTGCAAGCGCAATATTTAGTTGACCTCTATATAGACATTATTTAATTATGATTAGTATTTGATCACGCACATTATTTGTATGTAGGTACCTGATTGGCTAACTGATGAAATTTTAACGCTATAAACTACAGTACTAATGTATCGATTCAGATATTTAGGTCTAGTGAAAAAATTTCTAACAAGTCTAACAATCTAAGAAATTGACACGTTTATGTTTTGACTGTCTCTGTGGTTTGGTGGTACTGTATACGGACTGCCACGCAGAGGTCGCGTGTTCTATTCTCGCTCAGTGCAAATATTTGTGTGCATGAACATGTCTATTTGCATTGGTTTGGATGTTTCTATGTATATGTATGTATTTAAAAATGTATATTCGCATTTCTAGAACCCATATCACAAGCTATAATATATGCTTACTTAGGGTCTAGACAGCATTCTGTGTAGTTAGTGTGATATTATTATAATGTTAAAGGTAGCCAGAGATCTGATTACAGGTGAATGATTTAAATGAAAAACCAATAAAGTCAATAGTTGATTGAATACTTTTAAAAAACTTCTTAAAGATTAAGATAAGGAGTAACTTAGATCATAGTTACATTTCCGTAAACAAGCATAGCTAATCTATCGTGTGATCTGCGAACTAGAGAACAGCAACATATACCTAATTGATATTTAAAGAAACTTTCTTCTCAGTCATTTCGCTCTTGACAGAGCGGTAGTCAGCCGGTGGTCGTTATGTAGTATTTGGTGAGAAGATGTGCTTCACGACGTCTCACCAGTTCTTTCTGTTGGAAGTCATCTTGCTGCACTCTTCGAACTACCCACTGCAGCTTTAATTTGGTCGGTCCATGGCGTAGGGGACCTCCCGCGCGGTCTAGTGCCCTCCACCTTTCCTTGAACGACACGAGAATATGATTTAGAGAGTAGTCTACTTTTATATATCTAACCTTTCGCGGCTCGGCTGAGTTAAATCATTCGTTCAACAAACTGTTTCGCTTTATACTATAGCTAGCTTCCCTAGGCGCGGTTTTACCCGCGTCTTTGGTTACTACTCTGCTCCTGTTGCCAGTAGCGTGATTTTATATAGCCTATAACCTTCCTCAAGAACTAGGCTATTATACGCAAAGAATATTTAAATCTGACTAGTGGTTCAGAGATTAGTGCGTTCAAACCTACAAACAAACTCATCCGCTATATGAATAGGTATTAATATAGATTAGATGTTTAAAGAAGTTATAATATTTGAACATAGTCTCATTTCTGCCAGTGCGTGTGATTTCACTGCAAAAGTTTTGATTCTAACACGGAACAAAACTTTATTTAATCGATAAATATTTGTCCCGAATCTAGGTGTAATTTGCTTCTATTAATTGTAATTTTAAAAAGACAAGTAAAAATAAAATACCGAAGCAAAATAAAACGCATAAATATGTTTCCAACACGTAATACGACTTATACTTTACGGTCTATATCTACATCACATCTAATAAAACTAGCACCCCGTTAAAATTATTCAAAAATAAACTTAACACACCGACAAATGTAACAACAATTTGTCTAACAATATCACTTTAGTGCTATTACGGTTGAGGAACCACTTAAAAACCAACAAACTAGTATGAAACGGTCCAAAAAATAACATCACATTTGATCTCGTTATCAACCGAACGTGGTTACTGACACGTAACCAGCAACCACGTAGCAACCACACGTACAAAACAGTATAATCTGCATTTCAACTATTTCCTAACATTACATATATACAATTAAACGTTTCCACCATTTTGAATAAAAACAATCGGATGTAAGCATCTCATTTTGATAAAAATACCAACAAAAAATTGTGATTCGACAACCCTAAACTTAATAACAGTTATCCTTATACCAAAGTAATAAAGTTCAAATTTGTGTTAATTTTTTTTGGAACAATGGCAAATAAAATTATGTTTATATTTATGTAGATCGTTTGACACGCGTCGACAACTCGGCGTGTGCTCAGGGTCGCTGACCTCTAAATCTATGACCTCAGCAAGTATTGTAATGTAAAAGTGTTTATTACAAGTTAATGACTTAATGATTTGGTGGTGTAATTAATTAATTATGTTAATTATAATCGTTTTGAATTTGTCATCGAGTGTTATAATTAAAATACCGGTGTAGAAAGCTTAATAGTATAAAGTAGTATCTTCCAAATGAGTAATGGATAATGATCTTGATTTACAGTGAAAATGCATAATGAAAAAACCCAGATTAACAAAAATACTTATATCGCTCTAATATTATGATCCTTTGACACGTTTTAACGGGCGAATCTAAAAATTAAGACATTATATAATGTTAATAAGTAATGTTCGGGAAGCTACAACATATCTTCACAACCGCATTACCGCAGTGTCTCAAGACTAAGGTCTTTGACCAGTGTGTGTTGCCAGTGATGACATATGGAGCAGAGACGTGGTCGCTAACTATGGGTCTAATCCGAAGGCTCAAAGTCGCTCAGAGGTCGATGGAGCGGGCTATGTTAGGCGTCTCCCTGCGCGATCGTTTGGAGAAATCCGCAGGCGAACCAAAGTAGCCGACGTAGCTCGCAGAATTGCTTCTCTGAAGTGGCAATGGGCAGGACACATAGCTCGCAGAACTGACGGCCGCTGGGGCAGAAAGGTTCTAGACTGGCGATGACGAACCGGAAGACGCAGCGTGGGCAGACCTCTCACAAGGTGGACCAACGACCTTATAAGGGTGGCGGGCAACCGATGGATGAGGGCGGCGAACGACCGACAACGGTGGTGAAAATTGGGGGAGGCCTATGTCCAGCAGTGGACGTCTTGTGGCTGATATGATGATGAATAAGTAATGTGTACTTTAAAGTAACCATATTTTAGCTAAACAATGTGATTAATGAGATAATTATGTTGATTACATTGTGTGAATAATGGTAAACATTAACTTGTTCTGTTTAACGGTTGGTACGTATTTGTTAGGTGAGGACTGCTGTCTCTTATAATCAAAAGCTTTAATTTAGTTAAATGTTACATACATTATTCTCTAGATTAAATAAATATTGTTCTGCTGGTCATTGAATGCGTTTAACGTTTTCTGCACGCCTGTACACAAATTCGAAAAAAAATAATGGAAATTTTCCTTTTAAATGCGGGCTTAGTTGACTAGAGAAAAATAATTAAATAAATGAAAGTGTCAACTGATTCCGCGGGATCAGTTTAGAGCAGGATCACTTAACCAAAGAGCCATTTGAACAACGGTCCTAGTATTTATTATGTTTTCATTGCTTGCGTATTTTACAAACAATTTTTTTTAAATTGCAGGAATTGGGTTTTAGTTTTCTAGCACAATTAAATTGAAAAAGTATATTTTTATAATAAATTGGGCCCATACCATATTGCACTTACTTCACCAAATATTAATGCAACATGCTAAGTTAAAGTCAAACTTATGTAAGTTTTAAGAATGACACTTAAAAGGTTAAGGTCACGTAAAGAAGATTGCTAACAATGCTAGAGTCATGAAAATAACTGGCAAGAAACTCAGGACACTCTATTTATACATATAAGATATATTATTAAAATTTTCAATCACCACATTTATTTTTATTCCTGACAGTGGCAGACAAGTAAAGAGATAAAGATAAATATTTATTTGCTAAGACACATGTAGTACATAATAAAAACACTGATAGCATGCTTATTATAGGTGGAATAAAATAAATTCTATAAACATGTCTGACCATTGCTGGCTTACAAATATGAAAGCTTAAATAAATCATTAACATTGAAAGTATTATTTCATAAATCATAATTAATTAAATGTCAATAAATAATAACAAACAAAATAGAAAAACAAAATGTCAGAAAAAATAGGTATAGTCATTAATTACAAATTTTCATCAAAACATAAACATCCCACGTGATGGTAAGTGGTTATCGCTCATGGAAGACTCTGCGAAGCCGCTGCCGGAGGAAAGTAAGTGGGGTAAGAGAAGGGATTGAAAGAAGTAAGGAAAAAAGGAAAGAGGGAAATTGTAAATATTTTTATGAGACCAATGAGTTTCCGCCCTATTTTATTAATTGGCAACAAATTCTTGATAATGTGACAGCGTCTTTTCGTTTTCCACACTAATATAATAAAGAAGAAAAATTTGTATTTTTGTATGCACCGAATTAACTCATAAACTACTGTCCGATTTCGAAAATTCTTTTACCATTAGAAAGCTAAATTATCACTGAGTAACATAGGTTATATTTGATCCTCGTACTCCCATAGGAATGAGATCCATGCGGATGAAACCGTACTAGTATACAATAAGTAGACTATGTGCCTGTGTATGTATGTGAAGTATAAAAACTCGTAACCCTTTAGGTTTACAGTTAAGCCCTACATTCAAGAAAGCTCACACCTCGAATTACATAATTAAGTTGATACATAACGTTAACTTAATGACTGCGAGTCCTGAGTAGGCGATTATCGTTCTTGTACGGTCAGGGCCACAACTGTCCGGGTCCAAATGACCCGCAGTTCTGTTATGTCTTGCTGTATAGGGTTATATTAACGGTTAAATGTAGTTCGTGTGTGATATTATTATGTATAATGTGTATTATTGTATATTATTTATAGCGGAAGAGGATATTGTTTGTTTGAACGAGCTAATCTCAGATTTCAAAAAAGTATGCAGTAGATTGTGGGTTCGAAACTGAGTCAGTGATCTTTTTCTAAGTGTACTGTGGACATCACTTACTTTTTTTGAAGGCAAACATCAAGAAAACGTGGTCAGACATGTAATAATTCAATATGGATTGATTTTATTCAATAATAATTCAATTTAAGAAAACGTGATATCAAATCTATACCTTCTCTGTACGAGTTTGTAAGGAATTAGCTGAGAAACAGACATAAGAAACAGCGACTTTACTACTATTTTAAGATTTTCTATAAGTATATTTAACGGGATTTAGTATAGAGCTTCTTAGGGTACCGATTGATTCACACTATTAATATTTCTTGCGCATCAAAAGTTGATATGTTCAATTACTCAGCTTCCGCTGTTGATGAGGCTATATTCCGTTTGGACAACATCTCGTTTCGTAACCCAAAGATTACTAAAGATAAAAAATAGAAACGCGACTATAAAAAGGTACTGAATAATACGAAATATTTAAAAGTCCTATTTGAGCGTACGCTGTCTTTTGAAATTAGCATAATTATATGAATTTAGAGTCGATAGCTTTAAAAATAAAAGATTTTCCATGCAAACTTACACTCACTATTACACCCCTTAGTAAGGGTTCTTTAGAAATATAATCAATTTAATTTTAATTTCTTTAAACAATGAGTATTTTCTAGTAATTTGAAAACCATAATATCAAAACTATAGAAGTTTCATACAAAATTTGCCATCCCTTTTTACACCTTTAAGGAATGAATTTCGCAAAATCCCACATGCGACATTTCAGAGTCTCTGTAGTTTCTGAGATTTCGTGAGGAGTGAATGAGTGAGTTTCCTTTCCCTTTTATATATTTAATGATTTTATTTTGGTTACGAAACGAGATATTGTTCAAACGGCATGTAGCCGCTGATGAGCCGTGTCTGAACATGTTCTTATAGCCAATTTCCTCTGTTCCTACATGTATTACAAGTACTACACTGAATCTCAGAAATAAGCTCTGTAAATTATAAATCTCTTAAGAATTATAGATCTAATGACCTTAAGATTAAAGTATAAATTACAATGTTTTTTTAGTTTATGAACTAGTGATTGAATGAGGTAAATTATGTCCCTATGTCACCTTGCCGAGAAACTGTGATGATCAATATTTTACCTTCTCTGTTACACAGATATTTAACCTACAGTTATAGGACTACACTATTTTGCAATATAAAACTGATTATTGTGCTATTAATATGTGTTTTTTTTTTTTCTTATTGTAGCCTACCAAAGTGACTCCACCCCGCCTGATGGTAAGCAGTCAGTGGAATCCAGAAGTGGCGTCCACTATACTAAAAGCCATCGTCTTAAACTGCTGGTATGGTGGTCTCCACTATGGCGGCTGGGAATGGGGTTAGGGGAAGGGAATGAGGGAGGTGAGGAAAGAGGAAAGGGGGGAAATTGGGCATGTTAAGTGAGACACATTATTAACACCTAGTTTCTGAAAGGCTGATCAACGAAAAATTAACTAATCACCTGCTTAATCTCATGTGGATGACCTAAAAGCATGGAAAATTAGCTTAAATTGATCTAATTAGTTACTAAACCAAATTAATTATTCATGTTTTTGCAACCCCATTGGTACTTCACGCGAGATTTAACAGGTGACTAGTAAATTTTTCGTCAATCAGCCTTTCAGAAACTGGAGGTTACTGTTTGAAAATGGCAGGTGAAAATCGACTTAACCGACAATAAATGCTAGTGAGGAGGAATATTTTCTTTGAATATTCTGAATAGTCTGCAACCACATGATCATTATCCACCGGCAAGCGCATAGTTTGTTAAAGTAACATCGTCTCACTTTGTACGATAAAACGTTAACCTATATTCAAATATGAAAAATTTAATGTTGTTAAAAGTATCATAAACATACCTCCCATAGTTTCCGTGTGATTAAAATTTTTATGAACGCATTAGGCATAACTTAACAAATAATTACACTGTAATACAAACATGTTTCAAAATATTTACATAATAAATTATGCATATTATAGACTCTAACTTCTATAAAACAATTCATTATAAAAACGTTCTTCGGTGTTGTAGAAATTTGATCAAAAGATTGCCAAAGATCTTTAAAGCTGCGACAGTTGATGAAAATGTAACTCATGCACTAATTTATTAAATACTAGTTGCGCCTCGCGGCTTCGCCTGAGCGTAAAATGAGATCTGCCTTTCTCGGGAACCAGACCGATTTTCGGGATAAAAAGTAGCCTATGTCCGTCTTTGGCGCCAAATCTAGCCGTTTAGGCCCTGAGTGGTAAGAAACACACACACACACACATTCACACATACAAACTTTCGCATTTATAATATTAATAGGATTAAAAAACTAGACTTTAAGGTCAAGTAATATTAAACCCTTGAATGTAATTTATTGCTGTCTTACGCTAAACAACAACACTTATTTAAAAACTACCCTTGTAATGATCAAAATACTAATTGCTTGGTGAAAGTTCGAACCATTGATCTTAATTATCTTTTTTTCGGAAATTTGTATCCTTGAAGATCTATTATTTATTAATTTATTTAGTAAAACACACAATTTCAAAACTGTAGTCAAGTTATAACGGTACACAACATTTATAGAAAAAGCTTCACCGTAATACAATAGACTGAAAAATATAGTAGATAATTTATTTTAAAACTTGTAAATGCATTATGACATTAGCTTATATTTATATGACATTAGAATATGATAGTAGCTAGTAGGCTTACCCCCAGTTTCTGAAAGGCTGATCAACGAAAAATTAATTAATCAAGTGTTAAATCTCATGTGAAGTACCATTTGGGTTGCTAAAAACATGAATAATTAGTTAAATTTCATCTAGTTAATAACTAATTAGATCAAATTAAACTAATTATGCATGTTTTTAGGCACTTCACATGAGATTTTACAGTTGATTAGTTAATTTTTTGTTGATCAGCCTTTCAGAAAATGGAGATTGATGTCATAATGCATTATCTACCATTCAACCAAGGTAATGCAGAGATAAGCGAAGTATTATTATAGTATTAGTTAAGAACTTACATACTAACAAGGCAGAAATTATATTTGTATGGAAATGCAAACAACAAATTTTACGCTACTAACTAAACAATTATTACTTTTATATACAATGAGACTGCCTCCGTGGCGCAGTGGGAGCGCAGGCGACTGCTGTGCACCCAGCTCACACAACAAGCGTGCACAAGGTTGTGGGTTCGATCCCCACAAGGAACAAAACTTTGTGTGATCCATTAATATTTGTATGTTTTTAAACTCTCCCGCCACACAAAGTTGTTTTCTAGTCAGGGAGATGTAAAAAATGATGTTTAAAAAACAAAAAATAAAATAAAAATAATAACGTTGATTAAAGGTCATTTAATGGAGTATTCGCGTCTTATGCGTTAGACTAAGGATTCATGAAAACATTGTTAAAAAATGTGTATCGTCACAGGTACTAGTAAATCTTCTCCATTTCTTCCTCATTTTTCATACCTTGTTTAAAAACGACCTGGTTGGTACGTTTTACTCTGTATTTACAAAACACGGAAAACATGACCCTTCATTCGCTAACTACGAGTATTTACCATCCGTAAAGCCGTATGCTCGTTTGTAAAGTTTTATTAAATGGTGAACTTTTACTCGAGTCCTTTTTTCTGCTAAAAGTAGCAGTATGTTCATGATGTGGTATAGCGAAATGCCGAATACATTTTAGTTAAATATAAACCTTTCCAAACAATACTGTTTATAGGTTACATAATATTTAATTCCAAATACTGCTGTATTTACCTGCAGTGTAATTAATATTAATACCATAAGCTCTCATTCATCCATTCAAGGCCCCTCGAGTACCATTCAGTTATTATTACTATCAATTTCGATCTTCGATGTGTGGACACGATCAGCTGTTTCGACCAGATGCAAAAACCGTTAAAATACTATGAACAACATCTCATTCATTCGAAAAATTCCGTTGACAATTGAAGGCCGGTTCGAATTTTGAAATTTTGTGAATGCACACCATTGGCTGCGGCTGCGTGCGCAGGCGTCTACGCATCGTAGGTAAGGGTACAAAAGGGTACGGTGAACATGACATGAATAATAAAATTGGTGTGGGATGTAAATAAAATAGTTTTAAAACATTTTGTATGCTGTACATCACTGATATTATGTTTAAGTGTAGAGTTTGAATTGTCAGTATGTAGCAAGAATTATGTCAGGGCCCTTGTGAAAACCTTACTAAAGTTTTGTATGAAAAAAAAAATATTTGTTTGATTTAATTAAGAGCTATAATGCAACATTTCAGCAACATAATACACAAGCTCAGTAAAAATAATCTATCTATTAAACCATCAAATAAGTTAACGCTTTATTTTCGTTTATCGTGTTTTAAATTATATTAAAGTTCACCCTCTAAGCTATGTAACGGCTACCTTATAGCATGCTATAAAATTATAGTGTTACTAAAATAGTAATTGAGTAAATCAGCTGCAAGCGTGCAAGTCATGAACATTGATTAGAAGAGTTTAATGGTACCTACCAGCTACGTACTTAAAGAACAGCTGAATGTTACGAGTAGGTATTACAACTTATATTATCTAGGCAAATAATGGAGTAGTGATTATACTAAAATATATAAATAGAACCATAATGCCTGTTTTCCCGAAGATAGGCAGATGTGTATAACACGTAAGATTCGCCAGCTGTTTTACGTGTTATGTAATAACGACCTGGGCATCAAACCCGAGTGTTCTGCGTTGAAATCCGTTCTCGCAAACACGCAAAGTTCCAAAATATACACGTATTAATAACTATTTCAACAGATAATAATTTATCTCTACCTTAAAAATAATCTTAAAAAGTGTTTCTGCTGTGACATTTTTTTTAATAATCACTCCAAATAACCGTATTAGGAACTAGCTGTTGCCCGCAGCTACGCGTGAATGTCGACGTTTATAATACAAACTTTTATCCCCTATTCTAACCATTCAAGGTATTTTTCTGCAATAAAAGATAGCCTTTGTTGTTTCCTGAGATCTATTCTATACTTATATAAAAATTTCATCAAAATCAATTTAGTAGTTTAGGCGTTAGCGTAACAAACAGACAAAGTTACTTTGGCATTTATTTAGTGTGGAGGTATGGATATAGATGTTATGAAAGTTCATGTTGTCGTTTTGGCCGCTCGTCCTCTTTTACTCACACACGTACAAATTGCACTTGTCACGTCTCGCGCAAGCGCACCTGGTGCAGGTGATCCCTGTATCAGCTGTGGCCGCCGGCCAACAACTCATACTGCATATTTTTACACACATATGTATGACCTAGTTTGGGATGCGTAAATCTTTAGGTAAATTAAAAAATATATATATCATAATTGATTTAGCCGGAAGACAAAAATAAAAAAAGATTAAAAAAGACATCTAACTCTAGATTTATACCTCTCCTGTAACTCATTAGATAAACATATTACAGTTCGTTTGTTAAAGAAAACGTAAATTATAAATTCTTTTTGTGTGTTTATGTGTTTGTTACAACTCAGCGCCTAAATGGCTGTACCGATTTCAATGAAAATATAATAGATTCGGTGCCGGCGACGGACATAGGATACCTTTTTATCTCAAAAATCGGTGTGTTTCCTGAGTTACATTTATTAAACACTTAACATCTGCCGCGCGGGCGAAGCAGCTAGTGTCAAATAAAATAATGGGTTCCTATAACTTTAACACATTAGTGTTAAAGTATATTTGCATGGTATTATATTTGTTAACATTACATTTTTTATGCTGTTATACAAAGTTATAAGTAGCGAAAGTGTGTACTATAAATATTTGTATTATTTGTACTTGTAATTAGCCTATTTCGCAGGGAATCAAAACAGAGATAGTAGATGGAAGATTAGATTATATCTAACAGTAGCTCTCGATTCATTAGAAATGAGGCGTAATACGAAAAAGGTTTGTTTAATAATTTTTATTTTGTCATAATTGACAGACTTGTTCATTCATTCCTCTTTTAACAAGGCAACGTGTAAGTAATACGACTTTTATTGCATTTCGCATATTTGAAAATTTATTGCAATCGGTATAATAATAAATTTTTGACAAACCTAGCTTCTGACTTTACCTGCGGATAATAAAATAATGATCTTAGGTTCAATAAAATATTAAAAATTATCAGTTTCAACATTATATCATCATAACTTTTAGAAATTAAAAGTAAATCAATATACTATTACTGTATCTATACTATTATATAAAGCGGAAGAGTTTGTTTGTTTGAACACTCCAATCTCTAAAACAAAAAAAAACGCATTTAAAAAACATTTTTACATAAGATAGCCCAGTTCTCGAGGAATAAGCTATGTAACATCACGCTTCTGGCGACGGCAGCAGAGCAGTAAGCAAAAACGCGGATAAAACCGCGCTGCAGAAAACTAGTTGCGAATAAAATACACGAACTTAACCCTAAATATGTAAGATAAATAGCTTTCATAATTGAGGCGCTAAGTTCAATTTATGTAATACAAACTCATCGATAGGTCTTAAAGTTTGAACCTGACCTTTGCACTATGATCTCAAACTTGGCGCTTTTAACAGAGAGGTTAAGTGCAGTAATGTTTAGTAATAACGACAAGGATGAAGTTATTTAAAGTTAAAGTTAGGATAAAACTATATTTTTAATATTAGCGTACCAAATTGCCTCTTTTTTATATACTGGCCGAAAATTTTCTATTGACTACATCTGTGGTTCGGTGGTACTGTGTACGGACTGACACGCAGAGGTCGCGAGTTTGATTCCCGCTCAGTGCACGGTAGTAGATCCACGCTGGTTACATCATGAATGAGCTGGATCGTCCGGGGAAGTACTACCCTCTCATAGAAGATCGACGTAAGAGTAGTAGTATCCGTACTACTGTGTTTCGTTCGGTGAGTAAGAGCGCCGCGCCGGAGGCCTAATTTCCTTTCTCATTTCCTTCCCCTAACCCCATTCCCAGTCGCCATAGTGGAGGCTGCCATACCAGTAGTTTAAGACGATGACTTTTGGTATGTTGGCCACCACTTCTGGATTCAACTGACTCTTATCAACAGGCGGGGTGGAGTCACTTTGGTAGGCTAATTAAAAAAAAAGTGAAAATATTTGTGTGCATGAACATGTCTATTTGCATTGGTCAGGTTGTTGTATGTATAATATGTATGTATAAAAAAAGTATTTAAGTATGTAGGTATAATCGAATTCTAGAACCCATACCACAAGCTGTAGTAAATTATGCTTATTAAGGAGATAATTCGGCATCGACGCTCATTCACTTCACTTTACAGCAGCAATTGTTCGATCCAGCCTTACACGGCTCAGTAAGGATCTACAATATTTATCGAAACTTAAAATATTAACTTGTGATAACACCATCATCATTATATCAACCGAAATACGTCCACTGCTGGATATAGACCTCCCGTAAGCTGGCCAACCATCGGTTGCCACGAACCGGCAAAGCCTGGGCAGACCCCTCACAAGGTGGACCGACGACCGTATAAGAGCGGGCAACTTGTGATATTATACTGTGTTATTAAGACAAGAATCAGCCATTAATCTCTAATGTAGTATTTATTATAAAATTATAGTAGTTTTTGCCCGCGGCTGTGCTTGAGTATCGATGAAGAGGCGTCTATATTCGTCCCCAGGGTTCCTTTGACTTTTACCTAGTCTAAAGAGATTGCTATCTTTCATTGCAATGTAGAAATTACTACATGAACATCGTTAACTAATGTTTGTGTGCTCAAATCAGTACGGTTATATTACATAGTACACCTTTACCTAAAAAAGGACATATTGCCACAAATTTGAAAGCTTTTATTATTATTATTATTCTCTTTATTTATAATTTTTTATATTTATTACATTTTCAAATATATACTTATAAAAACCAAAAATACACATTTAAAAATATAAAAAATAGATTACCACCGGCAACGAGACAAAGTCCAAGCTACCGGCGGATAGGGCTCCAGAGAGAGCTCCAATATTATTATTATTATTTTTTTATTAGCCTACCAAAGTGACTCCACTCTGCCTGATGTAAGCCGTCAGCGGAATCCAGAAGTGGCGGACACCATTCCAAAAGCCAAACTACTGGTATGGTGGCCTCCACTATGGCGGCTTAGTGAGATGCTTTTCACGCCCCGCTTAAAAGAGCCGGGATCTAAACTAGATGGGAACACATGCGCTGGCAAAGAGTTCCAGGCTTTAATTGAGCGACAAAAGTATGAAGTGCTGAACCGTTCGGTTCGAGACCCTTTAGATTCCACTGTGAAAGGGTGGCACTTTAGTCCCGCATGTGTCGTTCTGAATAAAAAGGGTGAGGGTGGGATTAATTCAAAGAGCTCTTCAGAACACTCTCCATGGTAAAGGCGATAGAAGACGGCCATTGAGGCGATGTGTCTTCGCAGCTGTAAAGGCCCAAGGGTCTTAGTAGCCTCCGGGCTTCCGATAATACGGACTGATACTGATACCTATCGAGTGCATCCAGTAAGTACTGTGCGGAGCCATCCCAAAGATAAGAGCAGTACTCCACGCAGGAACGAACCTGTGTCTTATAAAGAAGACAGAGCTGCTCGGGCGTGAGGTACCGCCGCACCCTGTTCAGGACACCGAGTTTACAGGAGGCGGTTGTAATGACGCACTCGATGTAGTTCGTGGGGGTTGAGATCTCGGCTGATGTCCATACCCAGGATACTTGGGCTATCCTGTAGTGGTAACGCTGAAGAGAGGGAAGGGGAAGGAACGGAGATTTTTTTGCAGAGAACGCGCACACCTGAGTTTTCTTGGCATTGAACTCATTGTCAGGTAATAATTAATACAAGAGAGGTAATTAAATGTCAGGTAATAATTAATATTTTTAAATATCTAGTTGAAAATAGAAACACTTTATTACTTAGAAAGGATTATTTGCTAAATGGTACTAATTACTTGCTAAATGGCCTACTTGCTCAAGTTAAGGGTTCTTTTTTTAAATCAATAACATTGCGTGTATAAAAATAATAATGAATGCTATTTTTTTTTTGAAATTCTGTAGAATTTACCCCCTCAGCAGTGTTAAGTGGTAACTGTCGCTTATAGACTTCTGCAATGCCAGGGGCTCCGCGAAGCCGCTGCCTACCGTGATATTAATGCTCTCTTTAAACCTCGTTTGAAGAAGGACATGTCATAGCGCTCGGGAAACACCGCAGCTGGTAGTTCGTTCCAGAGCCTGCACGTACGTGGGAGAAATTCCTGTACTGCACCTGTAACTGACGTGTGTGTATGAAAAGATTAATGAATGTTGAAGAGGCAAAGGAAGTATGTTTAGATCGCAGCAAATAGCGTTCTATAGTCTCCTTTTATGCCATTAATGGAAGACAGGCGTGAAGTTATGTATGTATGTAGTTTGGTCAAGTATCAATGTGACCTTAGAAGCAATAAAAGATCTGGCCTGTTGGCCTAGTGGTTAGTGACCCTGACTGCTAAGCCGCAGGTCGTGGGTTCGATTCCCACCCAGGACAAATCTTTGTGTGATGAGCATGATTGTTTGTTCAGTGTCTGGGTGTAGTTTATTTATAATTATGATGTATTTACAAAAAAAAAATGTATAAAAGTAGTATATCAGTTGTTTAGTACCCATAACACAAGCAAATATAATTGCTTAATGTGGAACTAGATGGCGCTTTGTAAATGTAGTAGAATATTATTATTATTATTATATTACCTCAAGGTCTCTGGCTCGATTAGACCCTGGTCTAGTAACCTAAAATAAAAACAAAATAGGTTTGTATGTATTTGCTCTATACGTGCAATACAATATATGTGCCCGCTTTTCCAATTCAACCCGATGACCAAGTGTCGATCTCTCACGGGAGTGGCCGATACACATTCAATTCTGCGCATGATAGAACATGCACCTGCAGCTCTGCTGTGCCGAATTAAGTGCTTTGCGAGAAGATATTTTGATGAAAATTATATAAAAATGTTACTGTTTTAGTAACATGGAAGCCGTGAGCGATGAGCTCGATGGCAACACGTCTAGAAACTTTGTGTTGATTGTTTTCAGGCAAGCTTCGTCTAGAATCACTGATATTTTTTTTAATCTTTAGAGGCTTTGCTAAGTACCTTAGGTGTAGCGAGATCAGTGTGATTTAAATCACTCGTCCGCATTCTAAAATTATCTTTGCTTTCATCATTGTTATTGCATACTCTGTCTTTCGGCAGTTCTTATTATGGTGGTTGGTAATCAAGCAATAATTCTGTGAAGTTTTTTGTTAGGAACATACTAACATAGCACTACGTTCTGAGAATATTCCGTAGGTAAGTAGGTAGGTAAGAGTAAGAATAATATTTATTAGCAGTCCAGTAAGTATACAGAAATTATTCACTAATAGGCACAGCCTGTGTCGTGGATATCAAACATACATGTTTAACAAAGAACTTAGATATAAGTTAACTGTACAATAATATATTAAAATTAGGACAAAATCTATACATATAATAAAATTGGAGTGTCTGTTTGTAATATTGAAATAACTGTTTTTTACTACATGTATATGAATATATATACGGTACATACACCAAAATTATTTTTTTTAAATTTTTGCCTGTCTGTCTGTCTTTCTGTCTGTTTGTTCCGACTAATCTCTGAAAAGGCCGATTATAACGGGACTTTTATTGGCAGGTAGCTGATGTAATAAGGAGTAACTTAGGCTACGTTTATTTTAGAAAAAACTTTCATTTTAGAAAAATAAAGTAATGTTGATCGACTGTTTAGGCGGAACGAAGTTCGCCAGGTCAGCTAGTGAAAATATGGATATCTCTCATTTTATTTTATAAAATGAGAGATATCCATATTTTCTTGGGAAGATGTTGAAGGCTGAAGTAAAATAAATTTAAAATATACAAGAGCTTTGTAGACGCTTTCGCCTTTATAAACTTTATCCAAAGTAAGACAAGTTCATTACCTTTAAATTATCTCCGTATCGAATTTCATTAAAATTAGCTGAGGAGTTTAGCCGTGAAAGCGTGACCAACTGACAGATAGACAAAGGAACTTTCCACTTTATTTATTCACTAATCAAACTACGTTGAATATTTATACTAGAATTTTGTAGTGTAGTTTGACTATGACACTATGAGGTGTATACGTTTGACATAATGGTGACAGTTTAAAATAAAAAAAATTGTTCTTAAAGTGGACACTAGGGGCGCTGTTCATATTTCATAAAAATATTTTAGTGACACCCATAAGCTATATCTTACGATGCCTGGAGCCTACGATGCCTAATCAATTATTTATATATTTATAGTTAAACTTTTATTATTTTAAACGAATATAATTATAAGATCAATTACATCAAAATAGCCACTTAAATATAATTTTAATCAAATAATCCGCTCCCGGTTGCTCCCGGTGCAATAGTGCCCATAAACTTGCCGCGTTCCCGCGCTGAATGGCAATGGCCAACCTTTGCACCAGGAACGACCTGGTGTGGGAGGCACCACACACATTATTGAGTCTGCGCCCTAATTCGTGATCGAAGTTCTCTGCCTCTGTGCCCCAACTGCCCATGGTCTCTATTGCTATGGGTACGAAATTGTATATAGACGACTATTTAAGCCTCTTTTTTAAAGAGGCATCTTCCGCAGCGTCTAACGGGAAGCGGACGGTCCGACTCAGGTGGCTGGTGTCAACGGTGCTGACACATGTGGCGTCCCAAATTAGGCACTTGCCATTTTTCAAAGGTACCAGAATCAGCCCATCCGACCTCTTCCCGTCAGATCTGCTCAGACCTGGAGACTCGAGCATGCACGGAACGTTGGCCGATACGAGGGCTCTACGAACTGTGCCGTTGAGAGCATGATGTCGTGGAAACCTCCCTAAGCAGCGACGTCAACTCAGAGCATGATGGCCATCGGTCTCTACCATGGAAGCGCAGGTGCATACATGGGGTTCACACCCTGCAGTGTCCACCCCACCGCCACCCGCAAAGAGTCGTCGGTAAGGTGCCCGGGTGAGGCGACGGCAGTGCGTGCAGCCACGCTCCCGTTTCGGATTGCGACACAGCTCGTAGTCTGGCCCATCAGCCCTCGAAACCTCCTCTAATAATCTCTCCTGGATTCTCCTTGCTCCCTCGTCATCCCACGCCCGCTGAACGTGCAAAATATGAACACGTTTATTAAATTAGATCACGTGAATGACGCTCCTGAACATTACATATTACTAAAACAAGATATTAGATAATTTGCTTACGACGCGACTAATAAACTGACAATGATGGACAGACCGCTGTTTTATTTGCTTTAACAGAACTAGGTCATTCGAGACATGAGTAGACGTGAGTCTACAGGTTGTAGATATAGATGACCTTAAAATTGCTTTACCACCCTTACAGTAAATTTAGTTATTGTCGTTTGCTTAACACAAAAAAATAACGACTGTTTTTGCATGCAAGCGACCACAGTACAGTGAGTTGTCACTATAATGAGTCTTATTGAATTTTAATTTTGATGAAAATTTATGTTAAAGGTGTTAAAGCAAATTATGTGGTCTGTGGTAATAGTCACTTTACATATATACCTACCTGATACGAAAACATTAATTAAAATTCACTTATTGAGATTGTTAATTACGGTATTTTCATTTTCAATAATATTGATGTACTCTTTTAGATTTAATCTGCCAATTATTTTACAAAAGCAAAAATATGATGTTGCGTAACTTCAAAATGAAATATAAGTAGTCTGAATACGCAAATAAATGATCCGTACAATGGAAGTAGCAGATCGCGATGAAGGCAATTAGTAGACACAGACTGAAGTGATTTTAATAGAAAATTCTTTTCAATAGAAGGCTATGAAAGAAGCGGAAGTTCTAAACAATGTTGTCATTTTTATTATTTAAATAGCTTTCCGTAGCGCGGTTTCACCCGCATTAAGTTCCATCTTTGGTTACTGCTCTTACCCCGTCACCAGTAATCTGATGTTACATATCATATAACCTTCCTTTAGAACTGAGCTATCAAACGCAAAAAGAATTATTCAAATATGACTGGTATTTCTAGAGGTTAGCGCGTTCAAACAATTCCAGATACTCTTACGTCGTCCATGAGCCACAGTTACCACTTAGCATCAGGTGGGCTGTTTGCTAGTCTTGCACTGTCGACAATTAAAATAAAATATATAGCTAATAATTCTGAAGTACAAATCTCTCAATTCTCATGGCCACACATAATATTGGTTTCGGAAATTATTTCATGGAGATTACCATACCACTCGTTTCAAGGAGTATGCCAGTGCCCTTTTTATTTCATTTACTTCGATCCCCTACAGTATCAGGTATTAATTCCTTATATTTTTTACAATCTCCTATTTGAGTTTCCTCTTGTACGTTCACTCGATAATTGACTACATTTTTCTCTGTTCGTAAATGCTTATCAATTTTTAAGCTGCCAGTAATAATGACTTGCGATCGTTATTTTTGAGAATTTTACTTTCCTTTGTTTTATTACTTCTAAAAGTATCAGCAGTATAGAACAAACTTAGCATCTCGAGAGACTAAACTTTACAAACGTACAAATATTAATAAACAACAAGTTTTATTTTATAGTAGAGTATCAAACAAGCATAACACTTGATTTTTAAAGATTACAGTAACGTAGTAATTATGTTTTTGAAATCTGCAGGAACAATAAATACTAAGGCTGCATCAAGACGACGCGCCCGCTAAAGCTAGACCCGCGTCTAACACGCTTTGCAATTAGGTGTACAATAATTTGAGTCTATAACACATTAATAGATCTCACATTGCATTTATCGAAGTGTATGCGTGGTGGGCGCAGCGCGATTATGGCGCGTGCGCTGCGGTGTTACTACGCGACCGCTAAACAAGCGCGCTTATTTTATATCAATATATTTTAGAGAATTAATTCCAACGTTTCTAAAGACGGAAAAATCGCCGAAAAAATCGCGCTCGTGTGAACACGCTCTAAGTAAGAACACCAACTGAGTCGTTGTTAATTGGAAGGAGGAGAACGAAGGAGAAGTAAATGGGAAAGAACAAAAGAATATTACTGCCTTTTATCAACTGTAACGGAATCTTTATAAATGCGAAAGTCTCTGTATGTCTGTTACGCTTTCGAGCCTAAACCACTGAATTGATTCTGATGAAATTTGGTATAGAGATGTATTAGACCTTTCAGAACAACACAAGCTACTTTTTATTGCAAAAAACTGGCGTGAAAGGATTAAAATATTGAATGGAAATTTACATGAAAAATCGTCAATGCTGAATATTAATATTTTATACGATAACCGACATTCACGTGGGTGGAGCTGTGGGCAAAAGCTAGTAGTCCTATAATCTAGACTGGACTTAACTATCCTTTATTCCAAGACAGAATCTGTCTGCTATACCACCCTTCCAAAACATCGCCATTGTATCGATCTTGACATAATAATAATAATAATAATAATATTCTACCACATTCACACAGCGCCATCTAGTCCCAAATTAAGCAATTATATTTGCTTGTGTTATGGGTACTAAAAAACTGATATACTACTTATATACATTTTTTTTTTGTAAATACATACATATTATAGATAAATTACATCTAGACACAGAACAAACAATCATGCTCATCACACAAAGGTTTGTCCTGGGTGGGAATCGAACCCACGACCTCCGGCTTAGCAGTCAGGGTCACTAACCACTAGACCAACAGGCCAGTCAACATAAAACCATTAGAGCTTATTATGCAGAGAATTAGATGCTTCAATACTGTCGCATTACATCGCTTCAGCGTTATCAGATGTATGTAGGATTGAATGCTAGTCTGCGAGAACGTATCGCCAATGGAATACGCTCAGGATCGATATCTACGGCTAATTGATTACCTATTGTTTGTTGCTTGACTTTGTGAGCATTGTGTTTAGCTCTGCGAATTGGTTTTAGTAGGGTTTGTGAATATCTCAACATATGTACTTGCAACTCGGGTTTTATTTCGGCTCAGTGCAAATATTTGCCTGCATGAACATGATGAGCATTGGTCTGGGTGTTTAATTTATAATATATAAAGTATTTACAAAAAAAAAACTGACTTATCTAATAAAACAAGTTTTATCGATTCATTACTGACAGTTAATTTGATTGGTGAACATTAGTTTGGCAAATATTTTTGTGACATGAACATGACTATTTGCAATTGTCTGGGTGTTTATGTAAATTATATATGTATTTACAAAAAAAAAGAATCTGAATAAGTATTATGTTTATCCGCATTCTAGATTAGCAATGTTTTCAGCTCATTAAGAATAAATGTTAGGAAAAATACATCAATTATATGGTATTATGTCCGGTTTTGTATATAAGGAACATTTTAAATATTGGAACGAATTTATTGACTTCAATAACGTGAACATTGACTATAGTCGTGCAATGGTAGGGCATGCAACTGTAATCATTCGATAATAGTAATCCAAAAGAATTTAAGTTTATAAGTGTCGCGATACTGGGTACAGTACGGTACTATATCTTTCACAATAATAAAACACGGCATTCACTGTACAATACAGAGTTCTCTATAAATCAAATCAAATAAAGATCTCGTGGTCGCTCGCTAACCAAATGGGCTGACCTAATTAAGTCCCTCACTAACACCACTATGTCCGACTGCTCTCACAATGCCTTAAATAGAGCCGAACGGAGACGTATAGCAAGGAGCGCCCTACGTGAAGACCCACACATAATCACGACCACTGTGTCATGAGTGTACGACTAAAAAGAAGATACATCAAATCAAATGACGAGTGGTTAATGCTCAACCTAGTGTCAGGATTTGTTCAGATATCTAATAGAGACATCCGACTTGATCTAACTGTTATCAACTTGGTAAAAACCGGGACCGACTTTTAACGCGCCCTCCTAAGCACGGAGACGCTCAGATCAAATACCACTATTCAGTCACCCATCTATGATCAGCCGCACTCTATGTTGCTTAACCCGCTAATCGTTTACCGACTAATGAACGGAACGAGCTATGAGCGCCGAATTTTCTTTAGAAATAGTTTAGAATAGTTTCTTTGCTTGAAATACTACTTAGGGAGTATTGTACTAGATACTACAGTACTAGATTCCGGCCTGTTACCTTCTTCAAGTAAAATCGAATTATACTGACGATTAAATAAACCATTGAAACAAAATAGGAGGAAGAATCCGTTGTTCCTAATATATACTAGACAATTTCTTTCAAAACAACTGCTCCAGCTTACCACTCATAAGAGGCAAGATTAAATGTACTCAGGCTACCCTTTTCTTTTAATTGATGACCAGAATTTAAATTACTTATATATTTTTTGACTGGCCTGTTGGTCTAGTGGTTAGTGACCCTGACTGCTAAGCCGGAGGTCGTGGGTTCGATTCCCACCCAGGACAAATCTTTGTGTGATGAGCATGATTGTTTGTTCTGTGTCTGGTTGTAATTTATCTATAATATTGTATGTATTTACAAAAAAAAAAAAAAAAGTATTTAAGTAGTATATCAGTTGTTTAGTACCCTGTAGGTTAATTTGCTGACATTTTGTAAACTTTGACGTTCATAAGTGTTAATTTAATTAACCTAAATGAATAAACATATATTTCATTTCATTTCATTTCATTTCATTTCATTTCATTTCCATAACACAAGCAAATATAATTGCTTAATTTGGGGCTAAATGGCGCTGTGTGCATGTGGTAGAATATTATTATTATTATTATTATATTTTTCATAATTTGAAATTTAAACTTTACACTGTATTAATTTATAAGCATAGTACTGCCATCTAGTACTATAGTAAGTAACTATAAAGGTAAACAAATAAAAGTTTATTATTTATAATAAAATTATAATTAAATATAAATACGATTAACATGAATACAATCAAAGTTAATTACTTTTATAGCGTTCATGTTATTCAAATTACGATTAATGATAATAATGATTACGTTAACTCATGAACAATGCAGTGACTACTAACGCCATCTATGATTTCAATTTTAAACTTCATTGAATTTCTTGATCTTCACAATAATATATAATTATGTAGCTTTTTTAAATATCTATTGTACGAACTTCAATAATTTGAAAGACAAAATTTAGATAGCATAGATTTTTATCGTCTATAATTCGCAGGTGACCTTTCAATTTAGGAGTTTAGTATCGGACAGCTGCAGTGTTAGCAGTATGGTTGTCGTACTGCGCACGGCCGGTCGATTTTTTTCATACAACCTATGCGTAAGCGTGCAGAACGTTCTCCGTCCTGCTGACGTGTGTTTGTCGTCTTGTGAAAGAGCCCGTAGATGAGCAGGTTGCTATTCAGGTCACAAATAATCTAGTATCATAAACTGAAAATTTCGCAATAGAATAAAGTAAAGATGTAAGCTATAAGAAGACGTGAGTTTAGATTATATTAGACATCGTCTTGTCAAAAGTTTCATAAGATTTTTTATAGATTTATTCAAATTGAAATCAATATCCATTTTTCGTGACAGTATCTACCCACACATCTCATGAATTCATTTTATCTATTGATACTTCAATCTTATATTCTATTATGTTTTATGATCAAAAATTGCTGTAGAACAACATAAATACATACAATACGCTGTCCCATTCATCTAATGTAATGTATTGGAGTATAACAGCGTTATTTCAATCAACATCGCTCGTTCGTCACGCCCATCACAATGTCACGTTTAGGGGCCACACATTTATTGTTCAGGGATGTCAAAATAGCATTAAATATATATTTTTTATATTTATTTACTAAAATGACTTTTTTTTTTTTTATATTAGCCTACCAAAGTGACTCCACTTTGCCTGATGGTAAGCAGTAAGTGGAATCCAGAAGTGGCGGACACCATTCCAAAAGCCAAACTACTGGTATGGTGGCCTCCACTATGGCGGCTTAGTGAGATGCTTTTTCACGCCCCGCTTAAAAGACCCAGGATCAAAATTAGATGGGAACACATGCGCTGGCAAAGAGTTCCAGGCTTTAATTGAACGACAAAAGTATGAAGTGCTGAACCGTTTGGTTCGAGACCCTTTAGATTCCACTGTGAAAGGGTGGCACTTTAGTCCCGCACGTGTTGTTCTGGATAAAAAGGGAGAGGGTGGGATTAATTCAAAGAGCTCTTCAGAACACTCTGCATGGTAAAGGCGATAGAAGACGGCCATTGAGGCGTTGTCTCTTCGCAGCTGTAAAGGCTCAAGGGTCTTAGTAGCCTCCGGGCTTCCGATGATACGGACTGCTCGCCGCTGCAACCTATCGAGTGCATCCAGTAAGTACTGTGCGGAGCCATCCCAAAGATGAGAGCAGTACTCCACGCAGGAACGAACCTGTGTCTTATAAAGAAGACAGAGCTGCTCGGGCGTGAAGTACCGCCTCACCCTGTTCAGGACACCGAGTTTACAGGAGGCGGTTTTAATGACGCACTCGATGTAGTTCTTGGGGTTGAGATCTCGGCTGATGTCCATACCCAGGATACTTAGGCTATCCTGTAGTGGTAACGCTGTGTTCTGAAGAGAGGGAAGGGGAAGGAACGGAGATTTTTTTGCAGAGAACGCGCACACCTGTGTTTTCTTGGCATTGAACTCGACCAAATTCTCACAACCCCATTTAGAAATGCGGTATAATACTTGGTCGAGCTCAGCTTTTTGACTCAGTTTTTTCTGATGGTGTTCAGCAATGACGCGCTGTTAAAGTTACTTCAATATGAATAGGGTAGTATGGATAGTGTAATGCCATAAGCTACTAAAATAGTGCTCGGTTTAAAATTTATTAGAAGTCTAGTAGAGTGGAATGTAACTTTTGCACTAAGCAGACTTATTCATTTACTATTATTTCAAGTTAGGTATCGTGATTTATTTTGCTGGTTTTCTTTATTGCGTATAGTAGCAGACAAGCCAAAGGACCACCTGAAGTGGCAAATCACTACCACTTACTACCTTTAACGTCTAAAACAAATATGGGTAGATGGTCTATTCAATGGCATTAAAAGCAAGGCGGCCCTATTTCCCCCTTTCCTCTTTCCTTACCTACCTCATTCTCTTCCCCTAACCCCATTCCTAGCCGCCATAGTGGAGGCCACCATACCAGCGACATTTAAGACGATGGCTTTTGGTATGGTAGCCACCACTTCTAGATTCCACTGACTGCTTGCTTGCATCAGGCAGGGTGGAGTCACTTTAGAAGCTAATATAAAAAAAAGGATAATTTATTTTTTTATTAGTACTAAGTTAAGAATAAAAGTAAAAGTTCAGTACCAGCCCTAGCGTAATTAGGCACGGTACTCGACTCAAAATATTTTATAAGCGTGACCGAATACCGGTTTGTATCGGGGTGAGCAGAATCATAGCTTTTAGGGATGTCACAAAGTGGTGTGAAATGCGGCGGTCCCACTTAATATAATAATGCATGAATATAATAATATAATGAAGAATTCTATTCATTTCTTTTATACGATCTGACCACGTTTGAGTGAAGGGTCGACGTTCTGCTTTTGATGGTGTCTTATGCGTCATAACGAGTACCTACCATCAATGCAAGCATCAATGACGTAAAGTATTCAGAAATGTGTTATGCATAAAACATAAAATACTACATTTATTTTTTATTGCCGACAGTGTCAGATGCAAACCACGTGATGGTATGTGGTAACTGTCGCTCGTGGATAACTCAGAGTCCCTAGCTTTGCTCCTGGAATGCTAGGGGTTCTGCTAAGCCTCTGCCTACCTTGAAGGAAATAGGTAGGTGAAAGGTAAAAGGAAAGGGGGTAATTATGCATGGTTTGGTATTGTTACTGTAATTTTAGTATGCGTAATGTTTGTTAGTCATTCAAGCAATAAATATCCACATAAGTTTATAACTAAATAATATAAATTGTTCGATTATTATAGAACAATAAATTAATACGTGATATATAATTATAATCGAAATGCAATTGTGTTCGTTACTAATCGATTCAAATCGGTTAACATTTAATTACTTATTGGTCATCTCTAGCTGCGTAATATTTATTTTGGTTGCTTATGCGACTAGGATAGTCAGCAGCCCGTTGAAGTTTATATGGTAACCAACCCACCTCTGCTATAATAACTCGGCGCGGTTTCATCCGCGTTTTTGCTTTCGTCGACAGTAGCGTCACATAGCCTATAACCTTCCTCGAGAACTGGACTATTATACGCAAAAAGAATCAAATCAGACTGGTAGTTCCAGAGATTAGCGCGTTTAAACAAACAAACAAACAAACTGTTCCGCTTTATATAAATAGTACTAGCTTTCCGCGGCGCGGTTTCACCCGCATCTTTGCTTACTGCTCTGCTCCCTTCGTCAATAGCGTGATGTTACATAGCCTATAACCTTCTTCGAGAACTGTAGTTTTAGAGATTATCGCGTTCAAACAAACAGACAAACTCTTCCGCTTTATATATAGTATAAATAAATAGGCTGAAAAATATCTTCTAAATATTTATATTTCTTCCGAGAATTTTCTAAATAATAATGAATACCGCGTCTAAAACCGCAGTGTGGGACGCTGTGTAATTTCAACCGGTAAGTTTTTATTATTTCTTCGTGCCAACATTAAGTAATACCGACATACACGTGGTATATTAATTCACAAACCTTCTAGATTGATCAACTGCTGAACAAAGTATTTATATAACTTACAACTACATTGTTATTCTGCTCAAGTAGCTCTTAAAAGCATCTCCAGTTACCGCGGTAAACAGCCGTAAAATTTTATCTGTCACACGTTTCACTGCGAGTATCAAAATTTTATCTATTAAGGCCTATACTGTGCTGATTCAATGTGAATTGTATTGCGTGGTCGATATTAATCTATTTGTTTGTGACAGATTAAAATATTTCTAGTTTATTAGTTTAACTTTGCAAGCGGGCAATAGCTCACTTTGTATTATAACCCGTATTAATATTATAAATGCGAAAGTAACTCTATCTGTCTGTGCTGTCACGCCTAAACTACTGAACCAATATTGATGAAATTTGGTTTTGGAGGTATACTAGACCTTGGGAATAACATAGGCTATCTTTAATTGCGAAAAATGGGTTGCAGAGATTGAAATAGTTAATAAATATTTTTATAAATATCGTTTATGTATAAATAGACATTCACGCGGGTGGAGCGGCTGATGTTGATGGGTAATGTCTCGATGGACTTAAAAGCATTAAAGTATTTAAGTAATATAAGTATTTAAGTATGCCGAAATGAAATGCAAACGTAGCTGAGGTTATTGATATAGGTTTGCAGACAGCTAAGACTTCTATTAGACCGAGTGGAGTATTATATATTATGTATACTTTAATTGCGCAATCCGTCAGAATAGCAGTCAAACTGTCTTATAAGATGTCTATCGCAGCATCCGATAAGACTAAGACTTTGACCGCCAATTCACAGAATTAGCAAGAGACTAATGAGTCTCACAAACAAAGTAATGACTTTGTTGAATATCCGACAAAAAAATAGAGAAATAAAAACATAACAATATCAATGGGTGAAGCAAAAGAGGCTCACTAGTACTTTTACAAAAAAAAAAGAAATATGTAAAGAGTAAAGTCTCTTTACAGACTTTCTTTTTTTCTTATTTATTTATATATTTACTGTGACTGCTTTGTTTCACACGTGAGTGCCAATAAGTTTTTACGACATAATTTTCTCGGCTTTTCCTCACTATGATATTCATAAGAAAATAATCTAATCTAAACGATGAAAACCGCATCCAAATCCGTTACGTGGCTTAAAAGAAATTAACAGAGGAACAGACAGGAGAAAACAACTTATTACTATATAGACACTTTATAGAAAAGGGTCCGAGTGTTTACTAATATATCTAGATGCCAAAAATGTAAAAACATTTAAACATAGTAATAGCAATTTACTTATCGATGAAAAAGAACATATTTATTGCAAAAATGCGTACGATAAGTATAAACAGTATTGATAATAAATATAATTTGTTTCTCCAAATTCCGCCTCCTGGCATGCAATATGTGATTATGAAGTTATATGAAGCATTCTATGCAACAATAAAAATATTAAAAATTGATGAAAATGTAGATAGCTTGATTCACTTGTCATATATTATTGCAGCCAGGTGAGACTATCAATATTCATTTACTTAATTTAAACACTTTTAAGCGTTGGCGCCATCAGTATAAATGCAATAATTTGAACTAATGTTGATAATACAACCTTTCGCGCGTCAATGTTAATAATACACTTTTACGTAATATTGTGCACACTTCTCTTGATCTTTGCTATTGGCTAATGGGTGTGGTAATGTCAGTTGTCACAGCCAATAGGAAAGTTTGCGTTCCGTTCCGTTTTATCATATTATATGATACAAATTATTGTTACATTACATGTCATATATTACTATTTAAATAATAACTATTAAAATTATATTACAGATTTATATATTTAAACATTTTATAAGATCATTATTATATTTACTTATTTATTTTAAATATTTTGTTTCAATCTACACAAATTGTGTATACGATTGTTATTAATGTCAGGGTATTCTTTGATCAATCCGTGATATTTTCATACCAGAATACCATCCATCTTGGCTCTAACAGAATAACAGCGCTGCTCTGTGTTCGCAAAGTGGCACAAAGCTGAGTTAGGGCCATTTTGTATCTCACTAAGTTTGTTACTTTTATTTTTTATTTATTACTATATATTGTTGATATGTTCTGTAAACTAACTTGTTGAGAACAAATAAATGTTTTTTCTTTCTTTCTTTTTTCTTTCACACCTGATACGTGCAGTTTCTAGTAGAACATATAACCATTTGAATAATTAATGGTCGACACGGCAAGACATTAAGGTTGCGACAGGAGTGCAGTCGTTAGTGAAAACCTCCGGGCTACGTCTGACGATCTAAGACAAACCCTCTAACTTTACTAACGTATAAAATTGGTGGGAGTACATTGCTGCTAAAAATATATTATTTTAATTCAAATTCATTTATTTACTGAAATGTGGTTAATACTTAAGGTGTTATATTTTACATTATTTTGATTCTCACATTAACCTCTAAAGGCATGAAAATTTTAAAAGAGTAACACCTAATTTTTAAAAGGCTGATCAAAAAAAAATTACTAATAACCTCTTTAATCTCATGTGAAGTAATAAAATAAAATTACCAATTGGGTTGCTAAAATCATGAATAATTAGTGTAATTTGATCTATATAGTAACTATTGATTTAGGCATAATTTTTGACCGTGATCTGTCATGGACCTCGCAGCTTCAGGCGCAAGGTTTTCGCTTCGGCGGGATCCCTCAGAAGGTTAAGAAACTTTCTTCCTATCGCCACCATATGTACAATAAAGTGTGAATAAATAAATAAATAAAATAAATAACTAATATAATTTTATTTGTTTTCTTTTTAAATATTAACAAACATAATGTGTCTCTATCCTGTCTGATGGTAAGTAATCAATAAAGTCCAAAGAGTAGAAGATACTATCTAAACCAATTTTTAGGAAAACTTTCGCCACCAGTTGGCGCCACTTAGGTGAAAGGTCTTCCATTCGCATAAATTCAAAATTCATTAACAGTTTGAAATCAATAGAATCGTTCACGGTTACCTATCAAAGATTAAAAGTGCTTTGACAGGTGCCTGGACCTGACGCCTCAATGCTGCCACCTCGTAGGTGCCATTTTATAAAACCCTCATTACGTTAAAATTAATTACTGACATGGTCGCCCACTATAATGGCTTTGTAAGATGCTTTTTCTTGCCTCACTTAAAAGGTCCGGGTTGTCCTGGCGTTTCAGAATCCTATAGTAGATATGAGAGACCACAGATATGTCCATTAATTATGGTAACCACTTAACAGGCATAGGCTGTATAATTATACAGCTTGGTCACGTTCTTTATAGTCTTCCCTTCCCTTTGCTCTTCTGTTCTCATTTTCTTCTCTTTCACACTCAGCAATGGCTTAGTTATACTTTTATAGTATGCTTAGTGGCGACAGCAATATCGTTATCTTATCAAAATTTGAACTGTAAATTTGTTCACTAACTAAGTATTTCGAACTTAAATTCGTTGCGGGGTCCAAGACAGTAGGTTTAGCAGTCCCCGGGACTTCTGAGTCCCAAAGCTCGGGGTTTCGTATTGGTTATCACTGTTAATCCTGGCTTACAGGAGTCACAGTGATAGGCATGTGGGTGGGATTGTCCCGAATAACTAAGTAGTACAAAAAACTACAAACAAGCAATGTACACTTAGCCATATAAACACTCGTTCACTCGCAGTCTGCGAGTGAGTGAACAATTTTTGTGAGTGGCCGCTACCGACAATTGTTTCACTGTTCCACTTGTATATCGCGCCGCTTATTACTGGAGTTTGTTATGCCAACTGTATCTGAGAAGGCTACACTTGGCACAGACTAAAAAATGAAACAACAGCAATTTTCTTCATGAATAGTTATTGCTTTTGTGTCTGAGGTTTGCTTGTGCAGGAATTGTCTTTAGATATGAATATGAAGCAAGAAGTAAATTAAATCTAGTGCTACTGTGTGTTTGTTATTGTTGTATGTTTATTTGTCGAAATAAATGTATGAATCGGTAACTCAAAACACAGACGTTTGAGTCCCTCTTCGTGGTTGAAGCATCCACATTTATTTCACAAATTTATCCAAGAAGTCCTAGCAGTTATATATTCTGCATTGAAATTAATGTTTCTTTTAAATTTTGATGACTTAGTACACATTGTACATACAAATCTATGCTATTATATAAAGCGAAAGAGTTTTAACGCGCTAATCTCTAAAACTACGAGTCGGATTTGAAAAAATATTTTTGCGTATGATAGCCTAGTTCTCGAGGAAGGTTATAGGCTATGTAACATCACGCTACTGGCGACGGGAGCAGAGCAGTAATCAAAGACGCGAGTGATAACGCGTCGCGGCAAGCTAGTGTTATATATTTAATCCAGTAATGTCTTAGTCGTGAAGGCAGACGGCAGATTATGGGTTCGAACCATATTGGTAGCTATGGGTACTTACCTTTTGAACTCAATTTTGTATGAGGCGGTTAACTTAACCACTCGACTATCATCAAGCTGTTATTGCTAAGTAACACTACCACTTATCACAAATACAAGACATACATAAAGTTGTAACCTTAGGCTAGAAAATAGAAGAGCTAAACAATTTGTATGTAAATAATAAAGCAACTTCACAAAGCGAGAATACGAGTACAAATAAAGCAATCAGGACATACAAAAAGTATTTTGTTTTTGAATTGAATTACTAAGATTTAGTTTTACTACAAAATTTAGTTTATATTTTGTAGTTGTCATAAGATTTGATATAAAGGAATAATAAATTATAGGTATTGTATGTACACACAACGCATATTGTTCACAAAATCGATTAGAGATACATTTTGTTCAGACTTACAGGATACCTAGCTATGTTTTCTTTCAGTCTAAATCAGTAAAATACATTGTGTAATTATAGTCGCGAAAGAATTAGTTGGCAGTTTGATCCCACTTCTTAAGTCAAAAATGTTATGTGACATATTGCCGGACAAAGTACTGTGTATACAGAGAAGATATTTTGTATTGATCGCAACCTTATAATTCAGATTTTTTGTAGTGGTAGTGCATTTTTCCTCAAAGTTAAGTTTTAACTTACATGTCTACATATAAAAAGTACGTATGAGTTTGAAAATGTTAAAATCGTTACTAGCGTACGGTGAACCATACTACTAGATGGCTTAAACACCATGTAGCCATCGGCTATCACACAACATGAATTACCTAAACTTCAGTTTTTCTCATGTCTACACCCTTGTCAAACTTAGCTGTAGGCAAATAGACTAACGTGTTTTTAAAATAAATATTTAAAATAAAATGTATTTTGTTAATTCTAAAATAATGTCCAATTTTATTCCAATCAATATCCATTTACTAACAAAATAGTAGATAATATAATATTACTGAATAATAATTTCTATTATAACATACATTAAGTACAAAGTCCTAACTCCTAATAGCAGTTGAACGATAAACTAAATCTGTTTTCCCACTCGTTTAACCGCACGTGAGTTCAGCCCTAACTCTTCAAATAAGGCTGTTTGCAAACGAAGAAACGTATTAGAAACGCGTAGTAATCTCTGAGAAACATTCGGCATATCGTTTGTAAGTTTAATTACCCTAGTATGGGGACGGACGGGCAGATCAGTACGTGCTCCGGCTGTGTTATTAGTTCTCCAATTTTCATATTAGCTTAAATAATATGTTAGGTTAATTGACGACGCAAGTTATGAGCGCCTAGCGATTCTATCTTAAAAATTATCGACTAACAATTTCTTATATTTAGGCGATTTATGTTTAAAAAGGCACTGACTTTTTGTTACTGTAAACTTTAAACTAAACGCTGATATCGAAAAAGACCAAAAGTGACGGTTATCGGGCTAAATTATATATCACTCTCAACTTGTTGAAAATGTATACTCGTTCCGTTCGCTCACCAACCCAATAAAATGAAAACAAGTCTTACGAAATACACTACTGCGAATAAAAATAGTATTTCAGTCAGTGTCTCGCCAATGACGGATAGTGTGTACATAGTAATGCCCATCAAGACTTCAGATTGCGATTGTAGTATGATTTTAAAGTCAAACTCATTCATTCACTTAGATCATGGTCCAGCGTGGGCTGACCTCTCAAGGTAGACCGACTCAACGTCTTGTTATGGGTGGCGGGCGACCGATGAATCAGGGTGGTTTGTGATCGGTGAAAGTAGTGGCCGTCTTTCGACTGTAATAATGACAATTATGATAATACATGCGTGCAACTTATAGACTAGGGCAGGGCTAGGAACTAGCAACAAAGTGAACTTTTTTAATCGACAGATATTCAAAAATGAAATATGCATTACGTACCAAAACAAATTAAATATTTTCTTCCATCACAATGACTCCACACTATCTGATAAACAGTCAGTGAAATCCTCTTGCATAATAATAATATTTTCAGTCTGTTTATCGTCCCATTGCAGGGCAAAGTCCTCTTCTCATATAGAGAAGGCATGAGCATTCAATTAATCGCCACGCTTGCTCAAGGCGCATTGGCAATTTCAGTCTTTTGAGTCTAGATTTCCTCACGATGTTTTTCTTCACCGTCAGTCAGAAATGTCCAAGATAAAACTTAGAAAGTACATATGATTTGAAAAATCACATTAGTACTTGCCCGGATTCGACCCACTACCTCGTGCTTATGAATCTGGTGCCTTATCTATTGGGCCATTTCGACCCTGGGCTTCTTACATATTTAGATTTTAATAAGAGCAAAATTGCAAGCACTATCACAAATATTTCTCCGCTCTATTCTCATAACACAGACCACACACAAACCCGAAGCGATCCAAAGTTAGTGAGGGAGCAAGTTCGTGGCGCGTGTGCTCTTTACTGTGTGTTTTGATGCTGCGTACCACCTGTATTGTAATTAGTTTAACTATTGTACGTGAGTGTGCTATGTGCTGTACTTAGTACTGCATGCAAGGAGGTGTGGCAGTCTATGGTATCCATGTCCGTATCGGAGGTCAAAGACAAATGATACTAGGTTTATTCCATCCAGTTCCACCAGTAGTTAGATAGTCGAACTGTTTGGAATATTGGTAGGTATAAAGTTTGAAGATTAATCTTAGAAATATATTTGCCCGACCGCCGATGTTAAGGAGGGTAATGTTTTTCGAGCGTATGTATGTATTTATGTGTTTAGGTATGTATGTGAGTATGTATGTCTATTTCTTTGGCACGCTATACGGTCTAAATGGCTTGATGGATTTTAACGTGTGAGTTGTCATTAGATTCGTATTGATTATGGGAGTGACATAGAGTCATAATATTTCAATGTAGCGTCAGCACGAGAAAAAATTTTTTATGTTTTTTTCCAATTTGTTTTAGGCGGGCGGCCTTTTTGTTTTTTAATAATAATATATATTGCTTGTTATTGATCGATACATCTGCATCAGCCTCTTGCGGTTTCTTATTTATTTATTTATTAATCTATACAATAGCAAGCCAGGTTGTAAGCTCTGCGTATGTGTGCACAAATGCTCCAGATATTAGGTTAGTTGTGACAATACATAAATATTACAAAAATATTATATGTCCTTTATGAACCGGATTTGTAACTGCTGATACATGGAATTTAACTTCACTTTTTAATTTCCTGAGACTACTATTAAATATGTCTAAGTTAGAATGTCTAGACAACATGTAATTGTATAATCGGCACATTCTGGATACAGGGTTATAGAAAGAGGATTTTTGTAAACTTGAGGAAATACTCTTAGGAGGGATTGCGAAGTAAACACAAACTTTAATAATCTATGTCATATCTAATGTATGACAATCGTATCCTATTTTTTATAATATTTAAAATGCGAAAGTTTGTGCGGGTGAAGCCGTGGGGAGCAACTAGTTTAAAATAAATTCATATTGCACACGGAATCCTTCAAACACCGTTAAGATGTTCAGAAGTAGCAGTATTTTGGTTTAGCTTATAATAATAAAGATGATTTAAACTTGAATCTTCTACATAACCTATTTCTAACGATGTTTACCCTCAAGGTAACACCTAATACTCAACATCACCAACATCAAATGTTATTTAATTTAAAATTTTGATTACCTTCTAAAATCCGCTATAATTTTATTTAGCTACGTATGTGTTTTAAGCCTCATTTAATCACCTGTGCACGACGTACGGGGTTCATAACTCGTGAGAGGCAAAGCGATACCTTTGTGCATATTTAATGTTAAGCACTGTACGGTAATGAAGTTAGAAATATGTTTACCGGTATTAGTTAAATACATGCTATAGCTGCTGTAATATTTGAAGGATGTTTCGTAATTATTAATATTTATAATAAAATAGCAACCAGGCTCGTCCTCGCATAAGTGTGATATGTTTTAACGACATTATTTAAAAAAAATAAAGTTCTCGGCTTCTTTTTACTAAAATATGCATGTATTACATATAAACATTCTAGTTTAAGCCTTTTGAACGATAGAAAAAACTCTATTAAATTAAGTGCAGGGCTTATAAGAAGTTAGCAAAGCAAAAGACAGAAGACAAGCAATGTATATAATTAAAAATCAAAAACCCCTCCTTTCTAAAACAGAGTGAAATAAAAAAAACTCGTTTTTTTTCTCGTGCTGACGCTACATTGAAATTTTATATACCCTATGTCACTCCCACAATCAATACGAATCTAATGACACCTCATACTACGGTAAAATCTATCAAGCCATTTAGGCTGTGGAAAGTGCCAAAGAAAAAGACATACATACCCACATACATTCATACATACATACGCTCGAAAAACATTACCTTCCATAACTTCGATAGTCGGGCAAAAAAAGCGATACTGCTTTATAATATTTAGAGTTGATGATCATAGAAAAAATAATTGGTACATATACGTTACGTTTTAGAAAGAAAGAAAGAAAGAGAAAGAAAAACATTTATTTGTTCTCAACAAGTTAGTTTACATAACATAAACAATGCATTGTAATAAAAATAAAAATAGGTAACAAACATATTGAGATACAAAATGGCCGTAACTCAGCTTTTTGCCACTTTGCAAACACAAAGCAGCGCTGATATTCTGTTAGATCCAAGATGGATGGTATTCCGGCATGACATCAGCACGGATTGATCAAAGAATACCTTGACATTATTATCAATCGTTGCTAAAATTTGTGTAGATTGAAAACAAAATACTTAAAATAAATAAGTAAATATATAATGCTCTTTTAAAATGTTTAAATATATAAATCTTTAATATATTATAGTTATTATTTAAATAGTAATATAATCTAACAATAATTTGTATCTTAAAATAAAATAAAACGGAACGGAACGCAACTTTCCTATTGTCTGTGACAACTGACATAACCACATCCAATAGCAAACATCAAGAGAAGGCGCGGGATTTAAAAATCATGCAAGTGACGCTCTGATGAAGTTTTGAAACTTTGAGTGAAACATTGATATTTTATATATTTTGTTCTCTAAGTTTAATGTAAAATCTTTATGTATACAGGCCTATTATATATTTTATTGCCTATATCCTCTCAGCAGTGTAGGCTATAAATGTCAATTGCGCGCAACTGTGTATCTAATTACCGCGAATCGCGAAAATTCAGTATTCGCAACTCAGCAATTTTAATTTCGCGATATCTCTTAATTTTCAAAGAGGAGCTAAAAAGGGAGTCAAGTCCCGTTACGCCTTCTACCAACAGATGAATAAAAGGGACTATAGTCCCTTTTGGTCTACAAGGCAATATATATTTATTTTTAATTAAAATAATATAAAAAAAAAATAGGTATTTTATGACGTCTCAAATTACATAAATATCTATTATTTAAAAAAAATACCCGTAATCGAAAAAGTTAATGTTTTAAATACATAATATATACATATTACATACATATTGCACACATTAAACTCTTAAATCAATAAACAATAACATTCCTTGTCATTAACTATTTCACAATGAGACCTTGACAAAGCCGTAACCCGACACCCGAGCGAAATCCGATCGCTAACGTAAACAATAGGGTCCGTTGTTTATAAATTCTAAGAATACTTACAACATCTGGCATATCCATTTTGTAGTTTGGTTCACACACTTAACACAAACAAAGTTAGCAGCTGTTACAAGTGCTTACTTTATTATTTCGATAAAATAACACAAAACTTGAACCACTTGAACCACTTGAAAAAAAAAAAAGGTCCTTGACAAAAAAAAGGTTCCATGACTTTATCACGATAGCGTTGTTTTCAAATAAAACATAACACTTCACAAATAGATAAGATTTCCAACGTTTTGAGGTAAAAACAATACTGGCTACTATATAAAAAACTTAAGAAATCAACAAAAGAGGAGAACGAAAGAGTTCTCTCGCGCGCGTAAATAACACTGACAAGAGACTTTTATGACAATTTATATTTGACATCTAAATGTCTATAATTATTTAATGTTGGTATCGTTATTAGTTGCGTTTAGTTGACAATAACCGTTAAAATCAGGGAGTTATAACGAATAACACAGTTGGAGTACTACCGATTTTAGACATGTTCGATTTTTTTTTCATTTTTGGTCGGCGGCCATCTTGAATCGCGCTTTAAAAGCGAAGTACACAGTTAGGGGTATTTTGACACTTCGCTTTAAAAGCGAAGTGCACTGTCAAGGGGATATAGGCAATACAAAAAAAAACTTACCTCAGCAATCTGACTGTGGATTAATTGGCCAACATTTTGTTTTTATTATAACGTTCTGTTTCACTCTAGTCATCGTGTGGGTGTGATAACCTTACGAAATGAAGGTGATTTTGCCCGATTTTGTCAAATATAAAATCTGAAAGACTCCTTTATACTCGAGGTCACAGAGCTTAAACGTTATTATTACGTATGAAAAGAATCAAGTTCTAAAATAAGACGAGAATAATCTTCACGTTCAAGTTAAGTATTATATTTATAGATTCATTATATTTCCAAAAAAGAATGTTCTATATGCTGTGACACCTCAAAGTTTTTATAATAATATGATTTATACTTTATTTAATAAAGTTAAAATACCATAGTTTCCTCACTGTAAAAAATAAAGTATTTAATTATGTATATCAGCTATAACATATTACTTTGGGTCTACTTAGCGTTGTGTAGTTGTTGTGATATTATCCTTTATTCAAACATTTCTTGAATAATACATTTTTAAACATAAGCATATAAAAAATATACATTTAAAAATGAAATATGGAAACCCGCTGGTATCGGGTACAGGGACCAAGCTGCGCTTAGGGCTCCAGAGATAGGAATCTCTGAAGGCCAAGGCCTTTTCTTTTTATAGAAGCATTAAATACCATGCTTGCTTAAAGCGGATTGGTAATTTCAGAGTCCAGGTTTCCTCACGATGTTTTCCTTCACCGTCAGTCAAAAATGTTCAAGATAAACTTAGAAAATACACATGATTTGAAAAATCACATTGGTACTTACCCGGACTCGAAGCCACTAGCTCGTGTTTACTAATTAAACCTGCTACTAGTCTTTAGGCCGCTATTAGACTATCATAGAAATATGATCAAAGATGTGTAAGTCATTTTTAAATGAAGAACATATGACGGCATAATAACTACATGTGATTATCTATGATCATAGTTTGAGAGTCGTAGAACTATGATCATAGAATTTGACAGATATATGAAATCATATTTATATGATAATGTAATACCGCTCTTAGGCCGCTATTAGACTATCATAGAAATATGATCATAGATGTATGAGTCATTTTTAAATGAAGAACATATGACGGTATAATAACTACATGTGATTTATATTGTCTATGATAATAGTTAGGAGATCCTTTTTGACAGCAAGCGTACAAGTAGGATCATATACAACACACTAGCACAGTCTGTATGTAAATAGACGGCGCTAAACTGTTGATTTGATCCTACTTGTACGCTAGCTGTTAAAAAACATCCCATAATAGACTGTGACACTAGCGTAAACGTAGCACCCATAGCAACGGAAAACACAGCTTGATGGTATATGACGTTTATATGATCAATAAGTGTAAATTATGTAAAAATGAAGAACGTCATTATATAACTATGATCATAGAATTTAACAGATATTAAATCATATTTATCTTATTTAAATATGATAATGTAATACCGGCCTAATATCTTAATAAACATACCAATTTTGATTCTTCTAACTATGAACACTGAGTCTTTAATTAAAATAAAATTATTACTATACCATAATAATTGTTATCACTGGGAGACAACAAATGGATCGTAGTTTAAAATTGCAGTTATTAATAATATAATATAGGAACAAAAACAAACAATGAAATAGTATTAGGACGGATACGGAAGTCGATAGCGTGCCCCTAATAAGTCCAATAATAACCAAAATATTATGATACAAATTTAACTTTCAACATTTAATGTTACAAGTTGCGAACGTGCTGCCACAAATTTAAGTTTTTAAGGTTTATGTCGTCTGATAACCCACTGTTTAATGGTAGCTGTAATAACTTATTGCAATAATCATTATTGTAAGCTTTTTGAATAAGTTTTAATAGTAGGTAAACGCTGCACTGGTTATATTTACTTCTTTTGTATTTGTTTACAAGCAGGGAACCAGCTCTGTGGGAATGAAGGAACACAAAGTATATTTAGAGTTAGATCAAGTAAATGTTTTCTAATTAAAAACTGTTCTTTTGTATTCAAAATATAAGATAGAACTGTCTATTGTAAAATATACTAAGCACTAGGCGACTACTTATACCGCAAAATTTAGTGTGATACTAAAAATTTTAATGACATTACGCGAAAAAAACATTTTGCTCGTCAAATTAAGTTCATCTTACTTTATACTTATACCAAATATTAACAGTTTATATAATACCTACGTAGAAACATTTATGACAGTTCACATGTTGCCTTTTCCTTTTGTAGCAATATGCAAATTGAGGTGGCCTGTAAAGCACACATTTTACTTTTTATTTTTCTTTACAACATAGAAAGCTGTAAGTAATTAATTATCTATAGAGTTAAGTGTATTGCCTGTGTCACTTTGCATGCTACTTGAAACTGTAACTTACAAAAATTGTAATAACCTGGCGATTAAAAAGAGTGGCTTGAGTTTCTTGCCAGTTCTTCTCATGGCTCTACTTCGTCAGCGAACTGGCTGTAGGTTAATTTGCTGACATTTTATAAGCTTTGACGTTCATAAGTGTTAATTTAATTGACCTATATGAATAAACATATTTTCATTTCATTGCATTCACCCTCATAGTGAGGCCTTACTCCAGTTTAAACGAGAAAATATAGTTAAAAAACTCAATATCAAAATAACCAAGTAACATGATTGAATTAATAATTATTTATAAGCCCTCAAACTTCCCGGCCACCGAACAAACGTAGTACCTACATAAATAATGAGTTGTCTTAACTCAGCACCCTTTGACATGTCTTTTGTTCACGATTGCTCCATCAATTTTGACTATCTGACATAACGGTACGTTTTCCTGCCGTTAAACACATATTGTACTCTTTGAACTGCCTTTTGAACAAAAACCTTCGCGACATCAAAGGAGCAGGTTCCAATAAAATTATCATGATACTGTACATTTTTGTCTGTCATATAAAAGAATGGTTACGGATATGTTGCTGGTGAATTATAATTTTTGTCATCGTGATAAACGTCTAGATAGTAGTTTTAACTCCTTGTTACTTTGGACTGCACCGTTGGTCTAGTAGTGTAACTGACTGCGACGCCGGGTGTCGTGGGTTCGATTCCCGCAGAATGCAAATATTTGTGTGATAAAAATTTGTATTTGTCTTCAGTCTGGGTGTTTCCTATGTATTCTAAGTATGTATTTACAAAAAAAAACTATTTATATGTATTATATTTCAGTTATATACCCATAACACATTGTGATAGTGTCCACATATTATTATATTATTATTAATTATGATACCTACACACAATTTAGAATAATCATTTAATATAAAATAGGTTCAGGTAAATGGAAACAAAACGGAAATTAATTTAAGTTTAAGTAAAGGAAGTAGCGAGACTCCTAACTTAAGTTTCAAGAGCTCTACTTAAAAATAGTATGATTTAAGTTATAACAAATGTTTTCATATTTTAACAATTTTTTGTAATAATTAAACATACTACCCTTAACACATAATAAGTAATTTTAATAATACCAAAATAGATATGTTATATTTAAAACATAACTCAAAAATATATATTTTCGTATAATAATAATGTGTTTACAATAAATAAATAAACCAGTAGACAGGCTTCCATGTTTTTAAAACATATATCCTATTTTCATGTCATAATTTTATATTATCACGACTGCAATACATATCTATTAAGTGATATTTTTATTTTCTTGAAACAACTAGTTTTACATCTTACAGCGACAAATTATTTTGAACAACAGTTGATATGGAAAAACAAATTGGAAATTGACGCAATGACGAAGTGGCTATATTATAGGGCAGATAGCAGGCCTCCTTAATACAATATAAATTACAGTTCAAAATTATATTTCTGGCTGCATGCACGAAAAAATGTCACGTTCCGCGTGCAAGCAAGTCCAGCGATAGAGAGGCACGCTGGCTTGTGACGTACAGAATAAACAATTTAGTGATTAAGTATATTTCAATTCAATTCATAAAAGTAACTATGTAATTGTTTTCTTATGACATTATTACGTAAAATTATCGTCCGTAAACCGCCCTTACAGACAACAAACAGTTTTTTTTTCATACAAGTTTAGTAACAAACAAGCTTACGTCCCATCTAGGTATTTGATAACCGTAACTTGTAGACATGTGACATGACTATGTCGCATCAATGATAAGAAGGCACACTTATTAAGCTCTTACTAACCTTAAAGGGTGAAATGGATGGGGAGGAAAAGGGAAAGAAGCAGAGGATGTGAGTTCGATTCCCGCGGAAGGCAAATATTTGTTTTTTTTTTTTATAATATAGCCTACCAAAGTGACTCCACCCCGCCTGATGGTAAGCAGTCAGTGGAATCCAGAAGTGGCGGCCACTATACCAAAAGCCATCGTCTTAAACTGCTGGTATGGTGGCCTCCACTATGGCGGCTGGGAATGGGGTTAGGGGAAGGGAATGAGGGAGGTGAGGAAAGAGGAAAGGGGGGAAATTGAGCCTTCGGCGCTCTCATTCTCCGAACGAAACGCAGTAGTACGGATACTACTACTACTCTTAAGTCGATCTTCTATGAGAGGGTAGTACTTCCCCGGACGATCCGGCCCATTCATGCTGAAATCAGCATGGATCTACTACAGTAATTTAAAAAAAAAAATTGTGTGCGTAAACATGAATATTTGCGTTGGGGTAGGTGTTTTTATATATAATATATTTACAAAAAAATATCTATTTAAGTAGCAAGCTATGACATGCTGTCATATATGCTTATTTTGGGTCTAGATCTCGTCTAGATGGCATTGCGTGTAGTTGTTGTGATATTTTTTATTATTAAAAAGGGGCTAAGAGGGTAGGGTATTAAACTTAAGCCGGACCAAAATGTGCAGATACTACCAAGAGTCTGAAGAGACTGCAATGCATGTCCTTTGCTCTTGTGCACCACTCATGCACAAACAGCACGTTTAGGACAGCACCAGGCACAACCAGATGAGATACAGACTCTTTCTGCTCGGACTATCTGGAAGTTCCCACACTCTATAGGAGTAAGCAATAAATTTTGTTTCATACAACTTTGGTGGTAAATAAGCACCCGATGGTAAGTGGTAACCGTAACCTTTAGAGATGGCTGTTTTCCTTTCCTTAATAGTGCTAAATTCACCGACAATGTCTTCATTCAGCCTATGAATCTTTTATTTTTAAATTGTTTCGAGTTTTACTGGCCACTGGGGGATGTAAAGGTAGTTTGAAAGTCGAACAATTTTTTCAAATTAGGAATATACTTTTGAAACTTTTACGTCTTCTTAAACGCTAAAAAGTTTGGTATATAATAAATACTTAATTCTTTCTTTTTATTTCATGTTAGATTTTTAAATGTAGGTACCTATCTTCTTTTTGTTTTGTTCGAAGATATATTAAAGCAATTCTTATTAGGATGTTACCTAAATAAAAGGAGGCTTATTATATTAATCATAAGCATCTTGTATTTCAGTTAGATTGATGGTGAGTAACGCACCTCTTTTATCTATTTAGTATTATTATTAGAATGTGCTTGATGGCAATAAATAATAGACAAATCTTATTAATTAATATTATAAATGTGAAAGTTGGGAACGTCTTTTGTCTATTTAGTATTATTGTGAGATTAATGGCAATAAAAAATAGACAAATTCTATTCATTATTATAATATTGAAAATGCGAAAGTTTGTCTCTCTCTCTCTATCTGTGTGTGTGTGTATGTGTGTGGTGTGTGTGTGTCTGTGTGTGTGTTTGGTACCACTCAGCGCCTAAACGATTAAAACGGATTTCGAGACGGACATAGGCTACTTTTTATACAAAAAAAAAATTTTGGCGCAGGTGAAGCCGTGGGCGCAGTTAGTATTTGTATACGTCTTTTTCCAGAGACCTTTTACCTTAAGCTTTTTACATGCGCGTCATTAGGGTTAAGCTGAATTTAATTTAAACGCTTAAAGGCTATTGCCGAGTAGAAATACATAAGCTGCAAGATGGTTCTATTGAAAATACATTTTAACGCAATGTCTAAAAGTTCGTTAATAGTATGTTTGTAAAGACCACCGCGATACAGTACAAAATTTCTCTCTAGTATTGATGCGTCTTTAAGAATATTTATTGTTAGCGTAAACACAACTTCCATATCATAATAAATGGGTTACAAAGTAGTAGCTTCCTGATATAAAAGGTTCTACTTAGAATATATTAAAAATGTAAGACAATAATGTTGTACATGATCGTGGCTCGTTAAACATTTCATTTTTCATACACTTTCTCGTAAGGCGTGTATACAAAGAAATATCAATAATTTGATTCCAGGAAGCTTATGTTCAACATAATTCTATTTGTAGCGAAATGTAAGAGATTTTAGGGTACAGTATCAAATAAATAAATTGGTACTCAAAATTCGATGCTCAAACTCCAAAGGTTCAGTTTTGACGATGGCTTTTGGGATGGTTGCCACCATTGGATTCCACTGACTGCTTACCATCAGGCAAAATGAGGCACTTTGGTAGGATAATATAAAAAAAACGGTAATCTTAGAAGGTTTTAGTAAAACACAAATATGATAAAAAATCAAGCAACTTCTGAGCTTCTGAGTCTATCAGAGTATATCATTACTTATTGTAATGAATTTTGACAAATCTGGCGTGCCTCAAGAAATAATCCTTGGGCCTCTTACTGCGTTGGTTACTTTGGCTATAAGACTTTAAAGGCTATAAAGACTTTAAAGGCTTTTAAGGCCAAGAAATCAGCGTGGATCTACTACCGTTATGCTACGGTAGTAGATCCACGCTGGTTTCAGCATGAATGGGCCGGATCGTCCGGGGAAGTACTACCCTCTCATAGAAGATCGACATATGAGTAGTAGTATCCGTACTACTGCGTTTAAGCTTTATTTTTATACCCAACTGGAAATGAGAGAAAATGAGGGAAGAGCGCCGGAGTCCCAATTTCCCCCCTTTCCTCTTTCCTCACCTCCCTCATTCCCTTCCCCTAACCTCATTCCCAGCCGCCATAGTGGAGACCACCATACCAGCAGCTTAAGACGATGGCTTTTAGTATAGTGGCCGCCACTTCTGGATTCCACTGACTGCTTACCATCAGGCGGGGTGGAGTCACTTTGGTAGGCTATAATATATAAAAAAAAAAAATCTTACAAATTATTCATACCAGAGGGCCTACTACTATCTCTCATAGCAGTATTATTTTAATCTTACTTTATGTTTAGTCTTTTTTTTTGCACCATTAAAAACAAAGATAGGGACAAAGTAAGGTTATATAAAAATTGCAATTTGGTTGTGGTACTGCCCCAATTGTAAAACCAAGAACTTTGCATTTGAGAAATATACGTTTATTCCGAAAGAACTCCACGAAGCAGTTTCTAGAAACGACCATGTTTCGCATATAAAGTAATAATAAAGTATACTTATACTAATAATATGAGCTCCATAATCCATGTACAGAACCCTCTCAACAGTGGCCCATTTCGAGCTTATCCATATATGTTTATTACTAGTCGTTTTCCGTGCGTGCAAAATGATCTCCATTAGACAGAAAGCTTACAAAATATCGCTTTGCAATATGTAACGAAATTTTGTTCAGATTTTTCTTGAGCGTAAGATATTGTCAGAAATGACACTGTGGTTAGCATTTGTGAGATTTTTGATTTCTCTACGTCTGCTAATAAACTTTCTAAAAGCAATAAATACTAGCTATAATAGTAAAATCTCCATTCGGGTGGGAATAGGGTATTTTAATTTATATGAGAAAATCTAAAATATAATATTCAGATAGCTTAGGCAAAAAGTAGTCGGAAAACATAAGTTTTAGTTCATAAAATAGCAAACTGAATTTTAAAATTAAATTTAAAGGTTTCAGCTTTTTTATTCTGTTTCTTAACATCATTAAATAGTAGCCGACATGTTATTACGTCATACGGCTATGTAAACTTAGAAGTGTCAACTGTCAACTATTGTGTTCAGCGTTTTCGTCAAATTACCAAATTTGAAAATGCGAAATTTAAATGAATTTTTACGGTTGAATTAAAGTTTTCAGAATTTTCAGTGGTTCATTAGCACTATAAAATGGGTGTAATATCTATTGTTCTGCTCCGTTTAATTAATGGTGAAAGACAATGTAACAGAGAACACAGAAACAGAGAATAATATATCGACTAACGATGATTTTATTATAAAAATTCACCAATAGTTTATAATTGTGCCTGGAATATAGTAATAAGTTTGTCCCCTCTTACATGGGACCTAATGTAGCTAGCAAAACGTGTTAGTTACACGTTTCTGCTTACCCCTTCCAGGCAAACATGCATGACGTATGTAATGAAACAACAGTACGTGTACGCAAACATAATGTGTTAAATATTTACGTAATATATTAATAATTCCAATCTTATTTACATATTCACAAATTAATTAAGACTTAATCATGCATCTATTATTCAATATTTGCATATTGCATGTATTGTAATAATTTTTTTGATATGTAATTACTGACTTCATTGTATGCCCAAAGGGCGGGATATATGCAAAAGCATTTTCATCCTACATATACTTATTCATAATAAATAAATTTGATTCATCATCATGCAAAGCATGCTAAAAGCATGGATTAAAATTTAAAACAAAAATATAACTAATTATCCATGCTTTTAGGTACTTCAAATGACATTGAACAAGTGATTACTTAATTTTTCGTTGATCAGCTTATCAGAAACTGGGAGATAGTACCAATGCTTTCCCTCCTAATCTACCGATCCTCACTGACATTTATTATCTCATGCTCTAGACACAGACACAATAAAATTATTATAATTATCCGACAATTTAATATTTCAAGTAGCATGCAATGTGACGGAGGCAATACACTAGTCTATTTATTAATTTCTTTTTTGCAGACCTTACAAAAATGTCTAGACCATTTTATCAGCGCCTTAGTGATTCTCTCCGATATTAGCCATCATTATACATTTATTTAAAATAAATATCAATAGCACAACAACTACACACAACGCCATCTAGACCTAAAGAAAGCATATAAAAGCTTGTGTTATGGGTTCTAGAATGCGGATATAGATAATTATCTTTTTAGTATTTTTTTGTAAATGCGTACATATTTGTTGTACAGACCTGTTTACGATGTAACACCCATTCCCACTTAAGTTGTTTATAAGTAGATAAACTTAAAACATTAAGTAAATGATTCCTCTTTAAAAAAAAAATTTAATCCCCTGAAATACGCATGAATGTAGCTTAATAATTCCTGAGCGCAAAAGTCGACTTTAAAACAAAAATAGATACTTTTAAAACTTTTTTATTGGAGTTAGTCCAGCGTTTGTCCACTGTCTCGCTTATTAATGATCGTGGATAAATGCTTCTTCTTCTTTTGTAGCGCGAATACAAAGCTTGTACTTTGTTCCACAAGTTAGTGAGTGATATCTTGTAACAAAACAAAAACGTTACGTGCCACGCAGAATTCTAAGATTCAATGCTCAAGAAAAGTGATGGGTTATTCTTTCGAGAAATTCTTAGTACTAGAATTAGGCTAAATAATAAAGCTACATACATCCACAGCTTCACGTCTTTTATCCCGGATGGGATAGGCAGAGGTGTTTAACCGCCCAATTTACGCCATTTTTATTTTACGTCTCATGTAACAGGGGGCGAGCCTGTGTCCATTTACCGGGCACAATTCTAGACACCGGGCTAATACTGAGAATTTCTTAACAGAAAAACCCAATATCACTCGATCCGGGGATACGATTGATGCGGGGATCGAACCCGAGACCTCTGCGTGGTAATCCGTACACAGTACCACCATACCACAGAGACAGTTGTTCGGCTATGTTTATATTTAACATGTTACCAACGTATTTCCATCCCAAAAACAATAAACATAAAGCAGCTTTCTGTTCACCCTTTACTATCAATCGGTCAGTTTTACGACTCCATTTCTAGTTATCTATATTCCCATAAAGATATACACTTATGCAAATAAATTCAACCCTAGAAAGTCAGCTATATATTTTTACAACAACAGCAGCCACATTTGATAGTGATACAAACACTTTTATTTCGGTCTCTGCTGTTATTCCGCAGCTAAAAAGCGTGATACGTGCTAAATGGCCTTAACAGCTATATCGGAATCCAGCGCTAAATGTGTACCTGGTCGTAATCGTTTGACATAATTTAGTTTAAAATATAAGAAATAGCGATTATAATTCGCGGTTTTACATAAGATTTTCTATTGCATTTAAATTTGTCTAGCTGTATGATTTTTTTTTGGAATAAATCGCTCTTAGCGATAAGTAAGTTTGTACATTAAAGTGTAAATAAATAAATTTAATTAGGTAATGGTTTTCCTGTAATATTTATATGTAATTCATGATTTCATTTCAACAAGTATACATTATTATTTCTGGGTTTTTTTAAAAAGCTAATGCAATGTAAGTGATAATACCAAATTGGCCGATTTTTCACTGTACAAGCTTGCTACTTTTACAGATATATTAACTCAAAATACTTATAAAGGTAGCCATATACAAAACTAGCTGTTGCCCATACTCCTCTACTCGCGTAAATGTCAATTATATCTCTGTTTATACATGTTGATTTTTTATACAAACTTTCATCTCCTATTTCAACCCCTTTAAGTCATCTTTCGCTATAAAAAATTTATTCATACCAAATTTTATCAACATCGGTTCAATGGTTTAGGCTTAAAAGCGTAACAAACAGACCGACAGATAGACAGACAGGCAGAACTACTTTCGCATATTAGTATGGATTATTAAACAGGTCTCAAAAATCGCTACCTTTTATACCTTGGTCCACAACTAAGGTCCAGCCAAAATGGGCCCTCACAGTTTTCACCGCACATTTGAATGGTAACGGCTTCATCCAGATAACTACTCGCGATTTTATCTTCCTATATTTCATGTTCAGTGTACGTGTTAGCCTATTTTGTTTTTTTTATTATCAAAATAACGATTTTCGTGAAATTAATGGGTTTTGATATTTGAATGTTGCTGTTTGTAATTGGTTGGTGTTATGCGATGTGAAATGCTATGATAGTGTGAATTAAAAATATTCAGCTAGAAGTGCATATGCGGCGCTGCTTCTGCGGAACATCTTTTATCTGGTTCGTGCCCATTGCTGACAGCGCGTTAGGTTTAGCTGAGTTTTAGAATTACAGAATTAAGCACATACAGAATTGCCGTCGACACGCTCGAAGATTGAACATAATATATATGCACACTTATAATTTTATTGTGGAACGGGTCTACTCGTGTTAGAAATTATAACGAGCCATACCTGTTTTCCCGACGTTTCAGTCGAGTTACACCGACCGTGGTCATGGGCTGACTACATACTTACACTATTTGACAGTATATTCTAGACCGAAGTCTAAAATACAACAACTTCATTTATTTCTCAGCATAATTATAGAATTATAAATAGCAATGTTTATTTTTAATTAACATTAGTAAAAATAAACAAAAAAAAAATATTTTCTTGAAATATTTTGGGTAAGGTGTAAGGAGTAAACTGCTCATAACTACCATGGTAGTAAAGTGGGAGTGTATGTGACTGCTGTGAAAGAGGTTGTGGATTCAATTGTCACAAACACCCAGGCCAATGTAAACACACAAATATTTGCACGGAGCGGGAATCGAACCCGCGACCTCTTCGTAGCAGACAGTACACAGTACCATCGAACCACAGAGTCAGGCGTGTATGCTAAATAAATAAAATAAACAATAGCTTCATTTAAAGCTAAATGAACAAGGTGAATCAACAATTTGTAAATGATTGGACCAACAGTCTTGAAAACAATAACATTTTATAGATACCCTACTAAAATAACTTGAGTCTTTTTAAGAATAAACAGCCTGGATCCAGAAGAGGTAGACATCATTGTGAATGAATCATGACCCATTTTGCTGATATTTCGCTTAAAACTGTCAAACTTGTGAGATCTATCGTGTGTAATGCACTTACGACGTTTTGAATACTAGAATAACAACAGTGTACTCAGTATAATGTCAGTGTCTATTAAAATGATAACAAGCTCATTTCCAAGGACATCTGTCTTCAGGCGAATTTCGACCTACTTGCATTTAGATGGATGGACAAATGCTTATTATCATGCTTATGAGGGGTCATGATTCATCTGGTTCGATAATACAAACAGCAAAATATGTTATTGAAAACTCATTTATACCTATGTCGTAAATAATATCAACAATGACGTAATTTTTCCGCCATTTCACACCCCTCCACAAAACACGCAATACAGCTGGAACAAATAAAACAATATTTTATCTTAATTACTTCCATCCCAAATGACCATTCAAATACGTGGCGCTGGACTCGAACCCTGACCGATCCGTAATTAATTTCGCCGTGAACATTGACAAACGGAGCGGTCCGAATAAATCTACAGAGTATATCATTAGGGCTTTGGCCCTTTTCCCTTCACGTAAGTACGAATAAGGGTGCGTGGAAGGTTCTTCCTTGTTTGTTATAATTAGTGGATTTGAGTATCAATATTTTATTGTAATATTGATTATTGTCTTTAAATGCTAGAGGTGGTTAATCTACATATATTATAAAAAACAAGTACGGATGAATGTGACAGAAATAAACAATACTTAATAATACTTAAGTCCAAGTTTTCTATCAATAGTTTTCTTTACTGGACATCAATAAAATAAAATTTAAGGAATTTTTAGAAAAATCAAATCACTTATCAAACATGTAATTCTTATTTTAGATTATTTACTTCCATATTATATATAATTATGTAATAAATATAATGAAATTATCAAATAGGTTACATAAATCATTTGTCATCATTATTTATATAAGATGTATTTAGTAGAAGGTAATAGAATTTTATTTGTGATTAAACTAGTTCAGTGGTGTGTTATTTTACCACAAAAATTTCGATTGGTAATTTGAGGCCTTCTGAAAGACCTTGGTTTTCAGAAGAGAATGATTTGCTGACACAAGCAAGCAAATGGTCCATATCATATTATTATTTATTTATTTATTTATAACTTTATGCACAAAATTGTACAATGGTGGGCTTAATGCCAAAGGCATTTTCTACCAGCCAACCTTTGGGTGATGCAGAGATAAACAAAGTAGGTGCAAGTTAACTTCAAAGGGATATTAACAGATAAATATGACTATTACCTATACTTATACAAAAATACATATTATACTTAATACACATTTATATACAATACATACACACATACAAATATAAATATATATATATATATATACATGTTACTGATGTGATGACTCTGCCAATCTGTCGAAGAGAATATCCCGTACCTTTTGTTTGAACTTAAAGCGGTCCGTAACCATCCTGACTTCAAAAGGGAGCGCATTCCAGAGTAAGACAGATTGAATAAAGAAGGAAGAATGTACAAAATCAGAAGTATGAGTGGGACATGCTAGAAGAAGATTATTAGAAGAGCGAAGATTTCTGTCATGAAATGAACACAAAGGTTGGAATTGTGGAGATAAATAACTGGGAAGTGTGGGAGAGTGTAAGAAAGAAAATAAGGTAGTATCACCATAGTCAATTAAAGGAAAAATTAAAGTCTGCACAATTGCCTTGGTCTTAGTCGGAAGAAAGTTCTTCAGGCGGTATAAGGCACGTAGGGTACCTGTTACTCTTTGACTCACACTGGTAACTTGAGCTTGCCAATTGAGGTTGGAGTCAATGAGCAACCCCAGATCCTTCACTACGTGACTAAATGGAATAGTCGATCCATCAAAAACAACCGGTGGTAGGTTTCGGATATCCAATCTACTTATTAAGCGCTGACTTCCAATAACTATGGTCTGGCACTTAGTGGGATTTACATATAGGCCAAATCTTCCTGACCAGCACTTTATAGCGTCTAGGTCACGATTTATATCGCTTATGGCCATAGACACATCCTCCACTCTAGTTGTTGAATACAGCTGCAAGTCATCGGCATATAGATGATACGATCAATGAAGATCTGAATATTGTCTTCTGTGATAATTAGACGGTCATCATTAAGTTGACTGATTGTGCTGATGTAGTACATATACATACGCCTCTAGATTATAAATTATATTTTTATGCTTCGCTATTGGGCTGGAGATTGTCCTGACGCCTTTAGAAAAAATTGCATAGGAATTATTTGTTATAAATAAATTTAAATACATTTAGAATGACGTGCGCTTGGAAAACAGGGAATGAGAGAATTTTTATATAGTTGCATCATATTATTATGTAAATTATACAATATCATAAATATGGTGTATAATTTGTATTGCTTTTTCATATTATTTGCTAAGTTCATGTTTCTTTGCGATGTTTTCGTTCGTCGTATAATAATAATAATACACAAGTATGAATATGAAAACGTAAGATTAATACCTGCTACTACATTTCTTCTTCATCTAGCTTCGCGATTAGACTACAAATAATTATTTATCTTATTCACACATTAGTAACTTCAGCACGATTCTTCTCAATAGTTACGTTCAAGAGATGAGTGAGTTGTATCAATCCAGGAACATTGGCCTTCTGGTACCATTCTTCGTCCTTCAAACTGTTTAACCACCTGTGCACGTTTATGTACTTCTCATCTATCGGCACTATCACTTCCAACGAAGATATTGAAGCCACTATTGACACATCAGCTAACGTTAAATAATCACATGCTACAAATCTAGTTTTCTCCAAATACTTTTCCAATACATTATATCCTCTGTTGGCATCAGCTGTTCCCTGCTCATTAGGTCCTGTAGCTTTGTTATGTATTATTGCTGTAACAAGTACTCCAAAAGCTGGAAACAGTATTGTAGCATCGAAATACAGTCGTTGATCAATTGTAGCTCTTAAATTTAAGTCGTTAGGATACAATTCTCCTCGCTTATCAGCGCCATATTTAGAAACTAAATACGTGTTAATAGCATGGCTGTCTGCTAATATAAAATCATCCTCTTCTAAGAGTGGAGTTGTATGTAGAGGATTTTTTTCAAGATATTCAGGCTTCTTATGTTCATCAGCCATACGGTTGATTTCTTGAGTTTCAAATTTCAACTTTAGAATTTCTGCTATCATTAGAACTGCTCTAGATGGCGGGCTGGCTTCTGCTTTATACATTTTTATCGGCATGTTTACTTCTTGCTAGTATTCGTCAAACTGAACACTGATATTGGTTGTGAGCCTTTTATCTTTAATCTTATCTGATTATTTAGACGTGAGTTCGTGATAGTGATTTGAAGTAATGATTATGTACGTTACCCTATCTTCGATGTTTTGTTTTAAATAAATTAGATATGTTACAAATGCGTTGTTATGCAATATAAAATAAAATTAACTCTTATAGTAACCCAATGTTTCCAACGAATCGAATTTTTTTGTAATAAGTTTATTTAAATTTTGTAACGGATAGGGCGACTGTTAACGATCTAGCGGGCAGCGGCGCCCGAGCAAGGTGGCACGGGGAATACCCAACATATCGACTGCGCACGGCGCCCTTGTTTTAACCCTTAAATATTAAGAAGGGTAAAATAAACTACGTTAGTTATTTAAAATACACGACAATTACGTTGATTAACTTACATTTATTTTAATTACATATATGTATATAATTAATATGTAATGTTCTTTGAGAAAAAAAATAAAGATCTTTAAACCGATATTTATAATTATTCTATGAGTAACATATTTTATGATTATTATAATAATGACATGTTTTTATAAATATTATCTTGACATTATTGATACAATTATTTGTTTATAATGAGTAATGATTATTAAGTTATTAATATTTTTTATTAACAGTAATGATGCCCGAGACATATTAATTTAAATACTTACATTTTGTATTGTTTTGTTCAAATTGCATAGTATTGTTAAAAAATATAAATTGCTATTTGTGAAATAGAATAATAATTGTGAACTTCTGTGGTAAATTAAGTTCAATCTTACTTCATACTTAATTATAGCAAATATTAACAGTTTATTTAATAGAAACATTTACCACAGTTCACATGTTTCCTTTAACTTTTTGTAGCAATATGCAAATTGAGGCAGCTGCAAAGCACACATTTTACTTTTTATTTTTCTTTTACAACATAGAAAGCTGTAATTACTTACCTATATAGTTAAGTGCATTGCCTGCGTCATTTTGCATGCTACTTGAAATTGTAACTTACAAAAATGGCGATTAAAAAGAGTGGCCTGAGTTTTTTGCCAGTTCTTCTTGTGACCCTGTCCTAATGTCAGCGAACTGGCTTTAAGTTAAATGGCTAACATTGACAATTTTTAACGTTCATAACTGTGTTAATTCAGTTAGCCTAAATGAATAAATATATTTTGATTTGATTTAATTCAACGTCAGATAACTAAATAAGTTTTAACCTAGTGGTCAAAAATACTGAAAGACACGAAAATAAGTAAAGTGCTTTACTTTACTATTTTATTACATCTTTAAATTAGCACAAATAATTTCATAGTGTTTTTCAATGAAAATGACTCATAAAAGTTGTAAAATAGAGCTCCATAATAAAAATGTTTTTGCCTCCAATGTTGGCACCCATCGGTATATTTCAGAAACAAAACCCCTAAAGGGAAAATCTTTAGGGAAAATCTAGTTGTCTATCGATAGGGTGACCATGCTTAGCAACTTGTTTTTTCATTGTAATAATAAACTGTCATGTACTGTTGGGTTATTATAATCTAAACAGATATTTAACGTCTAAAATATATCCTCAAAGGTGTTTTAATTTTGATTATGGGTTGCGATACTTCATCGTTTGTTCATTTATTTTAAGAAGTTATCTGGATCTAAAACGGCAACTTAATAGCAGGCAGGTCAGTTTCTCAAGAATAAGGAGCGATGGTCTTAACCTATTGAAGTTTTATACTTATCCCTAGTGTAACGTTTAAATAATTAATTATCCCTAATACTTTAAACGCATTTATATTATTACATAAATGATACTCACACCCAATTTCTGCAAGGCTGATAAACGAAAAATTAACTATTCCGTCGGCCCGTCGCCCGTTAGCCGCTTGACATGAGTTTCAGAACACCCTATATAATTTAAAGAAAATGTAAACTGTTAAAAAAATTAAAGCTTATGACATATATAACCGTTGCACAGTGACGCACCCATCATAACATTCAAATAATTGTAACCAATACTAAATACTGCCTTCCAAAAAAAAAACACTAGCCTAGTTTGGGTTACAGTTTTTAATACGTTTAGAGCCTAATTGTAATCACTATAATTTATGTACTTACCATCTATAAGTTATTAGCGCCGCTAAAGAATGGTTACTTAAAATAAAACTATATTATATTGCAGTAGCTCCATGGTTACCCTACTTATAAGTAACAAATATATCGTCCCACCTTTCTTTGTTTTTCGCACAAACTCGGCCGTTGTCCTGAGTTATCGGTGTCTTACCTCACAACATCGTCACCTCCCTACCCTCGCTTCACCCCCTATATCCCCCTGGTCATTTGTCATGCCTGCAGTTATACGTTGCTTGTTATTGATTGTTATTATTGGGACACTCTTGTTATCGTATATTTAGGTCATTTTATTTAGTAAAGATGATATTCTATTCTAAATAATTAAGAAGTACAAACTGTCCTCCCTAATAAATCATCCAGCCATAATTTAAAAGATAGACTCTTGTCGGTGGAACTGATGCAATTCCCGCCACTTCTCTCTGACCAGAGTCATCTCCTTAACCTCATTATACGACATGGCATCAGCGCTTTTCTTTATTTTACTCATAAAGCTTATCCGTGGTCTTTCCTTACCTCACCTTCCTTCTATCTTCTCTTGTATGATTTATTTTATAAATAATATAGAACTTAAAATCTGTATTATAATATCAATCGATCTCTTTCCATGGGTGACGTAAATGTCGACTATATAAATACTAGGTAACGAACAGGCAGTTACCGATCTAAGCTAAGCGTAGTATCTGGTTAAAAACACGTTCTTTTAGAAGAAAGCTTCCTATGTCTCAGAGTTTACGTCTTCGGGTTCATATTGTTAACTAAGGTTATTGAACGTGCTGAGTGTATTGATAAACTGAATCTGATTTCATCTGAATTCTGCGGTATATTATACCTACCCGGTAGCAAAATAAACAAATGTATTGGCTAATCCAGCCTACTAGCCAATAATATTAATCCTCTCAAGAGATCTGCAACAGGCATAGACGAGAGCGCTTCTTCGTAATATTCAACAGTTGTTTAATATTAGACGCCCTACTGCTGTATCTACAGACTATAAATTTGCACCATGATAACGTCATACTTATAAAAGTTGTATACGAACTTTCGTTTTTATAACGTACTTGTTGTTATTTAAACAAACTCTCTACGCCTAGGAAGAATGAATGACTGCAATTATGCATTTATTTATAAAACTTAATGTTCACTCTCCTCATTAATAAGCAATCGATGACGTTAATATTTTAAAAAATGAGCAGTGCCTCTAGTGTTTAGTCTGCAAACTATTATTTTTAAAATTGTCAAAATGTCAAACTGTCAAACTAAAACACGTGGTAGATGTAGTAATACTTGTTATAAGTGCTTGAACCAAATATAACCAAAAAGTAACTCCTAAACATCACTGGTATTAATAGTCCCGTTCATCAAAGTATGTTGCCGACAGCCCCCTCTCTCCCCTTGGCAGATAATAGCTTTTCTCTGTAAGAGTAACGTATCAGAAATCTTTATTGGGTAATTATTTCTGCCCCCACTAACTATGACAAACATATTTGTGTTGTGAACCAGTGTGTACGATAATAAATCATTGTTTTCAGGTTCGTAAGCATGTGAATAATAAGGTGGTCTTATAATCTTGATTGTATGCGTGATCTAGTGATTAACGTTGACAACCTGCTCTCATTGTTGAGAGAAGTTTAATAGGTTCTGCATTCAAGTCAAACAATTAATATTATTTGAGAATAATTTATTGCAAATGCAAATGCAAATGTCTTGACTAAACTTAAGAAATTAAGGTGCACAAATTCGCATGTATCCTGCAGGAGAGGATTCGAGTTCCGCTCCGAGCTTAAATTTTTCACCCTTATTTTAAACAATCATGTTTTAGAGACAACTGCCGCAATACACACGTCGTCATATTTGTATCTCGATAGTCCTGAAACAAAAACTTTAAAATAAGCAATTACTTGTTTCGTGATAAAATATAGCGATAATATTTAAGAAAAACTTTGAAAGTATAAAGATATTGTTATTTAAAAAAAGTTTTTTCTTAAATTAGCCCACCATAGTGGGTGAGGCAGACCCAAGACAGCAAGATATGAGAGTGTGCGAGCTTTGGAAGGCTACGTCCCAGATAGAGCAAAGTGGAGGAGAATAATTAGGAATGTTGACCCCACCACCACGTGAGATGAAAAGCTGGGAAAAGAGGGGGGAGGGAGAGAGGCTACCAAAGTGACTCCACTCTGCGTGATGGTACGCAGTCAGTGCAATCCAGAAGTGGTGGCCACCATTTCATAGGCCATCGACTTTTAAACTTCTGGTATGATGTTCCCCACTATGGCGACTGGGAATGGGATAGGTGAAGGAAATAAGGGTGAGAAAAATAGAAAGTGGAGAAAATTAGGCCTCTGACGTTTTCACTTGCCGAACAAAACGCAATAGTTCGGATACTGCTATTCCTCCGTCGTAAAGTTTCATTGGTAGGTATTTATCTGGTGGCGCCCTCTGTGAAACCATAAAACCATTACGCAACGACACTGATATCTTACATAATATAATTTATTCGTATATTACTCATAAAGTCGTATCCATTCGTGTTAGCCTGAAAAGCAACATTAAACTACATAGATAACAGCTCTTGATGACAGAAATATCTACTCGCACAAACAACAAATATATCTACATACGAATAATATTAACTAATACATATATGAGTAAGGCTTAGATCTCGGAGGGCAGTTTATTCTTTTTTTTTTTTATATTATAGTCCACCAAAGTGACTCCACCCCGCCTGGTGGTAAGCAGTCAGTGGAATCCAGAAGTGGCGGCCACTATACCAAAAGCCATTTTCTTAAACTGCTAGTATGGGAATAGGGGAAGGGAATGAGGGAGTGAGGGATTCACTTAAATTCAGGTGTTTTGCAAAATGACTTCATATCCTACATTTAAAAAAAAATCCAAAGCCAATTTCAGGTCAATAGTGACTAGCTTCCTGCGGCGCGGTTTCACCCGCATCTTTGCGTACTGCTCTGCTCCCGTCGCCAGTAGCGTGATGTTACATAGCCTATAACCTTTCTCAAGAACTGGGCTATCATACGCAAAAATAATACCGACTAGTAGTTCCAGAGATTAGCGCGTTCAAACAAACAAACTCTTTTATAATAGTATAGAAATAGATAGTTATCTTTGTAGGTTTCTATACAATGTTTTCCTTCACAGTAGTCGGTAACCAATATGATTCAACTTTTCAAATGAATTAGTTATTTTAACTTTAGTAGTTGTAGTCCAAGGTTTTTTTATGCACAAATGGCTATAAGTTCTGCAACCTATGTGTCCCACTTCTTTCCGTTTAAGTTTTCTGTGAGTCGCGAGTCAGTACCGGTCCAACCTATTGCCTTATTCCAATTTGAGTTAAAATTCAAAAAAAAAAAAATCTTTTTAATCTTTTCATAGACACTACTGTAGACACAATAGATATTTCATTGTCATCACGACCATATACGTTTACTGTCCTGTAAAGTCTTGATATCTTTTACGAAGCTCAAGATTCAGCCATTAGTATTTTAATATACAGATTTTTGCAGCGACTATGAAATATTACCTACATTTGCAAACAGTTATCCACAAACAGTCAGTTAAATCCCAACTTGTCTTTATATAACTGTCAACACTCGAAATTAACAGTGAATATATCAAGCTTAATTCCTCCATCACAGTACGCCTATGCAAACAATCTTGTGTATTTTACTCTCGTGTTTTAGAAACTTGACGATATTACGTATCTACTACTGTAAATCTCTTTACTTCAATAAGGTTGGTGGCCTCAATTTCAATGCTATGATTTGGACGGTCAGCAAACGTTTTATTGTAGTGTTTTTTTATTTACAAAATAATTTAAAATATAAATGATGAGTGAACGACTCAGGACTTCTTAAATAGAAGCTGCTCGTGACAGAAATGAGAATTATGTATACAAACAGATTTTTAAAACATTTACCACCATTTATTTACACTAGCTTAACGAAGCGCGGTTGCATCTGCGTTAAGTTACATCTTTGCTTACTGATCTGCTCTCGTAACCAGCAACGTGATATTACATAGTTTATAAACCTTCTTTGAGAACTGGACTATCAAAGGCAAAAATGATTATTCAAATCCGACTGGTAGTTCTAGAGATTAGCTCGTTCAAACAAACAAACAAACAAACTCTTTCCACTTTATATAATAATATAGATAATATATAATACTTTTACTAATATAATACTGATGGATAAGGGGGCTCACGTCCGGCTATGGTGGCGAAAATTGGGAGAGACCTGTGTCAAACAGTAGATTTCTTTCGACTGATATGAATACGATTAGAATACCTACTTCTCATAACTCTCATCTGTTTGTTGATACTGAAGGCAGTGACGTCTTCAAATGATAAAATAAAATTAAACTTGCAGTATTCTACATGTTACATGTTATCAAAAAAAATGAACTTTTTATCTATTGCTGGTTCACGTGCTATTTTTATCTTTTATAACCATATTTATATTTATTCAAAAACATGTTAATTATCATATTATTATTTATTTTTTCCTATCCGTGGGTCCCACTGAAAATCAGCGCTGTTAGATGACCAGCAGCCAAAGCTGCTTGCACCACAGCATCATGCTGAGTGGGATCCAAAAATCCTGCACAGATTTGACGTGCAAATTTGCCTTTTTTAAGCATCATTCAGTCAATTCAAAACCAAACAAGTTTAGTTTATGTACTAATTATACTTACTAGTGCAAAGAGATTAAGTTAAGGTTTTGTGCAAAATTTATAGCTTGTTGTTATCTTTTGTATGTCGCCTCTGGGCAGTAAATAAATGCTTTTTCTTTTATTCTTTCTTTATCAATTCATTAATTATCGACTAAAGTAATGTCACTCGTAATATTTTATTTATATATTACTGAAATCATGTTGTTTTATACATTTAATTATTCTGTATTAAGAGTTTAGAACACAAATGAAAAGCAAACAAGAACCAAAATAAAACACTCTGTTCCTAATTTTTCACATATGTTTTTTATTAACTGATAAAAGTTTTTTTTTGCAGTCATTACTTCAATAACTCAAGAAGCAATTTAAAACATATGGCCATAAACACTATAACTATTCATTAAGGCAATAAAGTATATAATAAAACTGTTAATCTCTGATCTGTACTAACTGGTGCAATTAAAATAATCACGAGCGCTCACGGCCCCGTCGTGTCGTCGCTACGTTAGGCAGTTTAACAATATGCTGTTATTTTTATCGAGCAATGCGTGGATGGTATGGTTAATATTTTAGTAGATCCACGCTGGTTTTAGCATAAATAGGCCGGATCGAACAAGGATGTACTACACTCTCATAGAAGATTGACGTAAGAGTAGTAGTATCCGTACTATTGCGTTTCGTTCGGTGGGTGAGAGCGCCGGATTCCCAAATACTTCCTCGGTCCTCTTAATTTTCCCTGTTCCTGCAGAACAATAAATTCAATTGATATATACCTACTAACAAAGTTTATTATCAATGATAAAATTATGAGCAGAAACTTTACTTTTTCATCCACTCTTGGGCTTGTTTATTCTATATCTAATGTTAAACTGTTAACCCAAGTTTAATCTTCGAGCTTCTATCAATGACAGACAAAATAATAAAATTAATTGTAGCATTAGCATATTTATAGAACAGATATTAAAGTATACCAATCTATTATAATAAATATTTTATTAATTTATTTCACATTAGAGGTCACTATGGCGCCAGTGACTCCCAAACATTTGTTAATCCCATGAATAATTTTGGTAAAATCTACATAATTATGAATTTATTGACGGCTTGTATCACTATTCTGTCAAATATTATAATGTATAGTCTTGAACCTTTATATCTCTATTGCATTAGTATTCAAAAAACACCTTTGTCACCTCAATTTTTATGTTTAAATCATGATATTAAATTATACATTTAAGTTAGACTGTTCGATTTACAGATGAATGAGAATGGCTCACGACCAGCCAAGGTACCGAAAATTCAGGGAGAGGGAGAGATGATTAATATTATACGGAACTAGATTATTGATCGCTGCATTTCAGTCGCTCCGTGTTTAACCAGCCTAATGACCGAATGTCGAAACGGGCAATATGACACAGCGTATCAAAGGGTTCATTGTGACTTGTTCACAACAGCTACTATTACTCGCGCATGTGTAGTACTGCTAACTGATGGCCTAATAGTTACGATATCGGCATCTTTTATAAAATGAGGATCCGAAATTGAGTAAGTACACCAATACCAATGTCACTACAAAGTCCGAACGAACGAAATCTCGCCATTATTTTAAAAAGGTAGTCTGAGAAGTATTAAAACCACATTTTATCAGCAAAATGAGTTTCAGGTTGGGATTGGAAACGAGATATTCTATGCATAATTCTAAAAGGTTTATGTATTTTCAATATGTATTTAGTAATTATTTATTTGTATCGTTTTAGCTTAAACCTATTAATACGGTTCAACACCATTACGATAGAGAAACATTGATCGTAATCCTGTACGATACTTACAAACAGAAAGGGTTGCAATATTATTAACAGGACACTACAATCAAACTATGAATAAATCTGGAAAATAACAAGAAAATATTACTAAAATGTATTTCTGCCTAGGCCTATTAAAATAGCCTTAATCATAAGATAGAGTTTCATCATTATCATCAGCCTACAGACGTCCACTGCTAGAAATAGGGCTTCCCCAATTTTCACCATCGCTCCATCGCCCGCTGAGCGACTTTGAGCCTTCTGATAAGACCCATAATTAGCGACCACGTCTCTAATCCGTATGTCATCACTGGCAACATACACTGGTCAAAGACCTTGGTCTTGAGACACTGCGGTAGTGCGAACGAGAAGATATGTTGTAGCTTCCCGAACGCTGCCCAGCCGAGTTGGATTCAGTGACCTCTTTCTCGAAATTGGACTTACCCCTAATTGGACTGTTTGTCCCAGGTATACTCATCAACAAATTCGAACATCGAGCTTCCGACCGTAATAGGGGTGGATGTAACTGACTGACTGAAACATGGACATGACTTTAGTCTTGTTCATGTTCATTATTGGCCCACTTGATGAGAGACTCCATTGAGATCATCGAGCATTGCACTGAGGTCCTCCACGGTCTCAGCCATGACTAGATGTAGTTTAAATAAAAATATTTTTCATATACTAATCTATTACACATTAGCAATTTCTCTCCTAATAGCCCTTCTATTTATAGTTCAAAATCTAAACAAAGTTTATACAATTAATTGGCTCAATTGTCTGTAATCACTTGCACTGTACCGTCTTCTTAATTAACCCACACTTTTCTAATTATCCGAGTATAGACCGCATATCAAATGTTATAGCAACAACATACGTTTATAACTAGCAATTAATTTGAAGGGTTGTAACTTAATCCTAATTATATCATCGATCTTTCCTCTCCCTTATTGCTTCTGTCTCACTGTTGATAGCGACTTTCTCTGTCTTTGTGATACATTAACCATTTACCTACTATGTGCACCGTATACTTGATTTGATAAATATGTTGTTTAAAAAATATCTATAAATATATGAAGGAGTATACTGAAATATGTTTGTGTCGTAAGTTACAACTGTGTACAGCCTTTGTTGGAGATCCTTAAATATAAATAAATAAATAAATATATATTATTTAAATATATTTATAGATATTCGGAAGGTTGGTAGGGGTCGCCCTAGATGAACATACTCGAACCAAATAGGTGATGTGTTGACAAAGGGCACAATTACAAGAACCCGTAACCGACGTGTTTGTATGAAAAGATTAATGAATGTTGAAGAGGCAAAGGTGTTTGGATCGCAACAAATGGCGTTCTATAGTATCTGCTTACTTCATCAATGGGAGGTAGGCGTGAAGTTATGTATGTATGTATGTATGTATGTATGTATACATGTAAAAAATTGTTCTCAAAGTTACCAGTATGTCGTAGTTTTTGTTTTTTCATTGCTTGCTCGTAACAATAAAATGAGGTCACTCACACCATGACGCCCGCCATGATCCCCTATTACTAACACCTGGTTGGGTTTTCCAGCAAATTTCTTCTACCAAATCAGTTAATAGGGTTGGTAATCTTCTGCTTATTTTAGTTCTTTCCTTAGAACTGAAAGACCTGCTGCATGCAGACAATGAATAGCCAAAACTTTTCTATCTGGTTGAGAATCATTGTTTTATGCGGCGTAACATTATCATATTTGAGCAATAATTCGTTACTTCAAAACTAAAAATATAGGCAATGCGTTATTGACCATAAACACGCTATTGCTATGTAGATAAACAACCAAAAATTTTAAATAAATATCTAAACTTTCTCAACCTTAAAACAAGACATTAGCCGTTATTACTACGAAGATGATTACTGTTTTTATATCACCCATTCATCCATTACCGTTACATTTACACCATACAATTACTCCAAATATTATCAACGTACAGCAATTATTTCAGTCCCAATATCATGTACTTAAGCACGTAATGGAAGCATGATTTAAAGTTGTGTCATTGATAATACAAGGCCATCGCAATTATTAAACAAAACTACACAACAAAATCGCTCAGAGCAACCACCATTGCTGCTATTGTTAAGGTAATTTTTTTGTGTCATGGTTGAAAGCCATCAATGTATGATACATTTAGGAGTTCTTTTATTAGTGGTGTGTGTGTTGGTGAAGATCTATTACCGCGCCAGATGGCGGCCAATCAGCCGTCGATGTGCCACTGAACTGAAGCTGCGTTTGCGCAACTTGTAATTTGTTTACAAAATGTATAGAGCTGTTGATATACTATCTATATGTTACGTTATATTGTAAGTAAGGCAAAAGAGTTAACGATATTTATTTTAGAACACTTTTTGCTCGGATTAAAGCACGTCAACTAGGAAACTAACTGAACTATAAATAATAAACTAGTCATAACAATACTACCTAAGTCGAGTTCTGTTTTTGGAAGTAGTTGCCGCCATTATTGAACTACTGCATTGGCTGTAAAATAAAATGCCTTAAAATTAATCAATGTATGGGATTGACATAAGCTAACGCCAACAGTGTCGTTAGCTTATGTCAATCCTATTCATTTTTTAATATATTGTATTCTATTACAATTTATGCCACTTTTCTAGGCCCTCTGACCATACTATCGTCCATAATTCTGTGTAAATACGTATTGTTGCAGAATTCAAATAGACTTCAATGAATCAAATTGTTTACCACCCAGTGTGTCGCACATTTTGCACTATGTGAGGAATTTTGTGAAGAGAAATATATTATTCACGACTAATCGCACTAACCTAATTAGTGAAATGTTAATTAATCTTTATTAGCTGTCAAACCTTCATTTAATGTATCTAGCGGTATATTTTGTTGTTTGTTATGTATTGTTTGTGTTATACAATTAGAATTACGGGAACAATATACGATAGAATCTGTAATGTTTTAACAATTTTATGGTTACACTTGTAATCAAACAGTAGGTAGTCTGCAACTACATGGAGTATCGTTACTTTTTTACAGTTCTCTCCTAAGGTTATTTGTAAGGTCTTCTTAGTGTTGTCTCCTTACGAAGGCAATTTTGGCAATTATTACAGTAGTTTCTACCTTGCATAACGCGTACTATTGTCACAGGTTTTTGAGCCATGATATCCTTCTGCGGCCAGGCCTCCTTCTACCTGCGTCTATTTGCATTATTAGTTGAAGTAGCGCATACTATTTGTTGTTACGCATTACATGACTAAAATATGGCAGCTTTCTTTCTTTTATCGTTTTGAGCACTTTGAGATCCTTCCCCATTCTCTGAAGCACAGTGTTATATCGTATGGTACGCAGTATTTAAATCCGTTTAACCTAGACACACACTTGCCGATAATGAGGTGGGAGTGCAACGATAGCTGTGTACGATTTTTAGGTTGAATTCCTCTACGGGGTAAAAGCTTTGTATGATTTACAAATATTTGTCCTTTAATTGTATTTTTGTAAAATAGATCACAGAGCTTTTCCACTAAATTTTAAAACACTAAACCTTCAACGTATAACTAAACAAATAAGTTTTTTACGACGCAAATTGTTGATACAACACACTGTATTTAATTTAAACAAACACTGTATAAAAACGGACTATTATTATAATCTCGAGGGTATTAACGCCTCTATAAAGTGCCGCGGCCGAGCATAGCCCAAAGCGTGACATTTAACACAACGAGTGTCTCAACTAAAACTTTAATAGCTACGAGTAACGTACTGACGGCCTCACCTACAGATAGGGTTGATGCTACACAATTTGTAAATAGAGAATTAAAAGCAAACGGTACAGAGGCCCTAGACAAGGGGCATAGATTTCTATTGTATTCATAGAATGGATTAAAAATTTATAGGATTGACATAAGCTAACCACAATGTTAGCGTTAGCATAAGTCAATCCCATACATTTTTTAATATGCCATCCACTTGTCTAGGCCCTTAGTACTGGTTTTATTATACGAATGCAGATTTTTGCTTCTTTCGTGCAAATTTATGACAGATTTTTAGTTTATTGTTAGTATTAGATCCGCGCTGGTTTCAGTATGAATGGGTCGGATCGACCAGGAAAGTACTACCCTCTCATAGAAGATTGACGTAAGAGTAGTAGAATTCGTACTACTGCGTTTCGTTAAGTGAGTGAGAGCCCAATTGCCTTCCTTTCCTTTTTTCTCAATACATGCCCTTCCCCTATCCCATTCCCAGCCGCCATAGTGCAGGCCACCATATCAGCAGTTTAAGAACATGGCTTTTGGTATGGTGGCCACCATACCAAAAGCCATATCTTGGACGTTATTATTCACATATGGTACGAGAAATCTGGGTTTCATCATATCATCTGAAGTCGTCCACTGTTGGACATAGGCGGCCACCAAGTATCGCCAACTTGAGCCGCTCTCATTCATCGGTTGCCCGCCACTCTTAACAGACCATCACATCAAAGTCTCATACTGTATTAAATTTAAAACAGAATTATAGAATGATAAAAAAAATATTATAATACCTACACCCATTTTTTATTTTTAGATAGCGCAACATTAAAATCAAATCAAGCCAATTTATACTCGTATGACTGTTGTTCTTAAGTACCAAATCCATCGTTGATAGGGTTGTGCTTGTCTATTCTTTTCTTTAAATATAACACTGTGTTGTGGTGTCTAATGAACCGCACTGGTTTAGAAAATCTCGCAAAATATAAACTTAAGACAGTAGTATTTACACTACTGCGTTTCGAGGACTGAAAGCAACGTAAACCCAACCTTTTATCGCTTTTTTGTCTTAACTTTCTTCATTGCTTTTTTATCGTGATTTGACAGACAGATTGGCTATGGAGATAATCTTTTAACAGGATACAGCTGCCTATCCTGTGTAATAAAATTTACCTGCCATCTCTTTCTAAACTAAATTATAAAAGATTTGATATTTTGTATGTTTGTTTGTTTGTTTGCAACGATTTAACTAAAAATCTACGTAACGATTTAAAATTCTTTCACCTTTAAAAATTTAGCGGGTAACATAGCCTATTAAATTGTGTTTAATAATAATAATAATAATAATATTCTACCACATTCACACAGCGCTATCTAGCCCCAAATTAAGCAATTATATTTGCTTGTGTTATGGGTACTAAGCAACTGATATACTACTTATATACATTTTTTTTTTGTAAATACATACATATTATAGATAAATTACACCCAGACACAGAACAAACATTCATGCTCATCACACAAAGATTTGTCCTGGGTGGGAATCGAACCCACGACCTCCAATATTATTATCAGTCATTTTCAGAGTTTCAGTATTTTAAGTCCCATTGTAAATCTAAATAATGCAGTACGACACTATTGATGATATTTTCAGTTTGAGTTTGTTGTGAAATCGAATAAAACTTTTGATACGGAAGCAAAGCGAGGACAGACCTCTAGTATTTGATAATTTGACTACTATCATTTGATTGATGTGATAAAATATAATAACATGTAATTTATTTAGCTTATTTTTTATTGCTAAGTACACCATAATCACCATAATGTATATAAGTAGTATATCAATTGTTTAGTACCCATAACACAAGCAAATATAATTGCTTAATTTGGGGCTAGATGGCGCTGTGTGAATGTGGTAGAATATTATTATTATTATTATTAATCACGGTAATATTATCTATACGTAATAGTGGCTGTGATTGCATTGTTTTCATTATACGAGTATTGGTATTATAGAGTCGCCGTTGTAGTTAATTTTGATAACATGTGGCTCTTACTTATCTTCATCCACAGTCTGAATCTACCCACTGCTGGGCATAGGCCTCTCTTTGTTTATGCCAAACTCTACGCTCTTGTACCAGTTTCATGTATATTCATTCCTTTCTTACCTCTTTTAAATGAACACTTACTTCTTTTGTTGTAAAATATTTTCGTCCTTTGTTATTGCTTTCTACTGGACATAAAATTAATCCTATGAATATTATTAATGTGTATATTTGTGTGTATGTGCGTGTGTTTGTTAGCGCCTAAGCGACTGAGCTGATTTTAATGAAAATTGGTAATTTATAGATAGATTCGGTGTCGAAGACGGATATAGACTATTTATCCTAAAAATCGGTCTAGTTCCCGAGAGAAACAAAACACATTTTTGGCGCAGGTGAAGCCGTGGGGCGCAGCTAGTAAGACTATATTTTGTTTGTTTGCAACAATACAATCTTCTCCATTGTTTACTCTTAGTTGAATGTTTCTCTCAAAGGAATCGCGGTCTTCACCAAGTTCTCCAACAGCAACGGTACAAAGGATTAATTTTGATTTCAAGTTTAGCATGTTACGTGCAAAAATACACGACCCTAGAGGTTCGTGGTTTAATCCAGAGTTGATTTAAGTTAGATAATAAATGTTTAACACGCCGTATAATATTACATGGTGATATTCTATTTATTTATTAATCACGAGATTCAAAGTTGTTTAGTGTTAAATTAGTTATTGATTACGGATTCATTACAATTTTATGTAACGCAGTATTAGATTTTTACTACGCAATAGACATAGGTCCCCACGTTTTCCATCTATATTAACACAATATTTAACAAAGCCTTGATCACTTAAAGGGCACAGTTACAGGCGTTACAGCTACTGAGCTAACACGAAGAGTTTCTTAATAGAATAATTTAATTTAATTTATTATATTAATACTAGACACGGCGATCTAACATGAAACTTTTGAGTAGCAATTCGTACTGTACCAACGACGAGTGCATTTTTCAGCTATATTACATCCTTAATTGGTAGAATCGTAAAAAAAAAGAGTGTGTGTACTCATGTACACGTAAGAAGTTATACTTCTTTGGCGTAACAATCCAAAAATACCAAATAATAACACAACGCATACATACATAAATATACATAAATAGCATGCAACAATAACGTCTATATTTGAATTGATATAAACGCCAATATATTTTTTATTTATTCACATTGATTATTTGTACTGATACGACACACAAAGGTTTGCAACTAACTTCAGGATGTAAAAGGTTCGCAACTAACTTCAGGGTGTTGCTTTTTTCTGTCGGTGTGCGCGCGCATCGTAAAAATTCACTCTCATCATTTTTCCCAATCGCGCCAAAAGAAGTATAACTTCAAAAATTCAATCTAATAATAATGCTCCTTTTATCTTCTATATTGTATAACGTAAGCGGACAGTCAAAGGTATGCAAATATCCAAACTAAAGATAATAGGGGATCCAAGTGACAGCCCTGCTGCGGTACGCCATCAATCATAATAAGTAATGTGCACCAGGGCTTAGTTCAGACAATAGGTTACAGTTTGCACACCATTCATTAGTCGTTAATGACGTAATACTTAAAATTGGATGGATAATTGTTGTAGGCTGGTAATTAGATGGCAGTAGGAGTGTATCTATTAATTTTGTTTGGCAGGGAATTAACAGATATGCTTGGTGTTTTTATGATCTTAAACATTTATCAATGTCTTACAGCGGTGAACTGTTTCTTGGTATTTATTTTTCTAAATTATTTAAATATTCTTCAATTATTATTATAATCAGCCTGGCCTAAGTCCAGCAGTGGACGTCTTTCAGCTGATATGGCGATGAAGATGTTATAGAAAAGACGAGAATTTAAACGATTTGTAATTATGTCATGAAAATAAGAAATTGCCTACCCCGGAGCAAATCTTTAGTGTTTTTATAAAAATGCCTATGGTATTTGATACGAATACATATTATTATAAACTCCAAACTTTTTATTATAATTGTTTATTATTCAGAAAAATTTTAAGTACTTAGTTAAGTCATATGAATCACTGGTCTTTACACTAGGATACCCTGTGTTGTGAACGCCGGCCTCTTTCATCAAGGTTCAAAAAAGTACAGTAGGTACAAAGAGTAGGTAAAAAAAATCAACTACAGCTAAGTATGTATAACAAAACAGATAAATTTTAGTATCGTGAAGTTAATCCTGTAGTTTACTTCGTTAGCCAAGCCCGATAGAATTCATTTGTAGTCTTTTGAGCCAATGAAAACTGACAGGCCAGTTTATGTAACAGTATTTCACGAAAAAGAAGTGACAATACAATAAGCATCAAGTGAATGTTACGTAATGATATTGGCATTGTTTTTTGTAATAAATATAAAATTAAGAATAGTATTTATTAATCTAAATTATAAACTTTTTGCACATAATAGTAACGAACTTAATATTAGCGATAGTATTTTCTACAGTAAATATTTGGTAGATGTAGAAATATCCAAGCCAAGTGCGAGACGCACTCGCGTACGAAGGATTTTTTTCCTTTATCTATAAAAATGGCAAAAAAATCACGTTTGTTGTATGGGAGTCCCTTAAATATTTAATCTATTTTATTTTTTAGTATTTGTTGTTATAGCGGCAACAGAAATGCGTCATCACAGTTAATGAGATTCAACCTGATGACAGACAGACGGACGGAGTGCGGAGTTTTTTTTTATACTAGCCGACCAAAGTGACTCCTCCCCGCCTGATGGTAAGCTGTCAGTGGAATTCAGAAGTAGTAGCCACCATACCAAAAGCCATCTTCTTAAACTGCTGGTATGGTGGCCTCCACTGTGGCGGCTGGGAATTGGGTTAGGGGAAGGAAATTAGGGAGGTGGGGAAAGAGGAAAGGGGGGAAATTGGGCCTCGGGCGCTCTCAGTCACCGAACGAAACGCAGTAGTACGGATATTACTACTATGGCGTCGATCTTCTATGAGAAGGTAGTACTTCCCCGGACGATCCGGCCTATTCATGCTGAAACCAGTGTGGATCTACTACCGTAAACTTAGTAATAGGGTTCCGTTTTACCCCTTAGGCGTGGAACACTAAGAACAATTGCAGTACTTACATAGTATGTACACACATAATATTTTATTACATTTATTCATTTAGTTAACAATATAATAGTGTGTGTATTATTATATATTTAATGTATATATTTATATAAGTAGGTATATATATTATTTTGTAGTTATGTGTAGTATATATTTATGTAATAAGTAAATAATGTACTTTTTACTCAGCTCTTAATTTATTTATTTGTGCACCTGCTTCGTAATATCTCTGCATCACCCTATGGTAGACTGGTAGAGAATGCCTCAGGCATTAAGTCCGCCATTACAGATTGTATGTATTAAGTTGATAAATAAATAAAAATAAATAATAAGGACGTTGATATTTTGAATATCTTGAACCTTAGACATGCTATGTAACACCATGAGGACCCAGACTGTAATAAATAAAGCAATAATGATTCCAAGGATCAATAAAGTCAAACGAAATAACAATAGGGTTTTTTTATATTAACCTAGCAATGTGACTCTACTCTGCCTGATGGTAAGCAGTCAGTGGAATCCAGAAGTGGTGGACACCATTCTAAAAGCCTGACTACTGGTATAGTGGCCTCCACTATGGTGGCTTAGTGAGATACTTTTTCACGGCCTGCATACCTTTATGCGGGTCTAGAAAACCTAGGATCAATTTAGATAGGAACACATGCGCTGGTAAAGAGTCTACGATCTAATTTATAACAAAACCGTTTGAAGATAAAGCTATAAAATATAGAACTTATTTACGTTTTCAGTTTAACTATTATGTTCTTGTACAAGATTAAGTTTCCAGAGTCAAATACTTCACATAGTAAGGGGCCCAAAACAATTTAATTGAGTATGCGAGTACGAAACAATTTAATTAAAGATCAATCAATACGACCTTAACTTCTTTATTCTGAGTCGAAAATGGTAGAAGAATGTATTAGATGCAAGCTTTGATGAATTAAACTGTTATTTTATAAATAATATCTGAAAAATTTAATAAAATTCAATTTTTTTTTGCCTACCAACGTTTGAGAGGCAGGGTTACTTTTACTGTACAGATTTAAATCACACAACTATGTAACATTGTAAAATCTATGTTTTTTACACCCATCTGTACCTTTTCTTTTGAAGAATAAATTATTATTATTATTTTATTATTATTATAAAATAACTTCAGTCTGCCTAATAAGAAGCCAGTGACGTTCAGAAGTGGTGGACACCATCTAAGATGTCTATTTCTGCTGTGTGTTCGCCACTATAGTGGCTTTATCGTATTATGTTTTTTCACGCTGCGCTCACACGATTCAGGAACAAAATTAAAAAGAAATACATGCGCTGGTAAAAAGTTTCAGGTTTTAATTGGTGACTGAAGTATAAAGTCCTGAACTATTTGGTTTGAGACTCTTTAGATTCCACTACGAAAATATGGAACTTCAGTTCCGGATGTTCTTGAGTATGATAAATACCTACTAACAAATTTAAATTTTAGTATCTTTAATAAAGAACTAAAATTTAGTGTTACATCAAACAGATAAGGGAGAGCACGAGGAGAAAGGATCTGCATACCCAATGTATACCACATCTAGATGTCGTAAAACAAAGTGCATATTACAGATCCGTTAAAATATTTAATAAATTACCTTTAGAAATTAAAGAATTGTTTTGCAAAAAGGATTTTTTAAGCGAACTTAAGCAATTCCTCTTAGAAAAATGCTATTATTCAATTGATGACATGACCACATAGACAATTTTTTATTTTTATTTTATTTTGTTTTATGACTTTTTTAGTTTCTTTATTTTATTATTTATTAGTTTATTTATTGACATTTTACGATTTTATTGTTTTTAGTTTGCATTTGACATTTTAAGGATTTTATTATTTTCTTGGTGTGACATTTGATTGATTTAATATTTTATACATATTATTAATATAATTACATAATTGACTTCTTATCTCTTTTTTATGTATAATTGTGGTGTCATCAATGTTTATTGTAATTAATCAAATTCAAATTAATTATACTTATATTAAGATTATTGTTTTTAGAAAATATTTAGGAATTGTAAATTATAACCGTAAAACATTCGCATACAATGTAAATTGTTTCTGAATAAATAAATGAAATGAAATACAAATTTGCTTTATACATACCTGTCAAAGCATCAGTTCATATTTACAATAATAGCTAACATTATGCACATTGACACGTCTAATGGGTTATGCCGAAACGTGGCCATCATTTCGAATCTTGTCCAATTAAAACAAAAATCGTGGGCACCTCATTATGTCATTCTACACGATAAATAAATGAGTGCGTAACAACTACGCTTAATACTTGTCTTAAATCTTAAAACTGTTGCTTTGTCACCCTCATACATCAAAACAACCAGAACTATCTTCAGTTTGTCAAGCAAAATTCAATCTTTTGCATTTGTGATATAAATTGTAGCTACTGTTTCCATAAGTTTGTTTGTGTATCCCCAAATGTTTAACTTCAAATAGGCATTAGTAACAGTCCGTGACGTAACATATTGTTTTCAGTCAAGGTGTTAGTCATTTGTACTGAAATAAGTGTATTTATAGAATTTATGTATATTATTGTATGCTATTTGGAATGTAGAATTAATTAACTATTGCCTTGGCATATAATATCACTTTGATATAGAATGTTCAAAATCAATTATAACACAATCAAGAGAGATTAGATTTCTGGAAAGCGTTTTATAAGCATCAGCAACACTGTTAACTAATTTGTAACTCCTATTTGAAACTTTTATTGGTAAATTTATATAATGACTTTGTCGCATTTACTTAATTAATTTATAAATTAATTAATTTATATTTAATTATGCATTCGAGCTTCAAATACAACACTATTTCATAAAAGAATATTCTGCATGGCTCCTAAAATTTATAATAAGCTGCCTACGGAGCTCAGAAATGAGAACAACCAAATCAAATCAAATCATTTATATATTAAGCAAATAAACGTTTTGAGTTTGAGTTTGCGTACTTAGTTGATCTCGTTTTATTTAGCTTTGTAACTGAAAGGATTTCTTCTGAGGTTTCTAGAAAAATAATTCCATCACTTTCTTCTTCAAAAATTACCCTCTCGTATCGATGTTCACTATTAATATTTGCTATATCGCAAAACATACCAAATCTAGACTTAATATTATTGTCTACTTGAATCATATCTTCATTAAGGTCTAGAAATTGAACTGATATTATATCACTCAGCACCAAAATAATAAAAATTACTGCATTTCTGTAATAAGTCACACACAATGTTATATCTGATAAACAACAAAGTCATATTTCACATAGTATTTATATCTCCAATTAAGATAAAAAGGTTCAAATAAATTTACCATTTCTAAAAATCTCCACACAACCAATTAAACTAAATGAAGCCATCGTTTAAACGGTAACAGAACTATAAACTTCTAAAACAACACATCAGTAGAAACAAATCACTATAACAATATATATCTAACGTTTATTTGAACAAATCCAAACAAAAGCTGCCACAATAACGAACAAGCTCCTGTCCGAAATCAACTAAATTTATTAACTGATCAAAAGGAATTGTCCTACTGAAAGCTGTTTTTAATTTTAAACCATAAGCCTAACAGAATACAGTTAAAATTTAAAATAAAATGATGAAATTAAGCGTAAACTTATATATCACCCCTTAAAATAAAGTACGCGTAATGAATAAATCATTATGCAATGTTAGAGGTTTTAAATTTGTAGTCACAGTGACAGTTAAAAGCTTAAGAAATTTGAATAGGACTCACAGTTTCAGATTGTGAATTCTATGCGACTACATAAAATCTTATGCTCTGGCGTGTCAAGTACGAACTGAAAGACGATGCGAATGCAAGACCATCTTAAAGGGGGTTCAGGTTAAAGTAGATAAGATTTCTACTAAAATGAGGATCATAACTATGTATTCTTCCTGACTCGCAACGATTTTTTTAGATTTTAGACTATATTTAGGCGAGTGGCTTTGTCCGCTTCGATATCGAAGATAAGATATTTTTGCAAGTAAATTCTGGTTGCTGTAGTCATCGATTTTGCATGATGACTGTAGAACAAGCCAAAATTACTCAAACCATATACGCTATTATTATTTAATATTTAACTAGCTGTTGCCTGCAGCTCTACCCGCGTGAATGTCGGCTATATCTCTATTTATACATTAACGATTTTTCATACAAATTTTCATCTCCTATTTCAACTCTTTAAAACTATTTTTCGCAATATAAGATAGCCTATGTTGTTCTCCGAGGTCTAATCTATATCTATACCGAATTTCATCAAAATCGGTTTAGTGACTTAGGCGTGAAAGCATAACAGTCAGATAGATAGAGTTAATTTCGTATTTATAATATTAGTATGGATTATTTGTGTTATATATTTTTATATTACCATGCTCTGCAATCTGCTAGCTATAAATTAAACAGTTAATACTAGGCGGGTATTTGCAGCCTGTCAACAAATAGTTATATATTTATTCGTTTAAATAAGGATATAAAAACTTGTGTACAAAATAAAATAAAATAAAACAAATAAGGAAATAAAAACTTGTGTACAAAAAAAAACACAATTTATACAACAGACGAGTACATGTAACAGTAAAAGTAAGTCAGGTAAACATAAAATTATAGACAAAGAAAATGGCTAAGTTTTAACAATAAAAACTTACTAATTTAATAATAAAACTTTTCAACATATTAATTAATACAAGTACATTCGATGTACTAGTACTGGTAGGTACGTTGCAGTTGAGATTCTAACTGAAAACCTAAGTTTCTTTAAAGTTTTAAGTGGCTTAACTACAAATTAACAGTTTGTACAGTTTTTCTTTACTCCCACTGCGAGTTCTTTTTTAATTTTATCAAACAAATTTAAATATTACAGTTGTATATTTTATAATTTATAAAGAAACTTTTTTAGTATACCTATTAATTTCAAAAGTATTTTTTTTTCATTTTTTATTTATTATATTATTATAAGCTTATTTTAAAATATTATTTTTAGTTCTATGTCTTTTCAAAATATCAAAACTTACAGAATTAACCTGACGAGACAAAACAGTGCCGATCTTCTTTGACGCAGCAAATAAAAGTTTCATTCAATATTGTAACATTGACTTATATTGCAATAAGACGTAGCGTGGGCAGATCCCTCACAAAGTAGACCTACGACCTGATAAGGTTGGTGGAAAACCGATAAATGAGGGCGGTTAACAACCGGCCAAGGTGGTGAAACTTGAGGAGGCCAATGTCCAGCAATGACGACTTATATAATAATGATGTGATATTAAACAAAATTAGATCTGAGTAGTTTTGACCTGTCGGTGACGATCCAGTGTGATATCATTCACACGTTTAAAATTATCCTTAAGAAATAGTTGGTCGGTTATTTACGACAATGTTTCCTTTTGATGAAATTTGAATACAACATGATGTTCTTTGTGTTATAAAATATAGGTCAAACGTGACTCCTTTGGCTTGATATTGTAATAAAATTGTAATATTCATGTGTGAACTGCTGTGTGACAATGAGGACAGGTTTCTACTGTCAAAAGAATGAATTAATTTTGAAATTGGCACACTGCGAGCTTTCTACTTTTAAGTCTTGTGTTATAAAGAAAAGGGCTATTTTAGATTTCAGACATAACTCCATATTGTCAGTAATTAATTAGCATTAGTTGAGTCATATAGTAAACACTTAGACATCTGCTGTATATGAATATAATCGGAACGCAGCGCAACAGTCGTCTACACGTCCCTAAAAACTTCGCGGTGCAGGTAATATTTTTGTTGGACAGACGAAAAGTATGAAAGAAATAACTTATTTCCCATCATAAAATGTGTTTCAAGTACATAACTAATAAACAAATCGAAGTATAATAAATCCACACGGAACATCAAAATAAATCAGGGACTCAACGCAATAACTCATTAAAAATCCAAAGATGTTGAAGCGAGCGTCAGCAAATTACCAATCCGAGCCGACGCTGGCCACGCGAATTGGCACAAATTGCCATAATTTCCATATAATCAGCTGTCAGAACCAACCGTCGAGTCCAAAGAGAATCTATTATTTGAAGTCCATCTATAAAGCATTTTATGAATAATTTCTATACAAATTTTCCCATTCTGCTTACGTAATGGAGAGGTGGCCCGTTTCTGTTAAGCTACTTAAGATGCTGTTTTAAAGTTGGTAAATAATTCAAATAAATAATAAGTCTCGTAATCAAAGGAAATTGTAGGAAAAGACGTTGACGATTTACCGTATTAATTATACTATGTAAGTAAATAAGAAATAGATTGAGTGGGATTATCTGTCGTATGCAGAATGACCGCTAAGCAAAAATCTAGATGTAACAGATGCCTGAAGATATATGATGCTGCTTTGGATAAGAGAAAAAAAGATGCGAGACGACCTGGACATGCACCAAGGGTACTAGTTTGAAGTGGTGATTTAGAAGAAAGTAGGCGAATCTGTACCCTGCAGTTAGTCAGAATACGCAAAAAAATGCAAGTTGTATGTTTTAAATTTAGTAAGTGAGTACCTATGATCCCATCCCTGATCAAAATTTGAATGCACCAGACCACTCCGTTCAGTATCATATGAAACATTGAACAACAACAGTAACCTGATCTTGCAAACAGCCATTAAACAAATAACTCGCTAAAGCCAAAATTCTCCGTGCAGAGAACAAGAGCCGCGAGCCATACCCGAGTACCGAACTGAATGCACTCGATGCTATAACAAAAACAATTCCACTATTTTGAAAACTCACTACACTTCCTAGTGTATTCTGTTTGAAATGTTCAGTGCTGCATTGTAAGCGTGCATTTTGGTCAAGGTAGCCAAATTAAATACATAATATTATATTATCAATCTCAAGACTGCTGATAATAAATAGGCAATGAATATAAAAATAAGCATCTACATAAGAAGATAGTCAATGTGAAAGGCAAAAGAGAGTTTTATGCCATAAATTGAGAGAGGTCAGAGTCAGCCAACTGTGAAAAATGAAAGTGAATTTGTTATAATCATCACAATACTTTTTTACATCGCCTGATTTTTCTGCAGTTGCAATTTACGACATCGACATCTTTTGTCCTATGTAACATCAAAACCGTTTCATAGTACTACGAGTACCTATATATTACGAGTATAGCTGTAAAGCGTGCCCATACCGATTCCGTTCCCGTAATGCCGCACAAATCCGGCTCGGGCGCTAATTAGTAGTATTTCCGTTTGCCACGGTTCGGCCTTAGGCTTATATTATTGTAATGGAGGCCACAATTGTTTCAAAGCCTTAGTCCAAGGACTTTATCCGATTGTTTTGTTACTTCATAAGTTTACACGGTTAATTGAAATTTTGTTAACCGAATTCAGAGCATACCTACTCAAAATGATTAGATTATATTCGAAAAACATAGTCCACGAAAGCTCATAATAGTTGATAAATTATAATATTGTTTTAAATTTCTTTAAACATAACATTAAAATAATGACATGTAGGTTTGACTGTTTCACTAATAACTAACTATAATTAAACTACATTTTAAGGTATATTTTTATAGCTGGTTTTTAATTACAACTATACTTATCAATGGTGACAGAACAGCAAATTACCGACATGATGTTAAATTGGTAACTACATTTGATGGACCTCAGAAGTATTCTTCATCAAATTTTGATCTGGGTCTTTTAAGCACAGTTCCACAAAGCCGCCATAGTGGAAGCCAATTCACCAGCAGTTTCCGACAATGGCTTTTGAAATAGTCGCTTACCATCAGCCAGAGTGGAGTCACTTTGGTTGGCTAATATAAAAACAAGCATAGGTACATACGTCCTGCCGCCATCTAAAATCTTTGGGTGTAATCTATTCTACTGCCAACACAGTTCTTTAGGAGTTTAGGCATTTAAGGGTGACAATATACGAACAGTTTATTGCAAGTTCGAGGACACATTAGCCAGTGGGCACTTGCCCAACACAGTCGCGTCTAATATATACATGCAAAGATACGATTAGTACTGTCGGTGCTGACAACCGTGGCAACACGCCTCTTTATCTAGAAAGAAATACACACACTACACATTAGGTACGCTTTATTGGATCCCATGTAACAAGAAGAGGGTGTGTTTCTATGTACTGAACATCATTACCGAATCAAGAAATAATACTAAGAATTTTACATTATGTAAATATTTAATATCAGTTCATCCCTACTTGGCAGACCGTACACAGCATTAATGAAGTAAAACGAAAATTTATTTGTAAGCACAAGATAATACTGCTCATGAAAACGAAGAAACAAATTTCCACCTGCTGGCAGAATGCCCCATGTACTCATGGATCAGATGGGAACTCCTGGGATCGAACAGACTGGACGAGGAAGACATAAGCAATCTAAAGGTGGAACAGATGATCAGATTTATCAAGGATACAAGAAGGTTTGACGGGGTACCGTGAAAAAGCTGGATCAACCACACCCTCCCCAAGGAGAGAACTGCAAGCACTGCCGGTGTCCCCGTTGGAAATAATAATAATACTACTCAGTGCCAGAAATAAAACACTACTAAAGTGTGCTATGATGCGATACTACAGAATGTAGTATTGCATCCAGTCCTGCTGCTCTTTTTGCATTGATCTATTACTCACAAAGTATAAGTACAGCAAAATCTAGATCAGTCAATAAACATAATTTACAAACTACTTTTTTTCGCTTTCCTAAATATATTTATTTTAAATCATCTGAAGAAGTTCACTACTGGACAATACTAGACTCAAGCAGATGTCTATAGAAAACGCTTTCTTAGGAGACTACAAAAGCAGCAATCTATCATTCATTATGCTTAACGAGTAAAAATAGACCATAGGAAGCTGATAATTAGTGCACAAGAAACGCTGCTGTCAGTTACATACAGTAAGTGGTAAAATAACAAACTGGAACACTAAAATTTTCTTTAAATTCTAGACTGCGAACGACGTAGTCAATTGTTCTCAATGTTTTATTTAAATTTGAATAAAACGTTCTAGCGTAGGCCGTTTCTAAAACTTGGCAGTTATATAAAAAAGTTCGCGAGTGTTTTTAAATTATCAAAACGTCATATCCGTTGGAGATTGCGAACGGGCACCGATCCAACATGGCTACCGGAAATTGACGTCTCTATATAATGAATGAATCCAAATGGAAGTAATGTAAGAATATTTTTAAGGATTTTGTAAGTTTGGCAAGTTTGTTCGTGCGTCGAATTGAAAATTGATACACGTATCTGTTATAAACTAAGTGAAGAACGGTCTTGGATTACGGTTGACCTGGCTTTATTCTCTGTTAGCCATTTTGAGATGCTGACTTCCTTCATTATTATATTTAGCTCATCTTCTATATTATCTAATTCAACTGATTGCTTCTGTTTTGAGACAAAATTCTCTTGTAATAGAAGCCATCAGAGTACAACAATTTTCGGGCTACGTAATACAATCATAGTCAAGGGTACGTGAGAAATTTGATTTCTGATTGCTTAATAGTTTGCTGTATACAAATACTACAAATAATAATGCTGTATATTGAATTACAGAGCTGGATACCTTTTATTAGAAACTAAATATAAAATTTTCATTTTTCATTGTCGATGCGAATAGCGTTGTTCGAAAATACTTTATAACTCTCTCCATCTCTATCTCTCTTCCTGACTGTTGGTCCCACGTGGTGGTGAGATCAGCCTTCCTAACGTTCGAAAATAGTAACTAACAAAAGTCAAAACTCAAATTTACTCTGTGACCATTTGTAAAATTTAGTTTGCATTAAATTAACCACCATTTTACTATCCACATTCTAATATTTCCTAGTCTATTCTGCTTCGTTATTAGCTACTAAAACATTCATCTATTTAACTACGTTTACTAACGGTTGGGGCACGCGAACTTTTAAACTAACATTTTTAATTAGTGAAAATTGTGAATCCGAAATAAGGGTGACGTTTAACAGCACGCGACGTGGCCGCGTGGTGACTGATGAGTTGATGTGCGATCCGGACAGGTTATGACAAACCTTGGCAGTGGGTATACGCACTGTGTCTGACAAACGATGTGGTTTTTTGATATGTATCGATAGTTGTTGCCATATACATATAGTTACGTAAAGAATGGATTCTAGGATCAAACGTACTTACTAATTAAATAAGCTTTTGTGTTGTATATTGCACCACTCCCGTGCAGAGATTATAATCACAACGCAATTCATTACTTCAACGGTTAAAATAGCTAAAACATATCAATAGTTTATCTCTCTCCGCTGTAAGCGATATGGTTATGTTAATTAACATGTAACAAAGTAACTTCTCATTCTACTACTTATTTCTTAATTTACGTGTACTACGGTACTCAAAAACCTCAATACAGCAAAAAAATTTTAAAAATTAGTTAAAATTATACGCGCAGCGTTTTCATAACCCAGTGCGTTAGCTAATATTTATCTGTTGGTACGAACGAAACTTTTACATGTCGCTTTTGGAATATTATTTGCTTTTTCACAGCAATATTAGTTATATAATAGCACGCTAGGGGACAAATTAACATCGACCATAGTGAGTAGTGCCTTAATTAAATTTTCTGAACTATTATTTAGGTGTTTATGGCGAAATTAATTTTAATTTTATGGATATCGCTTTGATGTAAAGAACAAAGCTGTTAATATCCATTATTATTAATAATCGGCAAACAATGAATTCATTACATAAATAATACAGGTCGCTAATGTTGTTTATAAGGCTTCAAAGCTAAAGTGGAATTGGGCTGGCCACGACCACTTTATGTCTGTTATAAGATGATTAAATGAGTTGGATAGTACAAATAGGGAATAAGCCACATTTCCCATAGAGCGTAGAGTATGGAAGACACCTTTGCTCAGCTGTAGGATCTTATAGACTTAAAGTAACAGCAATATAATATACTCGTATATAATATAATATAATATGTGGACACTATCACTCACCGTCATCTAGTCCCAAGCTAAGCAGAGCTTGTGTTACTAGATAAATGAAATATAATACATATACATACTTTTTTTGTAAATACGTACTTAGAATACATAGGAAAGACCCAGACTGAAGACAAATACAAATGTTCATCACACAAATATTTGCCTTCCTCGGTTTCGAACCCACGACACCCGGCGTCGCAGTCAGTTACACTAACCACTAGACCAACGGTGCAATCAATAAAGAAAGAAGAAAGAAAGAAAGAAAGAAAATTTATTTAATTCGTCACAGGGGCACAGGAGATGATTTATAAAATTACCTACAGTTTATACAAAACAAAACATACACAGTAAGAATAAAAAATAAAAAACAAAAAACAAAGCGAATAATGCTGTCCTGTACGCCTATGCCGAAAGGGTCGCCGACTCAGCATAAAACCGGGTGTCATAATACACCCAGCGCTGATTTTCAGTTGGCGACCTAATCAAGTTACGCGCGGACGTAGGTAGGAGTCGTGCCTAATAAACCAACCAAAGTATAATAAAATGTAATGTATTTAATAGAAAGTTCTCAAGATAAAATATAATGGCATTGTGAAAAGAGGCTACATGCAGTCGAGGTGTAGTGCAATATGATGGTAACATTACGTGAAACTGCAAATCCGCCTTGAGTATAAATCTTGTTCAAGGTTGATTATTATTTTTGTCGATTTTGAATTGAATCCACAACTACTTGGAGGTAACGCTCTCTCTTAGTGTCTCATCAAAGCAGTCAAAGTTTCTAAAGATATTTTTAGACACTACCTCAGTACTTAATTCAAGATTAATAATTAGGTAACACATGCCTTTGAAAAACCAGGTTAGTGTTTGCAGAAGATGTAGCCTATTGATAGGTTCTAATTAAATGACTTTATTAAGCAATTTATTACAATAAGTAAGCCAATACGAACAGACAACATTAACTTTACGAGATACTTTCTTATATCTTACTATTCCGGTTGACTAAAGCAACTAGTCCATAAAATAATTTAAAACACCCATGCGGGTGATGCCGCGAGATAAAGCTAGCGGCTATATATCACCGCGAGGAACGCCTTTACAATGCACTCTACGTACATACATACATATATTTTTATATATATCTCCGCAATGAAAATTCGGATTAGCGTCCTTGTTGCGGTTTTAGTAGGGATTTCCTCTTGCAACATTTTCTCTTATTTGGAATACGAAGGAACTTGGCTATATATTCTGTTGTTTACACGAACTTAATACTATTAACTAAGGAATGTACTAGTTTTGTTTGGGAACTTGTGATAGTTTATTTTGTTTTAATAAAAGATGATTATAAGAAGGTTTGATATTCAGAGTGTTTACACCTTATGAGTTGCCACTCACGTCGGTCGCAATTTAGAGTCATATTTTGTGATTTCAATTTTTTATCATTTAATCGCAGCGATCTTTTGTTTTAAAATACGTCCTGAAATTTAGAATTAGGTGAAAGCTGTATAAAAAGTAAGAAATCATTGCATTTACAGTTCTACTCATATGCAAATAATTTATTGGAAAATTGCGCTGCGTTATTTACATAGTAAAATAACTGTAAGCATTAGTTACTTACTATTTATACAGCTTTCACCTAAGTTAAGAATAGTTTTTTTTTTTCTATAAAACTTTATTTTTTAATATATTTTATTAACGTAATGGTTAATTAAATAATTGATTTACAATTTGATTTCTGTTGCGAAGTGGGAGTGCGTGTGACTGTCAAGAGTTTGCTGATTGGATGCCAACAGACAGTTTAGAAATTCAGCGGTATTTGTGTTAATTGTATTTTTGTTTAAATATCCGCGACGAGTTGACGACGAATCAAAAAGTCGAAATGGCCCAGTGGATAGGGTACCCGATTCGTAAACACGAGGTAGTGGATTCGAATCCTGGCAAATACATATGTATTTTCTAAGTCTATCTTGGTCATTTCTGACTGACAGTAAAGAAAAACATCGTGGGGAAACCAGGTTAAAAGTCTGAAATTGCCAATCCGCAAGCAAGCGTGGTAATTAATGCACATTCCTTCTCTATGTGAGAAGAGGCCTTTGCCCTGCAGTGGGACAGTAAACAGGTTTGTATTATTATTATTATCCCGCGACACTGGGCTTGATTGCGACTGCCTTTAAAAATAAAACGCTGACGCAGATATGCATAGTATTTGCAACAATAATGCCTTTTACCTAATCTTAGAAGATGTCAACAATAGACCTCTATCTCTCATCATAATTATGTAGATCGATAAATACTCTTTCTCCTTATGAAGATATTAAGTGACCTACCTTAATAACAAACTGTAAGTCATAAAGCACAGTACATGCTCTATTAACCGCTGTGCTTGCGACACGCTAATCACGATCATCTGGGGCTCGGCAGAGATACTGTTTGTGTATACTCGCTGGGAAGAGTGGAATACATTATTATTTTATTACAAATTTCGTGTTATATTGTAGGTTTAACTGCGTATTTTGGATTCAATTGATAGATGAATGATTAATAGCTGTATTTTTATTTTACTTTATTGGGACACCAAAGCAGTTACAACATAGACACATACATAGCTTCACGCCTTTTATCCCCGAAAGGGTAGGCAGTTTTCGGATTCAGATTCTGATTCTTCTGTGTTGCTAGGACGGTGTGTTTTAATTTTAATTTAATGCTTAACCCCAGCACAAAAAACATTCTGATTTAAATCAAGCTATACAATAAATTGACAGGCTAACTTTTACCTAACTGTAATGTATATGATTTTTAACTGACTTCAAAAAAAGGAGGAGTTTTCACAATTCGACCGTATATATATATTTTATGTGTGTTCGCGGATAACTACGTCGTTTATGAACTGATTTTGATAATTATTTTTTTGTTAGAAAGAAGATATCTCAAGGGTGGTAAAAAAAGTAAAGGGTGGTACCACGATAAGGAAACCAGGATCTGATGGTGGCATCCCAGAGAAATCGAAGAGAACTTTCGATAATCGTACTGACGACTAGTGTATTTATTATGTTTTTCATTAAGTATTTTAAGGCACTACTATTTAGTGAAGGTTTGGAGTCGATCTGATGATGCACAAAGACAGTCGAGGTAACACCTCAACGATTTATAGCAATTACTTGGTGTTTGTAGTTAATTAATTTCTAATCATGAGAACTTTGCTCCCATATGGGTTATAAGTGCCTTTACAGATGACCATAGACAGTCGAGGGAATTCCTCAATAGCAGTCATGTCGGGCTTACTTCATACGGTTCAATGTGCCAAAATGTTTAGTGTATACAAAAAGAATATCTAAGTAAGATTTAGGTCTACCATCACTAAAAATGGTAGCACACAAAGTAATTCGTATTTTGATTTAGTTAATCAGAAATAATTAAATAAGTATTTTATAAATTTGAAGTTGGTGCCAAGTAAATACTCAATAACTAAATATTATAAGAACCTTTCTACAATAGCAAATTAAGATTGATAATACCTACAAATAAGTACCTAGTTATTGTTTTACTTGGCACCAACTTCAAAATTATAAAATACTTATTTAATTATTTCTGATTAACTAAATCAAAACACGAATTACTTTGTGCTATGTTAATTTATTTATTACTTTTTAGTTTCCTTCCTGTTTGAAGTCGGTTTTCTTTTTGTTAAAAATTATTTTATTGAATACTGCGAGCACCTTGTGCCTCCCGCATTAAATTCAAATTTTTAATTGAAACCAAACATATATCTCAATGACTTTTGTTTATGGTCAAATATTACTTAAAAACTTATTCCTACGCTTATTCTACAAGATAATGTCCATCACTAGTTCCTTGTCCATTACTGGTGCAGTATTTAATTTTTATACTATTTATTTCCTCATTACTTTTTTATTATAATCACTTATCGATCCACTGTTCCCAGCGCGTGTACACGGCAGTAGATTATAACGATCATTATCCGAAATTGTCCATTATTGTTTGCCTAGCCCAGTCGTCGAAAACATTCATTTACCTGCGACATTGTCCTATAATGGACACACACGATTTATGTAACAACTTTATTGTATACGGAAACAAGTAATTGGCTTGCAAACCTTGTTTATTGTAAGGGTACTGTATATGTATATTTTTTTTATTAGTCTACTAAATAATCCAGAAGTGGTGGACACTATTACAAAACCTAACTACTTCTCAAGTCAAGTAATGTAATATCTTTTGTATATTGATTCCTTTCATATTACTTCATACGTACGTGTTGACGTGACGTATTATAAAAGAAGTTTTATGCTTTATTTTTATACCCAACTGGGAAATGAGAGAAAATGAGGGAAGAGCGCCGGAGGCCCAATTTCTCCCCTTACCTCTTTCCTCACCTCCCTCATTCCCTTCCCCTAACTCCATTCCCAGCCGCGATAGTGGAGGCCACGATACCAGCAGTTTAAAACGATAGCTTTTGGTATAGTGGCCGCCACTTCTGGATTTCACTGACTGCTTACCATCAGGCGGGGTGGGTCACTTTGGTAGGCTATAATATAAAAAAGAAATGGAAGCAGTCATTGTGCTTCGTGTATTCTAGTGTCTTTAACAGTTTAAACTAGACATGACGCTTGAAGTAGATCTGTACGTCTCTTAAATCTTTCCTGAGATATTTCGAGCATAGCCTTGGGCATGTACAAGTAATAATCAAAGTTGAAACGATATTCATGACACAATTGCATCGCGAACAGTCGTCGTATCGGCTTGCACGAACATCCGCCCAATACTCGGTAAAATAGTTATACAACTTCTATGTACTAACGGCTAGTTTCAGTGTACACTACCTACCAGAAAATACTCACAATTTTCCAACAAATGAGAAAATCTGAAAAAGACATTTGGTGTGCCGCATAAAATCATTTAGATCGTAAATAGTTCATTTTACTTAACATGAGATATACTTACATATTTTTCTGAAACACAGCTCACAATAGTTCAAATACCGAGCGATTAAGTTAAGTTAGTAAGTCTTCATATTCTTTTATTATTGCAACTGAGCCGATGATTGCGTATTGTGTCATTTTGCATGCTATTTGAAATTGTAACTTACAAAAAGATTTAATAACTTGGCGAATAAAAAGAGCGGTTTAAATTTCTTGACAGTTCTTCTCATGGCCCTACCCTACGTCAGCAAACTGGCTGTAGGTTAATTAGCTGACATTTTGTAATTTTAACATTATAAGTGTTAATTTAATTAACCTAAATGAATAAAAATCTTTAATTTACTAAAGTTGATATTCCTGACTGGAGATCACCTATTAACTGTGATAAGACTTTTATTAATAGCCTACAAAATGAATTGACTCTGCCCAATAAGTAACAGTCAGGAGTGACGGCAATATCAAAATTTATCATACAAAATCCATTACATTAACTTTTTTAATAAAGTTTTTAAATCAGCCATGTTCTAAGCTTATACCCACTACGTAGTTATGCCGATGGGATCCTCCAGATCTAATCTTTTCTAGTTATTATTAATTCTGTTCTGATCCCCTACACTTTTAGTCACTCCGGTCTGATCCCCTTAGACTTTTTGACAGGTAAGTACAGTCAAGAAAAAAGCAGAACTTATCTATTTCTCAACTAAAAAGTTTTCTCAAAACTTTTGTATAAAATACGTGTACTTTTACCGGGCCACAAGTGTACATAACAAGTAACGTAAGCGGCGACTAGCAGTAGCATGTAGCAATTGAGTTTCTTAACTATTCCCACCCCGAAGTGTAACCGTCTTCATTGTACCAAGAGGGATGATTTCTCGAGGGTAGACTTGATACCTCCTTGTTGTTAGTTCAAATTATTTTAAATAAAATGTTTACTATTATAATATAGTATTGTACTACATTCACACAGCCCCATCTAGCCCCAAATTAAGCAATTATATTTGCTTGTGTTATGGGTACTAAAGAACTGATAAACTACTTATATTTTTTTTTTTGTAAATACATACATATTATAGATAAATTACACCCTCAACAAACAATCATGCTCGTAATATGTCGTCGTAGATAAACCTAGTCCGCAACAAATATAGGTAACATTTTTTTACAACAGCTATTCAGCGCTTCCTAGACTCAACCATTCAATACAACGATAGTACTGACCATCTTAACCTATACAACACACGTACAACACAAAATACCTACAATATATACATTACTAGCTGCTGCCCGTAACTCCGCTTGCGTCAATGTCGGTTATATCTCTGTTTACATTGACGATTTTTTATACAAACTTTCATCTCTTATTTCAACTCCTTTGAGACATTTTTTTTGTCATAAAAGATAGCCTATGTTGTTACCCGAGGTCTAATATATCTCTATACCAAATTTTATTTAAATCGGTTCAGTGGTTTAGGCCTTAAAGCGTAACAGACAAACAGACAGACAGAATTACTTTCGCATTTATAATATTAGTAATGAAAATGAAAATATGTTTATTCATATAGGTTAATTAAATTAACACTTATGAACGTCAAAGTTTACAAAATGTCAGCAAATTAACCTACAGCCAGTTCGCTGACGAAGTAGAGCCATGAAAAGAACTGGCAAGAAACTCAGGCCACTCTTTTAATCGCCAGGTTATTACAATTTTTGTAAGTTACAATTTCAAGTAGCATGCAAAGTGACACAGACAATACACTTATGTCTATAGGTAAGTAATTACAGCGGTATGGATTAGCTTTCCGCAATGAAGTTTCACCCGCGTCTTCGGTTACTTGCTATGCTCCCATCCCACCCTGCATCCCACCTTTCTCAAGAACGGCTACCATACACAAAAATTCAATTCTGGCTGGTAGTTTCAGAGATTAGCGCGTTAAAACAAACACACTCTTCCGCTTTATTAACTAGTATACATATTCTAGTAGCTTCTCCAAACAAGTCATCTGCACTCACAGAGCCCCACTTCTACGCAACCTATAAATCTCCATACTAATGTTCGATGAATGGCGCCTTTCATACAACGAGGTCGAGTACGTTAATCGCGTATCATATAGCACATCTAAATGTCCGTATGTGTGCACCATGCTCGGGAACTGATCGGTCGATTTAGATTATCATATGTTAATATTGTCAACTAAATTTGCTGATTAAAGCCTGAAATTTTGTGATTGCGTTCATGACGCAGTGTTATAAAGTATGGACTGCCATACAGAGGTCCCAAGTTCAATCACCGGGTCAGGTAAATTGGTTTTTGTGTTTAAATTAGAGGTGCTAGTCCAGAGTCTAGAACTTCTAAATGCTCTGCCATTTTTTCTAGAAGATTTATATGCTTACAAGCTTATTAGACTAAGGAGAGAATGGCTGCGAATGAAAATATACATTGTTTTAATAAATTGTACGCTGTTTAGAGCATTTAATAGTCAAAAAGATGTATAAATACCTTGTAAAAATGTATTATGCTACCTCAAAATGTGTCCGTGTACTCTATAATTATGTTATAATAATATAGATTTTAAGTTAATATAAGAAACAGATCGCAAAAAGCACTATTAAAGAGATATTACTTACTACACGATACCATAATGAACACAAAATCTAAAGAAAAACCTCACATTAATGACGTCACATCGCTGTTACACGTGTATTCCCGTTTCTTTCACCATTAGTACCCACATACATAAACATAAACTCATGTACGTATGTATGTATGTACGCGACACCGCAGATGTGCTTAATTGGGGCATGCGTGTGACGCACAAATAGCTGACTTAGACTTTATATATACGCGGGAGCACGTCGCCTGATAGCATAATGTGGATAAGATTTTTTTTTTATTGCCGATAGTGGCAGACGAGAAAACAGCCCACGTGATACACTTACCATCAACTGTCGCTCATAATAATAATAATAATAATATAATAATATTCTACTACATTCACACAGCGCCATCTAGCCCCAAATTAAGCAATTATATTTGCTTGTGTTATGGGTACAACTGATATACTACTTATATACATTTTTTTTGTAAATACATACATATTATAGATAAATTACACCCAGACACAGAACAAACAATTATGCTCATGACACAAATATTTGTCCTGGGTGGGAATCGAACCCACGACCTCCAGCTTAGCAGTTAGGGTCACTAACCACTAGGCCAACAGGCCAGTCATAGACGTCTCAGAGTCTCTGGAATTGCTCTTGCAATGCCAGGGACTTTGCAAAGCCGCTGAAATGAGTGGGTTAGGTGACAGGGTTGAGGGAGGCGAGAAAATTAAGAGGGGAAATCGGGCATGATTGATTCGTAGATTTTAGATATAATGTATACCAAGAAAATAAATAAAATGCTAGTTGAGTATTTGTTTATCTGCTGTTTTTGGTAGTTAAGAGTACACTGATTAATAGCTTGTAAGAAATGCTATGCATTTGAAAAACAACATTTGTGACGTAGTAATGTCTTATAAATTAAAAAAAAAGCACGTTCCGCCATAACTATGTGCAGTGTTGAGAAAATGGACCTCAAGTCAGGAGCTCGTACCCAGAGTCGAAGCTAGTGAGCCTTCAAAGCTAGGATTCAAAGTCGAAGTCAAAGTAATAATAATTAGTTAAATTCAATTAATAGTTGGCAATAAAATAAAACTTTTCATTAATGTTTTCTTGTGACGCTATTACGTAAAATTATCGCGGTAAACCGACTTTGCTGACAACCAATTTTATTGCAAGTTATAGATGTGTTGATAATGATTATAATAGGTATAATATGATGAGTCAAAACGTCGGTTAATTTCGCTAGCTATTAGGTCTGTTCGCGCAAGTATTTTATCTCATAATTTTTTATACAGTTGCAAATGCATCGCATTAATTTGTTTCATCATCTCACACAGCTTAGAATGCTTTTTTAATAAGAAGAATAATATTAACACGAAACATATTCTTATTAAACAAAGAGACTTTTTAATTGTCTCATAGTAGACATTCAATCAAAAAATATATTAAAATTTTCATTGCTGTGTCACCAATAAAAAAGTTGTTTTTATTTCATTTGATTCAAACTTAGCCGATCATTACTACAAACTCAATCATCATATCAGCCAAACGACGCCCGCTGCTGGACATAGGCTTTCCTTAATTTTCGCCACCTTGGCCGCCCTCATCCATCGGTTGCCCGCCACCATTATGAGGTCGTCGGTCCACCTTGTGAGGGGCTGCCCACGCTGCATCTTCCGGTTCGTGGTCGCCACTCTAGAACCTTTCTGCCTCAACGGCCGTCAGTTTTTCGACCTATGTGTCCTGCCCATTGCCATTTCAGAGAAGGAACTTTGCTTGCCACGTCAGTTACTTTGATTCGCCTGCGGATTTCTTCGTTTCTCAAACGATCACATAGTGAGACACCTAACGTAGCCCGCTACATCGCCCTCTGAGCGACTTTGAGCCTTCCAAAAAGACCCATAGTTCGCGAACACGTCTTTGCTCCGTATGTCATCAAACAACAAACTTTAATTCAAAAGCATGTCCACAGTAAGATGTCCTATTCAAAACATGCGCTCGATTAACTAAATCTACGTCTCTATATGTTTCAATTATAACATATATCTTGTATGTACCGTATCAATATTTACTTTACGATTTACCTATATATTGAAGAATGGTGGCTATTAAAAATTTAGTACGCTATAAAATCAACGAGTATGTGATGGTATAGTTCTTGGCTTTTATAAATGGCATTGACTGGTTAGGTTAGAACAGTTTTGAAATAGATGCGAAGTAGTTAATTATTTATATATAGTTTACTGTAAAACGATTATCAGAAGATTATCGTGTAATACAAATACTTAATAAGCAAAATATATTATTAAAAACAAAAAAACTGTATACGAATAACAATACGAATCTAATGACATAACCTCATATGCTTAAATCCATTAAGTTATTTAGGCTGTAGAGCGTGCCAAAGAAATAGACATACATATGCTCGAAAAACATTACCCTCCTTGACTATGACAATCGGGCAAAAATAATTACAATGTGTACACACAAACGGACTATGATCCTACAAGAAAAGTAGAAACCTTATTAAGACTGTACCAAGTAAAATGCAAGACTTTAAGAATAATAATAATATGTGGACACTATCACACATCGTCATCTAGTCCCAAGCTAAGCAGAGCTTGTGTTATGGGTACTAGATAACTGAAATATAATACATATACATACTTTTTCTTTTGTAAATATATACTTAGAATACATAGGAAACACCCAGACTGAAGACAAATACAAATGTTCATAACACAAACATTTGCCTATCGCGGGAATCGAACCCACGACACCCGGCATCGCAGTCAGTTACACTAACCACTAACCAACGCTGCAGTCAAAATCAAAAATACTTTTTTTTGTACATTGTAAGTTTTATCCTATACGATACCTATATTGGTCTTCATAAAAGCACTGTGTAAATCTAATTTTCATCAACCATTTTTGCCAATGCTAAAAAACATCGTCGATCTGATATAAAATGTCCCATTCAGATCATCACAGTCTTCACAGCCATTCCCTTTCCTCATTAGCTTCCTCTCATTAACCTTAAACATACCGTCTCTAATAAATCATTCGGCACTATAGATTGGTTTAGATTCCATTGCGACCCGTAAATCACTGCACCCCTCATTATTGAACGGGAGACGCATTGTAGCGAATATACAGCTAATTGATAAACGTCAGATTGATATACATAAATACGTAATGCTACTTTTAGGGCCAATTTCACCACTTGCTTATAAAGTGCTTGATAACCTATTCGAAACTTAACTGACAAATAGTACCCAAAAATTATTTCCACAAGTGCCTGATGACCTTAACTGACAAATAAACTCTTGAAAATATAAGTCAGATTTAACTAGAAGATGTTATATCTGTTAGATATATATCAGACACTTTAGCAGCTAGTGGTGAAATAGGCCTTTAATCAAATAATATTAATTCAGGCAGCCTGTTACAGTTAACAATTAAACCTTAACTTATTCTAAGAAAGATATTATTTTTCTTACAAGAGAGATCTCTATTATTCCAAAATGATTATTACTAACATAAACATAGCCTAAAAAAATTAACATAGCCTAAAAAAATTTACTGTTGGACATAGACCATAGCGCTCATAGCTCGTTGAGCTCACTGATCAGTAAACTATTAGTGGGTTAAGCAACATAGAGTGCGGCTAGCTCGTAGAAGGGTGACCGCATATTGCTATTCGATCTGAGCGTTGCCGTGCTTCAGAGGGCACGTTAAAAGTTGGTCGCGGTTGTTACCAAGTTCATAACAATCTTTAGGTCAAGTCGGATGCCTCTGTGAGCGATCTGAAAAAATCCTGACACTGGGTTGATCACTAACCACTCGATATTTGATTTGATAAGCCACTTTTAATCTCATGCATTTACTATTGTACCACACTTTGTAAGTGGGTTGCTTTTCGCATTAAGATGCTATTTAATACCAAGGTATGCTTTTGCTCATTCTCAAAATACGTTCAAAACGAAAAGAGCTTATTTATATAAATAATAAAGAATAAATCTATTCTCTTCTCTTTTATTCACTTATTTTGTATTGTTAAAAAAATTAAATGTGTGACTGTATAGTTTTAAACATGTTCGAAAATGTTTTTACTACTCGATAAATATTTTTTAATTTATAATTTAGTAGGTATGTTCTCATGTAATTCTTAATGAGAATGAGTTTCTGAAACCCGAACTCGAAGGCTCACCTAATTTGTCTACCTCAATCTGCTTCTTGTTAATGAATAGGTACTGCCTTTTAATTTCAGGTGAGCGACTTGTGTATAGACAGATAATGTTAGTTGTTAGAAAGATCCTGCACTTATACGAAGCTCTGATAAATTGCGTCGATATTTTTTGCAATAGAACTATTAACATTATCCTCATTAAAATAAAGCATACAATAGCTAAACTAACCAGTAATTACACAGCCCAAAGGTAACTATTACCAAAGTTAACATGAAACACACATAAGTAAGCTGTCAAGATACTGACGTTCTATCGCGTGATACAGTCATGTTCTCAAGAACAACATACTAATTAATCCTACTACAACTACATCGAAAACAACTCACAAAATCCAATTTAACGCAAACTGCTTTATAAATATCATTTGTGAGTTTAAAACATCTAGACATATAATGTTGTTAATTACCCCGCTCTCCGAACCAAAAAACGTATTTAACGCGAACTAAATGAGCTTTTAATAGACGTATATTTTGTATGAAAGGCTCTATTTAGATATCTTAATTACAGATGTTAATCACTGGCTATTTTGGATAGAAAAAGTTCAGAAGCTAAGTAGAAATAAATTGGTTAATAACAGATATGTTACTTTTGGAGTGAGTTGTTAGCATAAATAGTATTTAAAAAGATAAGTGTACAAAAAGGTCTACTTAGTCGGTAGTTATTGCTAATGTAAGAAGTAAAAAAAAAGTATTAAGTGCAAAACAGCACCTAGATTACAATTGATTAAGAGATATGTGTGTATGTGAAAAGACTAATGAATGTTCAAGAGGCAAAGGAGATATGTTTGGATCGCAGCAAATGCCGTTCTATAGTCTCTGCTTACCCTATAATGGGAGACAGGCGTAAAGTTATCAAAATAAAAAAATTATGTATGTAAGAGGTATCTTTAAATCTATCAACAATTGTTATGAAGACGGTCCTTGGTGGATATAGGCTTCTTTCAAGAGACTAGTTTGCTATAGACGATGTTTGATAGGCGTATTGATGACCATAACTTTTTATGATAATATATTCAGTACGCGGGTAACGCTATATGGTACGTAACTCTGTATTCATTTACTTACTTAAAATATCCACGGTAAAATACAGGACAGTCATATACCTATACTAGATCTAATAGCACAATCATCGACATTATCTCACATCCACTGTTAAACTTTTTTAAAATAAGTAATACTAAAAACTGCCTCAGGGTGGTGTACGGATTACCACGCAGAGGTCTCGGGTTCGATCCCTGGGTCGGGTAAAGTGATTTTGGGTTTTTCTGTCGAAAAATGTTTAGTGTTAGCCCGGAGTGTGGAATTGTGTCCGATATATGGCAACAAGCTCGCCCCCTGTTAGATTTGAACTAAAATAAATAAAATGGAAAAAATTGGGTGTTTAAACACCTCTGCTTACCCCTTCAGGTATAAAAAGCTTTAAGCTACTTATGAGGTATGTATGTAAGAAATACGCATTGATCACCTTGTTCACTCAAGGTGGATTGGCAATTTTTTTGCCCTTGAAATATTCATTCTCGTCATCTAAACTCTAATATTATTAAGACAAAAGAATTGATATTTTTTATGTTTGCTTTTTATAGATAAACACATAATCTGTCATATTATATAGCAAGCTACAATATTATGAAATACCTTAGGCTATATTTTATGTGGTATACCTACCGATGCGAGCGACAGCTAGTACCATATAAAATCATTTTATACAAAATTATATAGTTAAACCATCGTTTCCATGACTTATTACGACGTCGACGGGAAATAATGGGTGGTCTCTCCAAAGCCGGGAGTTCACAACATCCATCATATACAATTGACAATTGAATACGGCTCAAGTAATCAATGCCAATGGAAACAAATCAACGCGTAAATAGAGGAAATGTTTATTTGTTTGGTCGTAACGCTGTTGACTATGGAATTATTTTAATTTGAGAATTTGTCGCTACAATTATTTGTTTTATTTTACGTCCTTTTCAAACAAATCGAATGTCGTGGAAGTCTTAATATGCAATTAATGGACAAAAAGTATTATATTAAAGCTTCATTAAATGGTAGTACCTACTAATAAGTACGGTAGTAGATCCACGCTGATTTCAGCATGAATGGGCCGGATCGTCCGGGGAAGTACTACCCTCTCATAGAAGATTGACTTAAGAGTAGTAGTATCCGTACTACTGCGTTTCGTTCGGTGAGTGAGAGTGCCGGAGACCCAATTTCTCCCCTTTCCTCTTTCCTCATTCCCTTCCCCTAACCCCATTCTCAGCCGCCATAGTGGAGGCCACCATACCAGCTAGTTGGTTCGATCGTACTGTGCGTTCACGTTTATTTGATAAATTGTTAGGACTAACACTCATCTTTTTGCAAAAACAACAAGGAGTCGCAATAAAACACGCCTATGTGTAGTACCTTCTCGGACTACACTTTTACACTCGGATTACATAACAGCATATTTTGTATGGCTGTTAAGATTTACAACAAGCTACCTTTTAGTGTAAAGTAATTACAAAATAATAACACATACAAAATCATACTACGCGATTTTTTTATTAGTAAAGCCTATTATAGTATAAATGATTTTTTATCTGACATTAATATTGACATTAAATGCGATTCTGTGTTATTGACCAATAATTAATCACTAATAATATTGTAATGTTACATGTTTCATTCAATCAATGATGTATAGAGTTATTTAATTGATTTATTGTAATTTTGAATAAATACCAACAAATTCAGTGGTCTATTTTGTATATGTACCATAACTTAACTAGAAAATGACCAGCGCTCCAGTTCTCTGAGAACTAATTTTTGTCTCAGAAGACGCATAGTATCTTAGTCTTTAGATAAGCGGCCCCATCCAGGACTGAGGTTGGGACAAAATTTCCGATGCCGCGAAACCTCGTGGCGCTCAACGCTCTACACGAAACCAGACAGTGTGATATATTTACGAATAATTTGTTTACATTGTATCTTTATAATTTTATATTAAACCAATAACTTGACTTGGTATCACACGTTAGTATTTGTTTTAGTTAGTATATTCTCAAATTTCCTATTCTTTAATATGCGTGTATTGTATTTATTTAAAAAAATCTAACGATGGTCAACACTGTATTTAAAACCTACGTGATACCTAACAAGATTAGCTTTCCGAAGCGCTGTTTCAGCCGCGGTTTCGGCTACTGCTCTGGCCCCGTCGTGAGTAGCGTTATATTACATAGCCTATAACCTTCCACAAGAACTGGGCTATTATACACAAAAAGAATTATTCAAATCTGACTGGTGACTCCAGAGAATATCGCGTTGAAACAAACAAACTTTTCCACTTTCTATACCTAATAGTATAGATGAGATTTCATTCCAATTTCAATCAATTTTAACACCAAATTTACTATTAATGTAACAATAAAAAATAATGACCTGTCTTGCTTCTACCGATAGACCTATCATTACTATCAAAAAAGCCTCTAACATAATAACACAATTAACCTCTAGAAATATAAACAATTTGGTGTATTTTTATAAAAACATTAGCATGTTTGACCCCGCCTCTAACATGTAATGTTTCGGTGTAACCACAGCATTGACACTCAGTTTGACAGACAGACGCATTACCGAATTAGTGATAATTGTACAGTACGTCTTAGTGGTGCGTGAAATATTGCGTAGAGTAGTGTCAGAAGGAATGTATACAGACTATTGTTTCTACCTATTTTGCCAGGTGATGTGTTGACAAAGGGAACAATTACAAGCACCTGTAACTGACGTGTGTGTATGAAAAGATTAATTAAAGAAGGCAGAGACAGTATGTTTGGATCGCAGCAAATTCTTACGGTAGTAGATCCACGCTGGTTTCAGCATGAATGACCGAAGAAGTACTACCCTCTCACAGAAGATCGACGTAAGAGTAATAGTACTCGTACTGTTGCGTTTCATTCGGTGAGTGAGAGTCCCGGAGGCTCAATTTCTCCCCTTTCATTTTTCTTCACTTCCCTCGATCCTTTCACCTATCCCACTCCCTTCATGGTGTGCAGCGGCTTCGCAGAATCCCTGGCATTGCAGGAGCAATGTTAGAGACTCTGGATCGTCCATGAGCGAGAGTTTCCACTTATCACCACCTGGGCTGTTTGCTCCGCTACTGACAGCATTAAAAAAAATGGCGTTCTATAGTCTATGCTTTTCCATTAATGGGAGAAAGGTGTAAAGTTATGTATGTATGAGTGGTCTGAGTTTCTTGCTAGTTCTTCATAAATATCTTGGCAGCGCAGTGGCTGTAAGTCAAATGGCTGACATTTTGTTTTTTGTTATTTTAACGCTTAAAAGTGTCACCCGTGTGATATACTTACGTAAGTTTGAATGGTATTTAAAAAAAAATACTTGAATGACTAAGGGCCTGTTTCACCACTAGGTGATAAAGTGTCTGATATATATATCTAACAGATAAAATCCCTTCTGGTTAAATCTGTCTTATATTTTCATAGAGTTTATTTGTCAGTTAAGGTTATCAGGCACTTGTGAGACTAATTTTGAATAATATCTGTCGGTTGAGTTTTGAGTAGGCTATCACGCACTTTAGCAGCAAGTGGTGAAACAGGGCCTAAATCTTATAAAGATTAGGACACAAAGAAATTTGTGGCTGAGATGGTATGATACATCAGAGTAGTACCTAGTTATAATAATATCTGAACCGTGTTGTTCAGATGGCGAGTAGTTTAGTGCTTGTCATACAGACGTGTCTCCTGCCAGTACTAGATTATGGCGTCATCCAACTCTTACCGAGATACAGCAAGAGCAATTTGACAAAACTAGAATGGCAATACAGGATAGCACTAAAAGCTGCAGGTGACTTCCCACGTCGCACTGAAACAAAGCTACTCTGGTAAATGCTTGGGCAGGATCCGTGGCATCTCAGAGCACACGATCTACACCACGATATGATCGATAAACTAACATCATTAACGATTAGTGGTCTAGATCCTGGTCCAGAGTATACCAGATATTGCCAATTTAATCCATCTCTGTTCGCAAACAGAATAGGTGGAATATTTTACTAAATCGGAGAGAAGCAAACCACTCCACAAGAGAATGGCTCCCCCCCGTCAGCATAGGTTTTGATATCCTGGACTATAAGTAACTTCAGGTCTAGACCTGATGGGCTCCTAAATCCAATACCTCTCACACTTGCTTTGTTTAGTAACCGTGTGTGACAAGAACTTGGCATTAGACTGCAAAAGATCCCTCCCCGGACATACTGCGTTAAAAATACACCAAAAGCACCTGTAAAAATTTGATTTATAAGTGACATGTAACATTATATAACTAAGGAAATAAACATACATTCTATTCAATTTAGTGCTTCTAAAGAATGTATTGTATTATAATTTATAAACATGCGGAAATTTACGCGATCATTTACTCTTACACTTTATTAATTTTGGTATTTACATACCTTATTACGCTTGACGTTTCGACCAGGTTACACCGGCCGTGATCACAAGCAGAAAATACCTAAAGCTTGATCGCGTAAATTCCCGTATTTTTTTCTTCACAACGCCATCTAGCCCCAAATTAAGCAATTATATTTGCTTGTGTTATGGGTACTAAACAACTGATACACCACTTATAAACATTTTTTTTTGTAAATACATACATATTATAGATAAATTACACCCAGACACAGAACAAACAATCATGCTCATCACACAAAGATTTGTCCTGGGTGGGAATCGAACCCACGACCTCCGGCTTAGCAGTCAGGGTCACTAACCACTAGACCAACAGGCCAGTCATAATTTTTATAAATTATGTCATGCAAAGCGAAAGTTTAAAAGTATATATGTATTGTATTGACAGCAGAAGAGTATCGCGTTGTGGATAAGAATAAGAAAAAAAACTTATATTATATATACTTAACAAAGAGCCAGTAGTGTGATGTTACATAGCCTATAACTTTCTTTAAGAACTGGGCTATCATACGCAAAAAGAATTATTCAAACTCGACGGGTAGTTTAAGAGATTAGCGGGTTCAAACAAACAAACACTTCTGCTTTATATAATAGCATAGATGCAAGGCTATCAAGAATACATTTCTAACAACTGAATAAGAATACGAATTAGTAAGATTCTTAATTGCTAGCGACAGCTATTATGAGCAACCGAGCATATAATATTTTTAATGATAACAATTAGGAGTACAATTAAGATCTATATGATGGAAAAACAACCTTATGTATTGAAATAAAAGGCTCATTATCTTTTGTTACTACATGATACATATTATGTTTTCAAGATGATTCCCTGTAGGCCATACCTGTGTCGTCACTTTAAAAACATACAATAATATAACACACACAAATATTTAGAAGGTAATCGAACCCGCTTGATGTAACGGTAGCTATGCAGGTAATGTAACAGCTAAACCATAGGTGCAGCTATTTCCATATATCTATACTATTGTATAAAGCGGAAGAGTTTGTTTGTTTGTTTGAACGCGCTAATCTCTGGAACTACCCCTCGGATTTAAATAATTCTCTCTTGCATATGATAGCCCAGTTCTTGAGAAAGGTTTTAGGCTGTATGTATGTAACATCACGCCACTGGCGAAGGAGCACAGCAGTAACCAAAAATGCGGTGAAAACCGCGCTGCAGGAAGCTAGTCTTCTGTAATGGCCCTTAGTTACCGTACGTGTTTCATCGTTGACACTGTAAAACCACTTTAAAAACAGTCAGAATCCAAAATACTGTTTAGGAAATATTTATTCTGTCATATTTGCTCTAAAGTTCAAAATTGTCAAATCGTATTTCTGATTTTATATCACTTTGACATAGGCGTGGTCCGTTACTTATTAAAATTTGTAATGAAAAATTTCGTTATCAGAGTAACCACTAGGAGCGCTGTTCAATTTTTCATACAAATATTTAATTTCATCACTATCTGTTAAAAAATAGACTCTAGCTAGTTCGTTGCCTATCTGTTAGCTCTGTCAGCAATCTGCGTTAATTTAGCTGACATTGCTTTTCAGGATTTGCTGTTACATTTTACTTACATTCTCTTTTATTAAATTACTTTACTTAAATTAATAATCCAGTTCTTAGTACGAATATATTGTATGTTTAATATTATTAATGCATTTTTACACGACACTTAAAGACTTAGTGTAGGGGCAATTCATACCTAGAACAAGGTGTTATTCCAGTAAGCTAGTGTTGCATAAATAACTTATTACATGTAGCTAATTTAAAAAAACACTAATAAGATACAATTTATCACACCTAATTAAATATGTATTTAAAACAAATCAACATTAAAAGAAAATAACTTTATAAAAAAGCAAAACAAAACTCAAATGATTCGCCAATTACCTTTGCCCAACAATGGGAAATTAATAGGCCATTATACAGAGTTCGTTGACCTTACCTCTGCGTTACCCTACTCTGTGTACTCTACTGTGTACTATATGTGTACATAAACTGTGTTTTCCTGGCCACACCCTCCCAATTACCATTACGGACTCGCGCCGCGTTGAAGAAACTCAAATTATTTTTAGGCTCGTTGTACACAACATTGAGAGCGTCTGAGAGTTAGAAGCGATACTTACTATAAAACATAACGTAAGTAATGCGAGGAATTTTAAACAATAATAATTTTGTATAATACTCAAATACCCGTTACAGTAGAAAGAATCCACTCTGCCTAAACATACGTATGTTTGCACACTGACGGTATAGCAATACATACTAACCGTACTAATTATAAATGCGGAAATGTCTGTTACACTTTCACGCCTAAACCACTGAACCGATTTTAATGAATTTTGGTATAGAAATAGATTTGACCTCGAGGAACTACATAGTTATCAAATGGCTTAAAAGGGGTATAATATAAACAGGGTTAAAATTTTGTATAAAAATCGTCAGTGTATAAACAGAGATGTATCCGACATTTATTTTTTTATTGGACGTTTTAAAATTTTGATATTAATTAAACACTTATTAAACTGACATTGATCATAGTTAGATATAATACAGTAATTTATAATTGACATTGCTTACAACGAGCGAGTTTATAATTTTGAAAAAATGTTTTTGTTATTTTTTTCTCTTTATTAAATTTGTATCTTCAGCTATAGAGTAAATATTTACGTACCATCGTTGTGGTAGAATGTGCCGGAAGAATGATTTAATAACACCATTATAACCACCACATTTCTAGTAAATAAACAAATTTCATTTCATTTCATTTCATTTCATTCAAGCGAGCGGAGCTGCGGGCAACAGCTAGTATTAAAAACTAATTCATGTGACAATGATTAATGATTAGTTATTGCTATTAAAAAAAACATACGAAAGTTATAATTTATTGAAATGAACGACTATACATTGCTATATAATGAAGGATGGTTCACTAGCGATCTATAAAAAACTCCAGTTATCTTGAATAACCAAAGTGACTGATTTAGCACACAGAGTTGCTTTTTCTAAGGCAATGGGCAGGACACAGCTCGCGTGGCCATTGTAGCGGAAATATTCTGGAATGTCGGCCAAGAACCGGCAGACGCAACGTGGACAGACACCTCACAAGGAGAACCGACGATATCTGCTTAAATATTGATAAGGATTAATATTTTATAAATATACTTTACAGCTCACACGTAGCATATCTCCCGCTACGTCGCAACGGTTATAATTCAGAGTACGTGCGTTAGTTATTTTGCGTGAGGGCTCACGATATTTATATTCACACCGCTTAATAATAGAAAGGTGGCAGCGATCGATGTGATGTGACTTTTAGTTTGTCTGTTAATGACGTCTTTTACAGTTTTTAGGTCAGACAGTGACATTTTTATTAGTATTAGGTTAGATTAACACGGTGAAAATGACAGTTTTTGTGATGTTTATTTTTGTATCGTAAAGAGGTAAAGAACAGGGCTTTCTTGTCCAAATTTAAGCAATTAAAAAGTAGTATTATACATATATTACTGATGTTAAATATATGTTGATTTTAGTTTAAAATAATATTTTCTTTACGTTTATTAAAACCGGTGATACACCAGCGGGAGCACAACACTAACCAAGTAGTGTTGTTATAACTGAGATCTTTTGTAAGGTACTTTTTCAGTTTATCTGACCAAAATTTAGCAATATCTCTTAATATTTAAAAGCAACGATTCCAAATCATCACAAGAACACCCCACAACTTGCTATAAGTAAATGATATTAATAAATATAGCTAAACGATATCAGCAGACTCATGCAGGTTTTAATATTATTAACCCGCACCGTTGTTATCAATTATAACGCCGCGTGTGTACCTCGCCTTATGTTATTAATAATACGTTTAACTGTTATTAATGTCGATATTAAACCTGGAGGCTTTGATACAACTATTGGGAATTGGTAAGAATTGAATAGAACGAATTACCAGCCGCAGTGTTGCTCGAGGTCTATGGCATGTCCTTCTTAACGAGGTTTAAAGAAAGCATTAATATACGGTAGGAAGTGGCGTCGCAGAGTCCCTGACATTGCAGAAGTCTATGAGTGACAGTTGCCACTTCTCATTAAGTGGACTGTTTTAGTTGTGGAAAATAAAAAAAAAAACATTTAGTTGTGTCAACTTACCGTGTTACAATTCAAAACTTTGTGTGGATTCCTATAACATAGTACCTTCCGATGAAGAAAATTGTATAAAACCGAGGCTCTACCGCTCTCTTAAAGAAATACAATACTAAGGCTCTGTTTTACCACTAGCTGTTAAAGTGTCTGATATATTATATCTAACAGATAAAACATCTTCTAGTTATGTCTTATATTTTTAAAGAGTTTGTCAGTTAATGTTATCAGTCACTTGTGGAACTGACTTTTGAGTACTATCTGTCATTTAAGTTTCTAATAGGTTATCACGCACTTTATCAGCAAGTGGTGAATTAAGATCGAAAGATACTGCTACTTTACGTTAGTATTCTATGTGAGAATAAATATTTTTTAACCAACAATACCTTAATTATACTTATTTGTAGAAATTTATAAAATCAAGATGGATACAATAGTTAATAACCCAATTTATTATCAATTACAAACTAAATTGATATGCCATTACAGAATAATTTTGTCAAACAATATTAATGGTTCGTTTGGTAACAAATTCGATTCCCGAGTCTGTAATGGGTCTATTGAGTTGTGATCGTTTTGTAGATCGATGATTATGACGGACCAAGTGGAACTGATTGGTATTATTAGATAATGGTAGTTATTTATTTAAGTACTTAGATATTGTATTATGATATACATAAAATTGGCCTCGAACCAAACGGTTCAGCACTTCATAAATTAAAGCTTGGATCTCTTTACCAGCGCATGTGTTCCCATCTAAATAATCCTGGGTGTTTTAAGCGAGAAGAAAAAGCATCTCACTAAGCTACCATAGTGGAGGCCACTATACCAGTAGTTTGGCTCTTGGAATAGTGTCCTTGGCCACGAGGAAACGCCGACCATTTCAGGCAAAGTGGAGCCACTTTGGTAGACTTATATAGAAAAAAAATTAATCAGTTTGATCTAGAATATGGTATCAATGGATTTGACACCTCTGTGGTTCGGTGGTACTGTGTATGGACTGCCACGCAGAGGTTGCGAATTCGATTCCCGCTCAGTTCAAGTATCTGTATGCAAAAACATGTCTTTTTTTTTTTTCGTTTTCTTTTTATATAGGTATATTTTAGCCTACCAAAGTGACTCCACCGCGCCTGATGGTAAGCAGTCCGTGAAATCCAGAAGTGGTGGCCACCATACCAAAAGCTATCGTCTTAAACTGCTGGTATGGTGGCCTCCACTATGGCGGCTGGGAAGGGGGTTAGAGGAAGGGAATGAGGGAGGTGAAGAAAGAGGAAAGGGGCTAAATTGGGCCTCCGGCACTCTCACTCACCGAACGAAACGCAGTAGTAAGGATACTACTACTCTCAAGTCGATCTTCTATGAGAGGGTAGTACTACCCCGGACGATCCGGCCCATTCATGCTGAAACCAGCGTGGATCTACTACCGTCATGACCATGTTTGCATTGGTCTAGGTGTTTCTATGTATAATATGTAGGTATGTATTTACAAAAAGAAAGTAAGTATGTTTATCCGCATTCTAGAACCCATAACACAAGCTATTAATATATGCTTACTTTAGGTCTAGATGGCGTTGTGTGGTTGTTGAAGTATTATTATTTTATCTTTATATTTTTCATATCATCATTATAATTTTAGCAAAAAGATGTCCCACTGCTGAAGACCGTATGCTACTCTCATGCACCAGTTACTTTTCCCCTCTATTAAGTCGTCTGACCACCTCGTGTGGCCACACTGCGATTTTCAGTTCGTGTTTGCTATTCCAGAACCACCAATCTGTCAGTTATACTAGATGTGTTCTACCCATTGTCACTTTATTAAAGCTACTCTATGAATGATATCGTTTTCGTTTTGTATATACGAGTACGATCTCGTATAGAGATACAAAACATAACCCGCATTATTATATTTAACATTAAATTTCCATATATATTTTATAATGTTTGTAAAACTGCTCATGCCCATATAGCACCGCAACCCACCTGAGCCGCTCCATCGTGGGCTTACAACCAAAGCCCAGAGGAGCTGCGCCTTCTTGGAGTACCTCTTGGTTCACCGTGGTTTTGGGTAACCACGGTTACTAAGCCTCCCGCCGCGACAAGGCGAGAACCCAGGTTGGGGAGAGGTTTGGTTGGGGAGTTGTAAAACTGCCCTGACAGTTATATTATTAACCTAACCTACCGCTTTAATATTTAATTAAATAATAGAACAGCAACTAATTGTCTACAGCTAATATATTTTTAAATCGTCAATCAACAACAATTAGGAATAATCTAAACAAATACAATTTTAACAACGCTTGATGACAATTAACACAATTGCTGTCAAAGTTAAATTTAAATTGATAACAAAAATTAACCCTCCAGCACCTTCACTTTATTTACACGTAACAAAAGTAACTTGAACATGGCGGATACGTAGGCAAGTGGGAGCCAATTTGTTAAGTCACATCAAAACGACTCATTGGGTTAATGAGCAAAATCGTGGGCCACTAAGTTCACAAAGACTAAATATATACGCTTGGTATAAATTATATTGATTTTATAATGTGCATATTGTATGAAAAACGGACGTTGACCTATTCCTTTTTTTAAATCGGAAATATATATTATTATCCTGTCGCTTGTTTTTTAAATTCTTTATGGCCTATTCTGACCTGAGGCCCGAGACAAGTGTCAAACATTTCTATTCTATTTATAGAATAGATAAAAAAATGTATGAGATTGACATAAGCTACCGCCAGAGCTTATGTCAGTCTCATACATTTTTTTATCTATTCTATGAATAGAATAGAAATCTTTGACACTTGTCTAGGGCCTCTGAGCGGTATTCACTACCGCCTGCGGTAGATAAAACCGAGTGGGTACGCGGTATTACTACTATCCCACAACTTTTCGCTCTAGCCGTGGACCTTCATACTATATACCTGAGCGAAATTGATCGGTATGTATCTCTACCCATAGTGGCAGCGAATACTGCGTATTATTAAAAAGGCATTAAATTATGATTTTAAAAATTAATCACGATATCATCGACTTTTTATATTAGAATTTAATGTTCAGTTAAGCATTTGGACTTTGAAAAGTAAATATTTTATCTTAGGATAGAAGTATAAATAGTGCATTTTTTTATTAAAATTATTTTTGAGACCATCATTCACGACTTAAACTATAAATACTTATCTACTATTTTCTTTATACCTTACAACTGTAGTTATGTTAGTATTAGTTTTTGAGGCAAACGTGTCCTGTTATGATTCTTCAAATTCAAGTCAAGGCGGCAGAAGTTACTCAACAAATTGTAAAGCGTGTGCCTGTTTGGTACGCCAAAATTACCTTATCTTTCATAAAACTGGCTCACTTCCAAGAAGAAAATGCTTCATTGAAGATGTCAGACGGAATTTTATATTGATATTTGATAATAAAATATTGGAATTCATGTTTACTTAAATTGAAATCAAATATTGAGTGGTTAGTGTTCAACCTATTGTCAAGATTTGTTGTTTGAGGCATCCGACTTGACCACGACGTTATCAACTTGGTAATACCCGCGACCGACTTTTAACGTGCCCTCTGAAGCACGGAGACGCTTAGATCAAATACCACTATGAGGTCACCCATCCATGGGCCAGCCTCACTGTAAATTGCTTAACACGCTTATTGTTTACCGATCAGTGAGCGCCACGAGATATGAGTGCCTTTTGAGCTTAAAATATAATAAAGAAATATAAGAAACCCAACTTTAAGGCTCGGTTGTGTTGTCTAAAGAACGTAAAAAAAGTCATAACAAAGTCTAAAACTTGTTCTGAAGTTATAGCTTTGATAAAAATGTATTTTTGTTAAATATATTAATTTAGACAAGTCTACTTGTATCTTTAGCTGATTACCCGTGTTTTCCGGAATACTGCCCACCGCAGTAATTTGACTTTTCAACATGATCACCCTCAAAATTAAAGATCAATAATATAATATTGCACAAATATTGTTCTGAGATTTGTTCATGTTATTAACTCAAAGCGTAAATGTGGTAAATTTATAATGAGGTAATAATTTTTATGTATCTAATTTCTATAAAATAACAAAGCCTTAATAAATAATCCGCTAACGCTATATCTTGTGAACGCACCTATTCGCCGTATTCATGGCCACATCTGAACAATTAATACGTTTCCGATGATTTTCAAATTTAATTACGCGGGTACAATCCACCCAACAGCGGCGGTGTTAAATACAATGTTTTGTTTTGTCCAAAAGTGAATATTATTGGATTGACTGTTCCATATATGGATCTTAATTGGTCGTAAAGTATTTTTTTATTTATATTGGTGAAATAATTATACGCATATTTGCTTTTAATTTCGCTTCAATGGATTTTATGCTAAAATTTATTGGGGATGAGTTTTAATAGCTGTAATCTAGTATACTATGACGCTTTTCTACTTTAGAGGTAAGCAGTTAATGTAATTTGAGCTAAATAACATTACAAAACGATAATCTGTATTAACAATAGGTATTTATTACTAAATCTATATAGAGACCCATGTAACAAGGAGCGAATCTGTTTTTATTATAAGTATCCAATGTAATAGTGCATATAAAAACAAATATTGTTATGCCGGTCTGCTAAAAGGGAAAATCAATTACACAATTGTGCATAACATGGTTTAAAAATAATTGTTGAATTTATTTATTAAAGCCAATTATTGTACAAGAAATTTGCTACGGGAAACAATATTTAATTTAATGATTCAAAGTACAGTCAGACTCACAAAGTCTACGCTATGTAATTATAATCACCAGTGTCATTTCAAACCGAAAAATGAACAAAGGCCTCGCAAATAAGAGCCTATAATAGAGAGTGTCCTTTCACCTACCACTTCACGGTTGGCATCGGCTTCGCAGAGTGACATTGCACGGGACTCTGAGTCATCCATAAACGACATTACCATTTATCATCACGTGGGTTGTCTGCTCATCTGCAACTGTCGGCAATAAAAATAAAGTAATTCGTTTTGCCATATCGCTACGGCTGGCAAGCAGACGTATGATTTTAGTGACTGTTACCTTATCAGAGGAGGTTGATACCCACTCTTCGAAAATATACGGGCTATCGTTTGACCGCCATTATTCTATTAAATGATACGATGGCTTGCTTAAGTATACTTACTTCATGCATGGGCCAGATTGTCACTTTGCTACGTTCACATATTAAATCGTTCATCATCATTGAAGCCAAAAGACGTACACTTTTGAACACAGGCCAATCTCTTGGAAACCATTTTTGAATACATAAGTAAACATTTTTAAACTTTTGTTTCAGTCATCGAAGTCCGATTTTGTTTCAATAACTTGTCCGTTTTTTTTTCATTTTATTCACAATTCTGTTCTGACGGATTTTACATTTAATCGCTATATCTAATAAATTCGGATATCCACATAAAAATAAGTCCGTACAAAAGCTGAGTTGATAAAGTTTAAAAAATGGAAGTTTTAAAATCTAAATCACAGAAAACCAACAAAAATCCAGTGGTACCCAGTAGCCGCACAAAATTCATTATAAATAGAGCCAGGACTGATCGTAAATCACTAAGGATATAAAAATGCCTATCTATAACCGTTTTCTGTACCACTACCATAGGGTGAAAACTTACGCAACTATGGTAGTTATAGTTTTTGTGTTTGTTCGTGACAGGGTACTTAAGTTTGGTAGTTTGTAAGAAGTTCTGTTAATACTATGTTTTGTAACAATACATGTTATTAGATTGGTTTCGATAATTAATCATGAATGAGTACTCCTTAGAAATAATTTATTTTTATTAAAAGTTGAATCCTGAAAGCATTTATCACTTTTAATTTGTACTGTAACTTTAACATTAGTTTAACTTGATATAAATATCATAACTAATATCATTTATATAATTTATATATAAACAAAATCAATTTTGTTCATTAGACCTATATCTTGCAGAAGATCTGATGACTACCTCCGTGGAACAACGGGAACGCAAGCGACGCTGTGCACGAGGTTGTGGGTCGATCCCATTACATACACACATATATTTGTTGCAAGTTTGAGTGTACTTTGTGTAACACAGGGTTTTGGTCATGTCTTCATTACCTATATTAAAGGGACTCAACTCTTTGCTGGCGTCAAGTCATGGACTGGATTTGTTTACTGATAAATGTGAGTCGTGTCTGAATGTATGAGGTATTGTAAGTCGTCAGAGTAAAAGTTGTTATTTTATTTAAATTTTTACTGTGTAATCAGTGTAATTGACTGTAATTTTATCGTTTTGATTATTAATTAATAAATGACACCATTAACTTTAAAAAATAATAATTACTTTGTATGGTTCTTTGGTTAAAAATGAAATAAATGCTTTGAGTTTGAGTTTGAACTATACAATAAAAATCTAGCATAAAATATTACGCATATCTAAAATAAAACTATTAAAACCAGTAGTAAGGGACAAAGATAAACGCAATGGCTAAACTATCCGCTGAAAATATTGAACGACTGTATAAGCCCGAAGCCGCGATATTTCATAAAGCATAGCACTCTGTCTGGTTTAACCAACTTTTTAGAAAAAACACATGCATTTTCAAGTGAAGCCTATAGTGTGGATGGTTCGTGTTGATTTATTGTAAATTTACGGCTACGTATATTTCATGATAGCTTTGTGGACTTTTTTTAAAGTCATTGTATTTTTGCAACGTTTTTAAGCTTTATTGATGAAGGGAAATACTGTGATATAACCTGGAATATGGCAAATAAAGAAAATACCGAGAATGGAAGTGCTTTAATAAATTAAAACAGCATAATTTTATTTAATATCTTCTTAATCGGGCACTCTTGTCAGAGTGGTCGTGGTTTATATGTAGGTTGCACGGCGCGCGATGTCTCTCTAATTGCGGCGGCTCATTGCATTGCGAGCACATTGCGTGTTGGTGAATTACGTGGCTTTGGTGATGGAGTCTATCCAGCGAATTGGTGATAACTAATATATAATTCGCCATTAGGTAAAATTTTTTATAGGTATAGTTCACCTAGAGTACACGATTGATCGGTCTGAGGCCCATAGTGTTCTTCGTGTAGTTCTAATAAACTTATACACATTTATAATTATTAAGTGATATTAAAATTTGACAAACAGCTGTAGCTTGCGACTTGTAGTCGTCTTCAATTTATAAGAATACTATTTTTTAATCGGATTTAATTTTTTTGCAGCACACAAGTACGTACTTGTTAGATATAAATCAATTAAAGTCTCTGCACGCTGTCAGGTCTTATGTATCACTGTTTCATCGCATTTATTCTTACCCACCTAGCATGTATCAAATGAGATATCTGACACACGTCGTCGTAGTCTTGTCGATATCAATATAATTACGGTTTCCTTTACGTGTACGCCATGATGGGCAAGTTTCTCATCGTTCGCTTCAAATAATCGTAGACAATGATGTCATAATAATATATAATAATACCAGCCTGTTTACTGTCCCACTGCAGGGCAAAGGCCTCTTCTCTAGAGAAGGTATGAGCATTAATCACCACGCTTGCTTAAGCCGGATTGGCAATTTCAGACTTTTAAGTTCAGGTTTCTTCAAGATGTTTTCCTTCACCGCTAGTCTGAAATGACCAAGATAAACTTAGAAAGTACATAAGATTTGAAAAATCACATTGGTACTTGCCCGGATTTGAATCCACTACCTCTTGCTTACGAAGCGGGTGCTTTATCCACTGGACCATTTCGATCTATATAATAATATTAATAATAAACTATAATGTCATACATAAATAAAACTATTATTTTCTCTAATTAAGTCGTAAAAAAAGTCCAGTAAGAAACAATCACTAGCACTTTTATATTCTTTTTTTATTTAAACTTACGATATTATTAAATAACTATAAACTTGTATCAACACTTAAGGGCACCTTATTGTAACTTTTAAAGCACTTAAATACGTTATTATTCTAAGCAAAGTTAAAAAACACGTCACGTTCGGCACTTACTTAAATTTTAATTCAATAGAAAAGTTTGGAACGTTTTAAAACTCATACCCGTGGGGCTTTAAGCCGATGAAAAATCTGTAAAACGCCCGAAACCGTTCGGCTTACTTGTGATTTAAAAAGAGGCTCTCGTTATCCGACTTCGCTCGATATACGAGGGTTCTGTGTTCAATTAACGAACTTTATGGATTTTGGATGTATTTTAAATCGCCTGCCACTTAACCAATCACTTTACGCTATCTTATTGTACTAAATTTTTAGAATCACCGATCCAAATTACTTTTTAAAATGATATTATTCAGTTTTTATTTAGGCAGAATAAGAATATGATTATGAGTCTTTTAATAAAGGCTACAATACTACGATTATTGATGATGGCTACCATTTCTATACTCCATTGATTACTTACTATTAGGTAAAGTAGGGAAGTTTTGTTCGTCAAATATGGCTGCCAGTGTGCTTCGGTGGTACTGTATGGACTGCCACGCAGAGGTCGCGGATTCGATCCTCGCTCAGTTAAAATATTTGCGTGCATTAACATGTCTATTTGCATTGGTCTGGGTGTTTCTATGTATAATAAGTATTATATTTATTGTGTGTATATCCGCACTCTAGAACCCATAATACACGCTATAATATATGCTTACTTTGAATCTAGATGGCGTTGTGTGGTTGTTGTAATATTATTTATATATTTTTATTTAATATATAAAATGTATTTTCCTAGAACTACAGTACTCTAAATTCTGAGTACGAAACATTTCTATACCTCAAAGAGGTATCAGTAAAAGCTATAAACGTGCGATTTGTAACTTATAGTGAGTCTTTTGTGAGTGGCTCGTAGCTAAGTAACTGCCACACGTATTGACAATATTTTAACGTAAAGCGCACTTATTGAGGTTTATTCATAAATGAGTGGCGGTTTTTTAAAGCATCGAGATCTGTGTGAGATTCAGAAAGCACATTACCATCAAAGTATGGTATCATACAAATTATTACGGATACGAGAAATTTTACACAAATATTTCAGATTAGACAGCGGCTTCGTAAAATCCCTGGTATTGACCTCCATGACTTCGGCAGTCGGGCAAAATACTCAGGTGCTCCTTTTACGCAGATTGTAAACTATATCGTACATTAAAGTGATAAAATAGCAGGTTCTATCTCATTGACCTTCCAATAATAAAGGCACAACGTGCGGAAAATTTTTCATTCATTTTTCTGCGAAATGAGAGCAGTGGATCAGACCTCATATGACGAGCTAAGTGAGCTTACATGACCCATTGACGCATAAATATTATACATCTTTTGTTACAATAAATATGGTAGGAAATGTGATTATATAAAAGACAGATTAGTGGAGTCTTTAACTTGTTTTCGATCGAAAATAATACTAAAAAGTTATTTTAATTTTAATTAATATTGGCATGAATGAGGGTGTTTAGGAATACTTTCGCCACCAGTTGACGCCACTTTAGTAAAAGATCTTCCATTTTGACAGCGCTATCAAAACAAGTATTTTTCAGTGTTCATTTCGGCAATTTTAATGTTTAATTTACAATATGGATAATTCACATGCTCAAGGACAAAATAAAATTACTGAGAGGGTTTTCTAAAATGGCGTCCACGAGGTGGCAGCACCGACGCGTCAGGTCTAGCTGACAAGCGTTTTCAGAAAGTTAAACCCTGATTAGTTCAATGTGACAGTGAAAGTGGCGCCAACTGGTAGCGAACATTTTCCTAAACACGCTCATTGCCGCTACATAACGTCTGATTAAATTTTTTATCTATAACTATATTTAGAAATTGCTGTTGACTTTTTAATACGTAAATTTGTCTTCTTAAAAGACATTTTTCACAGCTACTACTTGTCTATAAATAAACAAGAACATTTTTATCAATTCAAGCAAAACGATTTACGCACTTAAGAAACAATAGAGGCTCTAATCCGCAGCGACACAGCTAGTTTCCGCTCAATTTCAGCGTTTATTCGACACCAACCTAGGTGGGTTTAAAACTCATTCGTTTACCACAACCCAGGATAGCTTGACCTCGAAAACATTCACAAAAGTTTGAATCTTGTGAAGACGCGAGAGATCTTTTTAAAATGGTAGGCTGTATTATAAAGGCGGCTCACGTACGGACATTTCGCCTTGATCTCACGTGCTTTGAAAATTGGCAAGTCCGAAGGAAATGTACCAGTTAGTCTGGTGTGTATACCGCCTAAATTTTTTATACAAATTCTTGTGAAGTTTTCGTCGGTAGTCGAGTGTTAATTTGATTGCCATTGTGATTGTTTTGGAGGAGTAAGATTGCTTTCCTTAGAAAAGGGCCCTGTAGGGTACGTATAATAAAATTGTAAACATTTTTTTTTTCATTTACTTGTAGTTGGTAATTCAACGATTACGTGATGGGGATGAAAAATATATTAATATAAAATAGATTGAATTTTTGTAACTAATTAGATCTCTTTTCTAAGACAATATTGCAGTAAGAAAATAAAAGAACACTTTACGTTTTGTCTTAACACATAATATTCGCTAGCCACGTTGCATTACAAATACTCTGATCCCCAGTTTCTGAAAGGATAATCAACAAAAATTAACTAATTACCTGTTAAATTTTATGTGAAGTACTTAAAAGAATGGATAATTGGTTTAATTTTAATTTAAATTAGTTAAAATTAGTAACTAATTTAATCAAATTAAACAAATAATTCATGCTTCTAGCAACCCAATTGGTACTTCACATGAGATTTATCGGTGATAATTTTTCGTTGATCAACCTTTCAGAAACTGGGGGTGAGTTTCTTCTCCTTAGTCGTGCACTCTTGGCAGAGTGGTCGTGGTTATGGGTGCATCCATACAAATGTGCTCCTTCGGCTCTATTTGAGGCGTTGTGAGAGCAGTCGGACATGGTGGTGTTTGTGAGGGACTTAATTAAGTCAGCCCATCTGGTTGGTTGAACACGGAATCTCTTGCCCTCTTCTCTGCCTTGGACTACAAGTCGCTCCATCGAGTCTTCTTTCCGGGTTATATGGCCAAAGGACTTCAGTATTCGTAATTGCACAGTTGACGATAATTTCTCTGTAATATGAATTAGTACAATGAGCAGTCCATGGAATGCAAAACAAACTTCTCCAGCACCACATCTCCAGAGCATCGATTGTTCCGCTTTCTTTTAGTCTCAAGGTCCACGTCTCAGCGCCGTAGAGAAAAAGACTGACTTTAGAAAGCGTATTTTCAGACATGACATAAGTATCGATCTCCACGCCTAGCTCAAGGCAATTAGGTATTTTTTTAAATTCAGGTATTATTTAAAAAATAACTCTGGTTTGTGCATTAATAATAATTTATGACGAACTACGGTACAAGTGAAAATGTTGTACCTACGTTGCTTCTATAAAAAAAATATAAACATCCTTTGACTTCATATATAATAAAGAATATTGGACCTTATAAAAATAAAAATTTCAATTACTTTATTTTTTAGTTAAAGCTATTGTGTAATAATGAAATGTATTTAAAAGAAAAAAGAACGACAGAATTTTCCCGCCCTCGTCCTCGTGTCATTTTATTCATTGTTTGTGTACAATGAACGTTCATATCGTCTTAATAGGTTGATATGATCCCACTTTCTCCACTTCGATCACCAATTACAGTCTGAAACTATAACATGAATATATATGGTACCACCAATAAAACCATTGGAGGCACTAAAAATAACATTTCCACGAACGTTATCGTAATTTATTTGAACGATTACAAATAAGGTGGTTTTCACAATAGTAACATGTTAAAAGGTCTTGGTATAAGGTTTGCTAGTACACATTGTAGTCCATACTTCCATACTAATATTATAAATGCGAAAGTAACTCAGTCTGTCTGTTTGTTACGCTAACAAGACTAAACCACTGAACCGATTTTGCTGAAATTTAGTACAGAGATAGATTAGATCTCGGTGAACAACATATGCTTTCTTCTATCATGAAAAAATGGAATAAAGGGGATGAAATAGGGATGAATTTTTTTGTGAGAAATCGTCAATGTATAAACAGAGATATAACCGACATTCACGCGGGTGGATATGCGGGCAGCAGCTAGTCGTTTATAAAATTTGCTCTATTATGCGTGCAACGGTGTGTTCAACTGAAACTGGCGCTAGATGGTGAATAAATATCGCCTTATTCGGTTACCAACTCGCCTGCCAACCGTGGTCTCAATAGTAATTGTCTCATACCTCATACCCATCGGGAGAAACGTAAGACCTGTGGTGGAAGTCAGAGTAATGCTGTTGTTTTGATATAAAGTCTAGTGTCCAAATACTCAAACATCAATTAACTTTAGGTTATGTTGATTTTAACTTTAAACCTTTCTGTCCCTAAAATTTGTACCTCTTTAAGTTACTTAAGTGCATCTTAAGTACTACTCAAAATTAAGTGATGTTTGTAGGTATAAATGTTAGGTTTATTTATTATTTATATTTGTGAAAGGTCCAAGAAATAATTATATTTAAACAGTCCAAACCAAATCAGCTATAACAAAGTTATGAAAGTATTCCGCTGTGTGCAAACCCCCTAACAGGCTGAAATTAGGGGGTAATTCCGTCAAACATCGACTGATGAACAAACAAGATTATTATAAATAAATGTTGGAACGATTTGTGTGAGTAACAACGATAGTAATACAAAAATATCCGTTACGTTAGCAAACATGAATGTGTCTTAACGAGCTCCTGTAAAGAGGGAGTCATGTGGAACGTTTACTTTATACGTCACGACACGATTACAGCACGATTTTTTGTTGGGTATTGTTAGTATAGGAACTTCTTGTTAGAATATAAAGATTGTCTGTGACGTCTGTCAGTAAAATATACGAGCTAGTACGTACCGGTTGCATTATTATTTATCCACTCCTATTTCATATATAACAGTTGGCGACGAGGATAAAACATATTAAGATGGCAAAAATTACGGTCGGCACCTTGTCGACATTTAACCACGAAGTTCAAGAATGGTATATTTATAAAGAAAAGCTAGAACAATGGTTGTTAGCGAATGACATCGGTGTGGATACAGATAAAACCGGTTCAAAACGTAGAGCTATTTTACTAAGCAATGTTGCCGAGCCCACATACAAATTGGTTCGGGACCTAGCTTTACCGCGTCAAGTCGGTACCTTGAGCTATAAAGAAGTGGCGGAACTTTTAGATGGGCACTTCAAACCAAAAAAGTGCTCATTTGCAGAAAGATTTAAATTTCACAGCGCGACACAAAATGGCGGTGAGAGTTTGTCGGAGTGGGCGGCGCGTGTCCGTGGATTAGCGCTGCACTGCGGGTTTGCTGCGGCACAACTGGATGAAGTGCTTCGCGACCGTTTTGTACTAGGAATGGAGGCTGGACCAGAGAGAGACAAGCTGTTCACCAAAGACATGTCAGAGTTGACCTTGGCCAGAGCTATAGAATTAGCTGAAGGTATTCGCAGCGCCCGTATGGGAGCTAAGGAGACTTTGCGAAGCCAGGACATACGTACTCCCTTACAGCTGATGAAGATGACTACGAGCGGGACGGAACACAAAAGAGTCGGGGCCAAAACGCAGCGGTGGTATTCAGAAGTTGGTTCGCGGGCTGCTACAACGGAATCTAGTTTCAGTAACAACGGGTGTTCGGCTTGTGGTTATACAGGCCATCAAGCATCGGCATGTCGGTTCGCGCGTTATAAGTGCAAAAACTGTGGTGTTCAAGGTCACTTAAAACGAATGTGTAAACAAACTGTGAAAGGTCATAATTATTTCGAGCGCTGTGAGGATGGTGATGATGACGGTAAGGATTTATGTTGTAATATTCGTACCATGCGTGGCGAGCCGATGCAGGAATCTATCGTAGTAAATAATGTGAAATTATCTTTTGAGATAGATACCGGTTCCCCAGTAACTGTTATATCTGAGCAATTGTATAAACAATATTTCTCTAATATTGGCTTAAAATCGAGTGATATTATTCTGCATAGCTATAGTGGCGATAGATTAATTGTTATAGGTAAATTAGAACTACTTTTTACATATAATAGTAAATCTAACCTTCTTACTGTTTACGTGGTAAAAAGTAGGGGCCCTCCGTTATTAGGCAGAGATTTCTTTGTTGGGTTCAATATGCAAATTTGTTCCGTAAACAAAGTTGACGATCTTTCTCAACATTTTATTTCAAAATTTCCAAATTTATTCTCTGATTCGTTAGGTTGTTTTAAGGGGCCAGAAGTAAATCTAACCCTTAAACCTGGCGTGAAACCTATTTTTTTCAAAGCGAGATCTTTACCATTTGCTTTACGCGATCGCGTTGAAAGTGAATTAAACCGTTTGGTAGGAATAGGGATTCTCGTTCCCGTCAAATACTCGGAATATGCTAGCCCCATAGTACCCGTTTTGAAGCGTGATGGTTCTATTCGTCTCTGTGCCGATTACTCGGTGACAATAAATAAACAGTTACTTGTAGATAAGTATCCTTTACCTAGGTATGACGAATTATTTTCTAAACTCCATGGTGCTAAATATTTTAGCAAGCTAGACCTTTCACAGGCCTATAATCAATTATGTCTCAATGACTCATCACAAATGCTCACTTGTATAAATACACATAAAGGTTTATACAAGTTTACACGATTAGTGTTTGGATTAGCAAGTGCTCCGGCCATTTTTCAGAGAACTATGGAGTCAGTTCTTGCTGGGCTAGATGGTACCCTACAATTTTTGGATGACATTTTAATTTGTGGGGTAGACAGAAAGCAGTTGCTAGATAGGCTACAGAAAGTACTTAGTAGGTTACAAGCAGCAGGTTTAGTTTTAAAAATGGAAAAATGTTCATTTTTTCAAGAATCTGTTTCATATTTAGGGGTTGTAATAGATCGAAATGGTATTCACAAATCCCCAGAAAAAGTAGAAGCAATTGCACAGTCCCGTGTTCCTACAAATATTTCGGAATTGAAGTCCTTCCTGGGCATGGTAAACTATTATAGAAATTTTATTCGCAATGCGTCTTCAATATTAAATCCGCTACATAAATTGTTACAAAAAAATGTGCCCTGGGTTTGGACTAAGGAACACGATGAGGCCGTCTCGGTTATTAAGCGAGAATTAATTTCCGATACTACATTAGCTCACTTTAATCCCGATAGTCATTTAATTTTAACGGTGGATGCGTCACCGACCGGTCTCGGTGCTATTTTGTCACAAATCGAGAACAATACAGAAAAGCCGATAGCGTATACATCTCGATCACTTAACGCAGCAGAAAAACGGTATAGTCAAATTCAAAAAGAGGCTACTGCTATAATTTTTGGAATAAGAAAATTCCATCAATACTTATATGCCCGGGCAATACCTTTCACTTTAAGAACTGATCATAAGCCGTTAATATCAATTTTTAATCCGGATAAAGGCATTCCGGAAATATCGGCTAACAGGTTACAACGTTATGCAATATTTTTATCGGCGTATAATTATAAAATAGAATACGTTAGTAGCATTCATAACAGTGCAGATTATCTAAGCCGAGCTGTAAGTATGTCGAATAACGAGTCGGCCACCGCGCCAGTGGAGGTAAGTGATGACTCATTAGTGGATAGCTCGACATATGTACGATTTATTTATGACGGTGAACAGTTTATTTCATTATCGGATATAAAAGAAGCCGTTATGAACGACAAAATATTGTCAACGGTTTATAATTATGTATTATATGGTTGGCCCCGTAAAATAGTTGATTCAAATATAAAAGTATTTTCTAGTCACCAGTCAGAGCTATCGGTAGAAAATGGTTATCTCTTAAGAGGTCACAAATTAATTATACCGGAAAAGATGCAAAAACAAGTTTTATCCGAATTACATAATGGACATTTAGGTGTATCAAAAATGAAAGAAGAAGCACGTAATAGGTTTTGGTGGCCTGGCATGTACGTCGCAGTAGAACGATTTGTTGGCGCGTGCACCGTGTGTTCCTCGTTGCGGGTGTCGCCTCCTTGCGCTCCGCTTACACCTTGGCCTTATCCTAATGAGCCGTGGTCCCGTGTACATTTAGATTTTTTAGGTCCAATTAATGGTCGAACTTATTTAATCGTGGTAGATGCTTATTCTAAGTGGGTCGAATGTTTTGATGTGTCATCAGGGTTTAGTTCCCGTGTTGTAATAGAAAAGTTGTGTGAAGTTATGTCGAGATTTGGGTTGTTTAATACGATTTGCTCAGATAATGGTACTTCTTTTGTTTCTCATGAATTCAGACAATTTTGTTTACGCAATAGTATAACTCATTTGACATCTCCAACTTATAACCCTGCCAGTAACGGACAAGCTGAAAGTTATGTGAAGATAATTAAGAAAGCTATTAAATCTATTTTATTAACTGGTGTTAATTCACGTGATTTAAATGTTAAGATACAAGAATTTTTGTTATGCTATCGCAATTCTACCCATTCTACTACGAATCGATCGCCTGCTGAGGTTTTATTCGGCCGCAAATTACGATGTAGGTTGGATTTACTGAAACCTACTTTTCCAACACCACCGGACACAGCTCTCGATAATTTTGTGAAGGGTAAACAGTGCTTACAGAAGAAATATTTTCATGGCAATCGCAAAGTTTCGTTTAGTATAGGTGAAACTGTTTTAGTAAAAGTGTACGAACAGAAAAAAACTAATTGGTCCCGGGGTTCTATAGTCAAGAAAATAGGAAACTCATTATATATCATTAAAATACATGATACTGATGAGACGATTAAGAGACACGCTAATCAGTTGCTGAAGTATAAAGGGGAGGAGGAAGTAGTTCCAGGACTCATTATGCCGCCTTCGAATTCGATAGCTGCCGATACAGAAGGGTCAACATCCGAAGCTACCCGTTGCGAGCGACAAGAGGAGATTACGCTAAACGGATCAGAACATACCGCAGAAGATGTCAACAGGAACAGCGGTAACGACAGAGTACCGAACGTATCTCCTTGTACGGAGTGCGATAAACCTGAATATACTCAGAATGAGAATAGCACCCGACCAAAACGTAATAGAACCCCCGTAGACTATAGACAGTTCTTCTAAATAAATGTGGAGGAATGTTAGTATAGGAACTTCTTGTTAGAATATAAAGATTGTCTGTGACGTCTGTCAGTAAAATATACGAGCTAGTACGTACCGGTTGCATTATTATTTATCCACTCCTATTTCATATATAACAGGTATAAAAGTGAATGTTAACAAAACTAAAGTGATGGTAATCGAAAGGGATGAAACTCTGACAGAGTGCGGGGTAATGATTGTAGATGAAAGAGTGGAGCAACTAAAAGAGTTTGTTTATTTGGTTCGATGTTTACAAGAGATAGAAAATGTGAAGGTGATCTTGAAAGGAGAGTATATAACCGTAACCTATATAGATGGCTGTGTTATCCAAGATTTAAATTTGCATTTGAAAATAAAACTAGCCGTTGCCAGCACGGAGAGAAGGAAAATGAGGAAAGAAAAGGGAAAAGTAAAAGATGCTGCACTTAATATTTTAGAGACGGAAGCTTTTTCGAGTATTTATGAAAATACAATCTAGGTCATTTTAAATACTTCTTAATTTACTTGTTGAGTTCCTTCAATTATGTTAATTAAAAATAAGCAACTGCTTACTTACATACGTTAACCAAGAATTCTTCATAGGAGTCGTATTACACATACATACACGCATAACTTTACGCCTGTCTCTCATTACTGGGGTAACCAGAGGTTATAGAACGCCATTTGTTGCGATCAAACATACCTCCTTATTAGTCCAAAGGTTAGTTACCAAAATCGTGTCGTATAAATGATCTTGGGGTGTATTCGGCGCCACCAATTATAGGACGTGTCCCGATAATGTAACTCTAACGAACGATAACAAGCCGTGTTTACTCCTGTATCGGTACATAACTCTATGTTCACGCTATTATTTTCAAGTGTATTTATTTACACTTCTGAAATATAAAGTTCATTTTGGTATGAAACAATTTTATGAAATACTAGACGGCCACTCAGACGTCTGCTATACTGCAAATTTATTTTTGCTGTTTTCTGTATTCCAAATTTACAAATATTAAAATTCTGTTTTTAATTTATTGATTTCTAATGGTGAAAGAATTTTTCAAATCGGTAGCGTAAATTTTTAGTTAAATCGTTGCAAACAAACATGCACACAAAAAATTTAATGTTTACCGTACCAAATACATAGGACATTGCCGTATTGTAAGGTCAAAGACTACGAGTAATCCAAAGTACGTATAAAATGTATCACTGTATAAGACGTTTTAATTTTAAGTACCAGAGTTAACCAACCAAATACACAATTTGCGTAAAAGCTCGCTCAACATTCTAATCATTCCAGAAATATACGAATCAGTAAACAAACGACAAGCACTTTGAAGTCATGTTAATATCACACAACATTAACAAAGACAGCATAATTAACCCCCACGAAATCTTTCGCATAAAATATATGATTCACTCAATACAGCTTCAAAAACAACATCGCATAAATATCTACCACTCCAGCATCTATCAAACAGACTTGCATACTTTATATTTATACCGACGCTATTCGCGGTCTCTCTTTACCCCAATACGGGTAATTTAGTTACCCATGTAAATAAATTCGGTGGTAAAAATCACGGTAAAAGCATTCTTACAATATTTATCATAATATTTTGAGAATACACCCCCTGGTTACATATACATTGCGGCTTTTATAGAACGCCAATCTTAATCATTTGAAGTCAACACACAATGGATACAGTAGAAGTAATTTTGCCGACTGTTTCTTCAAGGTAAGCGTGATATAGTAGGATGATTTAAAAGATACATTTCCCGTAGAGGGATGCGTATGTACGTATGAATCGATATCGTAAATAAAAGTGTTTTTTTGTTTATTTAATATATTCCTATACTTTTATATAACGTTCATAAAAACTTATATGGGCTTATTTAAATACCGTATAAAGTGTATATTGTAGTAAGTTATAAAATAGTATACATAATATTCGTAGCAAGAAGCTACGCGAGTCATAATTCGTAGCACTTCGTAGCTCTTCTACGAAAATATGTACTTGCATAAATTAACAATTGTTTATCTTTTACTAGCTTTCTGCAACGCGGTTTTACCCACGTTTTTGATTACTGCTCTGCTCCCGTCACTAGAAGCGTGATGTTACAAGAACTGGGCTATCATACGCAAAAATAATTATTGAAATCCACCTGGTAGTTTCAGAGATTAGCGCGTTTAATCAAACAAACAAACTTCCACTTTATAAACTATACTATTTCGTGGTCTATGGTTTAGAATATGACCTATATATGGACATTGTAAAAGATAGTTATAGGACTACCAGATTACGGGAAGCAGTGTTACTGCAGTCTTGCTTAGCGCGGTGGTTTTGGCAATAACCTTCCTTTGAGGAAGGTTACTGTCCTGTAGTTCAACTTCAGGCAAAGATTCTTCTAATAAGTGCGGTGTGAAATGCTATCATAAGAAGATTATTACGCTGATAGTGTAGCGAAAAGCAACCTGTTATTTAACTAAACTAACAAAAAAGATTAGATTATTTGTGTTTGTTCCAATTTAACGTAAAACTTACTTCCCCGTTTTAAAAAATTCTTTTGTCTTTAAAAAGTTACAAATAAGACGGGTAACATAGGCTATATTAAGAGTATATTATGAATAACATATTTTTTTTAATTTCTATATTTTATGTGCCTTTGTTTTAACTGAATGATGCAATACGGTAGTAGATCCACGCTGATTTCAGCATGAATGGGCCGGATCGTCCGGGGAAGTACTACCCTCTCATAGAAGATCGACTTAAGAGTAGTAGTATCCGTACTACTGCGTTTCGTTCGGTGAGTGAGAGCGCCGGAGGCCCAATTTCCCCCCTATCCTTTTTCCTCACCTCCCTCATTCCCTTCCCCTAACCCTATTCCCAGCCGCCATAGTGGAGGCCACTATACCAGTAGTTTAAGACGATGGCTTTTGGTATAGTGGCCGCCACTTCTGGATTCCACTGACTGCTTACCATCAGGCGGGGTGGAGTCACTTTGGTAAGCTAAAATATAAAAAAAAAAGAAAAAAAAAAAAATACGTCACTATTGCAATGATAATTGAAAATTGATATTGAATTGATAATGAAACTTTTGATGCCAAAGCTCTCTTGCAAACTTTATGTATACCATTTTGATTGTCATGTAAATCCTCAGTGTGTAACTGTTTTATGCTCCTTACAATAAAGAAAATAAAATAAAATAAAATAAAATAATGAGCGTTTTTCTAGCTCCAAAGTAAGTGTGTCTATTTAAAAAAAAAAAAAAGCGAAGTCACTTATATATTCTTTATCAACATAACAGCCTGTTACTATCCCAGTGCGGGGAAAGACCTTTTTTCTTGGAGAAGGCATGAACATTGATCGCCATAATTGTTTAATCGCCAATCTATTTATATTTTACTCAACTATAACTTACTGTTCGCTAATTAACCGTTATATATGTAATAATTTATGTTGGCTGATGTAGAATACTAGGGGTGGGTTTTCACTGACGCGGAGCTGAGCAGTGAATTGACCAATTACAGTGCTCGAAATCCAGTAGAGTGAAGATTCGCCCAGATCTGCGTCAGTGGAAACGCACCCTAAGAAAAATATTAAAAAAACCGGCCAAGTTAATACTTTGTAAGAAGGTCAAATGGGCTTAGAATATGTCCCGGGTGGATATCATCGATAGCATCATTACCCGCAATTATTGGAGGCTGACGTCAGCGGCACTTACGATTAGACTATACGTGGGCAAAATATAAGGGTTGCTTGTGCGTGGGATAATTATTTTGTTGGTTGTAGTTAATGTTAGAGTCTTAAATATGGTAAACATTTAAGACCTAGCTCCGTTAGCTTGAATGTCGATTATCGAATAAAATTTTAATTCTCTACATTGACGATTCTTCATGCAAACTTTCATCCCCTATTTCATCCCTTCACACCATTTTTTGCGATAAAAGATAGCCTATGTTGTTCCCCTAGGTTCGACAATCGATTCAGTGGTTTAGGCAAGAAAGCGTAACAAACAGACAGACAAATTTACTTTCTCATTTATAATATTTAATATGGATTTTAAAGCTGGAGTATTTACAGATATACAATTAACGAACATAACATATTTCATGTGTAGACTTGTAATAAATATTTATGAATCATAAAGTTATATCAAGTTTTAAGCATTCAACCTTGCAGCATAATAAAAGATCCACGCTGGTTTCAGCATGAATAGGCCGGTTCGACCGGGGAAGTACTACCCTCTCATAGAAGATCGACGTAAGAGTAATAATATCTGGACTAGTGCATTTCTTTCGGTGAGGAAAAAATTCCCCCTTTCCTTTTTCCTCACTTCTCCCAATCCCTTCACAGTAAACAGCGGCTTCGCAGAGTCCCTCTGACAAAGACTCTGAGTCATCTATGAGCGACAGTTACCATTTACTAACACGTGGGCTGTTTTCGTGTCTGCCACTGACAGCAAAAAAAAACATTTCGCCATTACATTAAGGACATTGTTTATTTATAACATTTTCTAATTGAGAAATTATAGGACATGATATGTGTGTGTGTGTGTGTTACCACTCAGCGCCTAAACGGCTGAAACTATAATGATGTTGGTTCCCAAGCAAACCAAGCTTTATATATTTAACACACACGTCATATATAATTAACAATTATTACAAGTACTTCCTCTTATCAGATTCCACCCTATTATATTACTTTTGTTACTACAATTATCCCAATTTTCCTTCTACGTAATACCAATAGAACCACAAAGTTATATAATACAACTAACTTCGATAAAGGACGTCAGGTATCGTTGAGACGTCGCAAGGGGATACCAAAGTTGCTATAGCCCCGAGTTTCAATAGATATGATAGTACGTGGTCTAGCCGCTAGGGGCAGCACGTGCGCACGTCAATGGTATGATGCTATTGGCATCCATGTTGTAAGCAATGTTGTTTCTTTGCTAGTAGCAACTACCAGTCGAATTTGAATATTTATATATATTTTTTTTGCGTATGATAGCCCAGTTCCTGAGGAAGGTTATAGCTATGAACAATCACGCTACTGACGACGGGAGCAAAGTACGCAATGGCCGCGGGTGAAACTGCGCCACGGAAAGCTAAAACTATTATATAAAGCATAGGAGTTTGTTTGATTAAACGCGCTAAACTCTAGAACTACTAGTCAGATTTGAATAATTCTTTTCGCGTATGATAGCACAGTTCTTGAAGAAGGTTATAGGTTTTGTAACATCACGCTACTGGCGACGGGAGCAGAGCAGTAAATGTAACTTTACGCTGGTAAAACCGCGGTATAGGCAGCTAGTATTTCAATATGCACGGTATGCAATATCAAAGCAACGATGGGAGATACCTATGTCTAGCGCATTGGAAGATTTTCGGCTGATGATTAGCAGTTATTAACTAAAATAACAATGTTAATGGTTAAACGAAACATGCCAGAAAAATGTTTTTGATGTGATAAGGTCTTATAAATTTATGAACGGCGACTGCACGCACGAAAAAAGAGTGTGTGTACTCATGTACGCGCGTAAGAAGTTATACTTCTTTGGCGTAACAATCCAAAAATACCAAATAATAACACAACGCATACATACATAAATATTTAAATTGATATAAACGCCAATATATTTTTTATTAATTCACACTGATTATTTGTACTGATACGACACACAAAGATTCGCAACTAACTTCAGGGTGTAAAAGGTTCGCAACTAACTTCAGGGTGTTGCTTTTTTCTGTCGGTGTGCGCGCGCATCGTAAAAATTCACTCTCATCATTTTTCTCAATCGCGCCAATGAAGTATAACTTCAAAAATGTTACGTTCCGCGTGCAAGCGAGAAGGCAGTACAAGCGATAGAGAAGCACGATCGGCTTTAGCGTTTAGCTTGTGACGCAAACTCCTTCTTTGTATTATACAAAATATGATAATTTTGTGATAATAAATTCAATTCAATTCATAAAAGTACCTATGCAATTTTTCACGAATATTTTCTTATTTATATACTTTACTTTATTAAAGAAGAAATAATATACACATTTTATACTGCGAAAAAGAAATTATAATAGTGACACATTACAATATAAAATAATATATAAAATAATTCAAAATATCCATTCATTATTCTTACAAAACCTCAAACAATCCAACAATTTATCAGGCCGTCCATCCATCCATTCTTATGACGTTATTACGTAAATAATCGTCCGTAAACCGACTTTACAGGCAATAAACAGTTGTTTTCTTAGAAAATTTCGCCTTAGAAGTAAAATATCAGTCTCACACAATTGCTGACCTGTAGTCGTTATGCCGTCATCTGGTGTTTACAGTCCAATTACGAAGAAAAACCAATTTTCGCTGATAATACCAGTAGCTACACTAACAGTTTTTGCCGTGACACGATACACGGTAGCAAAAACCGAAACATCACATTACAAAGGACCAATAACGAAATAAGAAAAAGATTGTATCATCTATATTCGTCTCAAAATCGTTTCGCATTACATTTGATACTTTACCGATTCTTGCTCGATACGAGCACAATTTACCTACATCAAAGCAATGACAGCTCACCACTATTCCGTACACGTGCTCGACAAATCATCGTTAAATATCTACGATCTTTTGCTACTGAATTGGTGTTTCAAAGCGATTTGGTGTTACTCTAACGTTTGTTATGAGTAAAATTGAGTATAACTAGATCAGCGGGCGAAGATTTAAACACTATAAAAGAAGCCATCATGCATTTGTGGAGACAAGATTTTCGATTTTATACGCATTTAGATAAATTTCGTACTAATATTATAAGACTGTTCATTTGTGTCTGTTGAAAGCAGTGCTCGTAATGTTATTACGGGACGCTTTTACCCATCCTGCGTGCATGTTTTTTCCTGCCATTTAATTTGACCGCCATAATTTGGTTGATGATTGAAGACGAAGTTATTATATACTTTGCCAGTGAACAGTAGTCTGTACTGTAGTATTAAGTTTTTTACACCCTTTATCAAAAACACTGGCTTTCTGCAACGCGGTTTTTTGCGTCTTTAGCTATTGCTCAGCTCCCGTTGCCAGTAGCGTAATGTTACATAGCCTATATTATATAAACTTCCTCAAAAAACTAGGCTATCATACGCAAAAAGAATTATTCAAATCCATCTGGTAGTTCTCTCTTCCACTTTATATAGCAATATAGATTGATACACTAAAACCTACCTGCAAACCTATTACAAAATAAAAATAATAAGAGTCTTTTACCTGTTTCACGGTGTTACGAATTTAGATATCCCTAACGCAACTCAAAAAAAGATCCTTCCAAAATATCAAATTGCTAAAAAGAATTTTACCCAAAACCCAGCGTTCCATACTAAGTACGTACTTAACGTGTTTATATCAAAGATGGGTGGGTTGAGTGGCCGGGAATCAAATCTGTGCACAAAAGGAAGCACCCCGAGCCTCACAAAGCCACTTCGACACAACCGAATGCGCGCCGTTGATGTAATTGGACTAGCAAGACATACGGGAACACTTGCTTTTATTATATTTTTGATTGAATTATAAATGTATAGGTACGATCAAACCAATTGAATAATGACCCACCAAAAGCCCATTTTAGCAATCCGTCTATATGCAAGTAGTTTAAAATTCGCCTAAAGACAGATTTCCTTGGCAACGAGTTTGTTATCATTTTATTTGACACTGACATTTAACTGAGAACATTTTTTTTATTATTATTTTAGCCTACTAAAATGACTCCACCCCGCCTGATTATAAAAACTGTTGTTATGTTAGTATTAGAAACATCCTACGTGCATTATACACTTATGTATAAGTTTGGCAGTTTTAAACGAAATATCAGCAAAATGGGTCATGATTCAATCCGATGAGCTTTAGGTAAATTTTCTGACATTTTGTCACTTATTTTTACGTTCATAAGAGTCAGTTATGTGATCTAAATGAATACAGTTATATGGAGGTCTATCTTTTGTTTTCACGGAAGATGGTTGTCATTTAATTTCATCCACATTTTTTCTATTTTTTATCATTGTAATATACCATTAATATCATCAACAAGAATATTATTCTAAACTTGACGCTGGCAGAAATAGCTGACACAATCGTCGGCTCTGTTGCCAAAAAAAAAGGAGAAGAAGAAGAAGAATACAGTTATATCTAAAGTAAGTATGAAGTCAGTAAATATTAATTGTACACTACACAAACATACTAATACCAACAAATTTTTATCCGCAGTCGTATTCACAAATATCACCGGAAATAGTGAGTTAGGAATTCCGGTGTATGATTTGTGGCTTATTTTCACACGAGCGCGGTTCAAACGCACTTTATTTTGAGGAAAACCTCTATACGTTAGCATAATACTTTTATTTTACAATGAAAATGTGAGGGGAAATTTTGAGAAATAAATATTTAGCGTCAAATGTTAAAGAAAATTGTTAGTGGAAATATAAATGTAGTTTGCGTAGAATAAAATAATAATATAAAGTTTGAATTATTATATACGAGAAGCCTTAAGTTGTAGCTCCAAGCAGAAATATTTGCATGAACACATAACATAGCTTTTGTGAATGCATTCCTAGTATCACGTTGAATAAGAAAGTAGAAAAAAGAAACCTGGTTTAGTATCTGCATCATATATGTTGGTGTTGACATTAAGTCCACCTATAAGTGTTTCTTTTGCATATAAAAATAAATAGAAATACCTTATGTTTTTACACGAAAAACGCATAGTATAACTAATCTACCATTTACTAAAAAATAAACACCAATATAAAAGCAAACAAAAACAAAAACAAATATAAAAGCATTAATACATTTAAGCGTTATTTATTACACTATAAGTATACAAATTATCTTTATGTACATGGTTTTATGACACTTGCCATATTTACCACTATCTACAGTATTTAAACCCAAAATTCATCCACAGGTTGTCTGGAAGAGAACGCTCTTAGCAATAAGACCGCTCATTGTAAAACTTACTATTATAACTGTGTTTTTGTATTGACCAATGCTATGTAAAATTTTAAATGGTGTACAATTAATCTATCTATAATTAATATTAAACATAATTAAATATCTAAAGAATGTAAATGTAAAACAATAACAATGCGTAACTACAATAGCAAGAATGTTTCCTGTATTTCAGTCACTTTGGCTAATCTCGACAGAGAAGAGCGACCTATGAGGGAGACATTACATTGCACAAATATGCAAACAAAGAGGGTTCCTTCTACTCTCTTATTTTAATACTAGACGTCCGCCTGTCGGTATTAACATTTCATTCGGTCTCACAATAAACGCCTACTAAAATATCATAGCAATAGTGACAAATTCATTATTCAGATTTACAAAGGCGTTTAAAATATTGAAATTTTGAAAATTACTTAAAAATATCAAAATACCCATCCTATTCGTAGCTTTCTAAAGGTGAAAGAATTCCTAAAATCCGTTACGTAGGTCTTGAGTTAAATCGTAACAAACAAACATAAATGTAATCTTTTCTCTTTAAAATATTAGTTTAGATGTCAATAGCAATTGAACACGATTGAAAAAGATCAGGCTTACTTAAAGCAACAGATTTGTGTATAATTTGGGTGACTATTGAAAACTCTAGCCAAAAAATGCAATGACTGTTTTTGCGTTTAACAATGCTAAGACCATAAGATTTCATGACTTTATTTAGTACTATAGTGATTAAAAGAGAAAGTTTTAAAATATATTTCGTTTCAGTTTAGTTATATTCTGATTAATAAAAACGTAGCAGTTTCTTTGTGGATGCTTACGATACAAGACATCAACATCACATACCTACTACCTCATGAGTTCGTTCATTCGTTGTTAAGTTTCACACAAAGTTTGCTTCCATATAATGTTCTTTTTCAATCATAATATCAATTTGACTAAAACCAGGCGTTTACCTTTGATTTCCAACGATGAAAATGACAGTGCTTTAATGGTTTGTCAAATCATGAAAGGACACACAAATTCTCAATTTATATATACAAATCTACAATTCCAAAACCATAACAAGTTGAATAACAGCAACAAAAAGTACAAAATATATACCGAATTGGAATACCTTCAAAATTGAACAACATTTTACTTGAAAATACCCTTATCAAGTTGAGTTTCTTGATACTATTAACTAGATACAAACGCCGCATTAAATTGTCAGACGTTTCACCACTTAATATTGAAATTGTGACTGACACTTCTATCTTCGGGGTGAAATTGAAATTATTAGCAATATTTCAAAGGGTGAAAGTACTTACAAACAATTTGTAGCAACACAGACTGACACTAAGGTAACAGTCATGGATTGACAGATACATTTAGATACATTTAACGGTAGTAGATCTACGCTGGTTTTTGCATAAATGGGCTGGATTGACCCGGGGAAGTACTACCCTCTCATAGAAGATCGACGTAAAAGAAGTAGTATCCATACTACTGCGTTTCGATCGGTGAGTGAGTTTGCCGAAGACCCAAGTTTTCCTCTTAACTTTTTCTTCGCCTTCACGGTGGGCAGCGGCTTTGCAGAGTTCCTGGCATTGAAGATGTCCATTAGCAACAGTTACTAATTGTCATTAGGAGCGCATTTGGCTCATCTGCCACCGTCGGTAATTATAAAAAAATAATATTAGAAAGTTTTGTAGTTAATCTGTGAATGATTGATATCAATACATATAATAAAATTGGAGTGTCTGTTTGTAATATTTAAATAACCGTTTTTACTACATGTATATGAATATATATACGGTACAAACACCAAAATAACATTTTTTACAATTTTTGTTTGTCTGTCTGTCTGTCTGTTTGTTCCGACTAATCTCTGAAATGGCTGGACCAATTTTTTATTGGCAGGAGCTGATTTAATAAGGAGTAAAACTACAGGTAGCTGATTTAATAAGAAGTAACTTAGCCTACGTTTATTTTAGAAAAAATATTTTATTTTAGAAAAATAAAGTAATGTTGATCGACTGTTAGACGGAACGAAGTTCGCCGGGTCAGCTAGTAATTAATTAAAAATACTACCAGTACTAATCATTCCAAGTTTAAGCAGCCACATAAAGTAGAAATTGCTTACGAACATGACTCCTATGATCGCTTTCACCATTACAATGATGGTGACGCTACATCTATACTATTATATAAAGTAGAAGAGTTTGATTGTTTAAACGCGCTAATCTCTTAAACTACCAGTCTGATTTGAATAATTCTTATTGGGTATGATAGCCCAATTCTTGAGGAAGGTTATAGGCTATGTAACATCACGCTACTGGCGACAAGAGCAGAGCAGTAAACAAAGACGCAGGTGAAATCATGCCGCGGGATGCTAGTAAACAAAAAGCTTTCTATTCTAGCCAACCTTAACTTATTTTTAAAGTGAACTACTTTTGTCTTAATAAACTTACTGATTTTTATTTCTAATTAATTCGTTGCGGGATCTAAAACAATAGTTTTCGCAGTCCTTAGGACTCGCCGGTAACAAAGCTTGGTTTTTAAATATTCTTTACTGTTTTAAAGCATGCTAATAGGTGTTATAGTGATGGGCATTAGGGTTGTTCCGAAGACAAATGAAACTAAATTAATTAATTAAATTTAAAAAGTACGTATATGTATTATATTTCAATTATCTAGTACTCGTAACACAAGCTCTGCTTAGCTTGGGACTGGGTGACGATGTGTGATAGTGTTGACATATTAAAAAAAAAAAATTTCTTTTACAGGCGTTTGATTTTAATGTTCAGCAGAATGCCAAAAAAGTATCATTATTATTGAAAATTGTACGATTTATTGATTCAACAATGATAATTGTAAATCATGTCTGTTATATCCGATAGTAATAATTATCTGTCGTTTCAGAGTCGGTCGGCTGATCGCCACTGTCATTAAAATCAATGAGCATAACTGCTATAAATATACAGGGTGTATACGACGGTTTGATATTAAACGAAAAGGCAGCTATTACTAGTCTGTATAATAATTTCAAATTAATCACTAAAATGATTTGACAAAAAACAAAAAATTAAAATCTTCTAACAAAATAAATAATATTTTAATAGTAACAAAGTAATACACCATTTATTATGACAAGTTCACTGACCTATAATGAGCGGCATCGTTTATCCTTCGACGTAGATTATAACTTAAGTCAGTGTCCGTTTGACGTACTAACGGAGTGTTTCGAATTAAAGAAATTAAAAAAGTAGTCCTGTGTCTAAACAATTGAAGATATTTAGTTGTATTTTTTTGGCTCACTTTATAATGTCACATACTATACATTTAATATCATACCGTCGTATACACTCTATATAATGTTTTATCCAATAAATTTATTTTCTCATTGTTGAAATAATAAAAGTAATTGTTAAGTTGACTGGTATACAACTGCGGTTTTGTTTCAGTTCAATATATTGAACAAGGTTTTGTGGAAAATTTACAAACGAACAATTATCGGATATGATGTATGCATGCAAAATAGTTTGGGGATTATCAAATTGTGTGTCGTCTTATTTAATCTACCTTAGTAAATTGAGTCCTGTCTACTTCGTTGAACCATGTCCCGTTAGACTAGCTAGCTAGTAGCTAAGCAATCTGGATTTATACCATGAGCTGATGTGCTTGACCCATACTTAATTTAAAATGAATAACACCTCTAGTGTTTAATTTGAGAACGAAATTCTTTCATACAAATATTTGACGTAAAATTTTGGAGCTGGATTTTCAAATTTACGGTAGCAGATTCTTGCTGTTTTCAACGTGAATAATAAAACAATATAATAATCTCTTCTTAAACTAGACTTTAAGAAGAAACCACCAAAACACAATAAAATATCCAAATTTCGTATCATAAATTACAAAGTAAAGTCACCGGTGCGCAGTATGACCTCTATATCAGCTCTAACAAAACAAGCCTATTCCCCATATAGCTTGCCATCAATAAAATGTTAAATGATAATTTTGCGAGATGTCCGTTCAGTTTCCGGAGCTGGACTTCCGGTGACACGCATTAGCCATTAGCATGGCGGCTGTGTCGTCACATCCGCTCGTCCCTTACGATATAGTTTAAGAGCATTTGTTTTGTTCTTCTCTCAGTTGATTGCAAACGTATTTCCTATATTTAATGATCACATTTTGTTATTGTAACACACTTATGGACTGGGTTTGTTTTGTAGCTAACATTAGGGAAAGCCAATACAACACGTAAAAGACGAAAACAAGACAATTTTGAGCCAGTTTATTAAATCCTAGTAGAGTTATGTTAATTTTTAAAAGAATTTTTGTCCTAATATAGGATAACACTATATTCAGTCACCACGTCAGTAGACCAACGCTGGTTTTAGCATGATTGGGAAGTACTACCCTCTCATAGAAGATCGACGTAAGAGTAGTAGTATCCGTACTATTGCGTTTCGTTCGGTGAGTGAGAGTGCCAGAGGCCCAATTTTCCCCCTATCCTCTTTCCTTAACTCTCTTATTCCCTTCACCTACCGCTTTGCCAGTCACCATAGTGCATAGTGAAGGCCACCATACCAGCAGCAGTTTGAGATGATGGTTTTTGTATGGTGGCCACCACTTTTGGGTTCCACTGACTGCTTACCATCAGGCAGAGTGGAGTCGCTTTGGTAAGCAATTTCCCCTCTTTTCTTCCGCGCTTGGTGGGTGAGTGGCGACAGCACGAAAGATGTCACCGTAGCTCATTTCTTGATAATATTTACATACACGACAGATATAGTACTAAACTAAGATTTCAACCCGATGTGCCAGTAAACAAACTATGATGCAGTGAATACGAATCTTAAATCTAAATAATACGAGGATCGCCGTTTTAACATAATCTCAACGCAAATACCTGGCCACTATGTTTATTGTACTATTTATTTATTCCGCTAGAATTTTGTGCTCGAATTTTAGTGTCCTTATATGTGGGGTTAAGGATGTGAAAAGGTTTATCGATAAATAAAACCTTTGTGTCGGCAGCATGCGTTGAATTACGGTTGAAATCGTCCCTAGAGTACAGTAATTGCTTATCTATCGTATTTTAAAAAAAGCAAAAGAGTTTGTTTGTTTGTTTGAACGCGCTAATCTCTGGAACTACCAGTCGGATTCCAAAAATTCTTTTTGCGTATAATAGCCCAGTTCTTGAAGAAGGTTATTGGCTATGTATCATCATGCTACTGGTGACGAGAGCAAAGCAGTAATCAAAGACGCGGGCCAAACCGTGCCGCGGAAAACTAGTCATTTATACGTATACTTGTTTGCAATATAATTAAATTTTAGTTTTAGAAATAAATATTGTTACAATATAAAATCACTGGATCTCTTCTTGTGCGCAGAGCAGCGTTACCTGCTACAACATAAGTATACATAACTTCTATTTAAGTTGACTTTGTCACACTAATGCTCCATTTACAAATATCGATATCGACTACCGCAAGTCAGTGCACATCACTATTGTATAATATCAACTTTTACGATTGCCTCTTACCATATAAATGTCATTTGCTTTTGTGTATAAACTACTCCCCTTTTTATTCGTTTTATTCCAATGTTTGCTAGCTTTGTACTGAGTTTACTTTTACTGCTCGCCACCGATTCGACTCGGCGTGATGAGGTAATATGAACTCATATCGATACGATGTGTATCTTCAGTAGGGGAATATACCTGACTTGCAAAACAGGGGGTATGAATAATAACGTTGTTATTATTGCTAGTTATTTTTTAAGATCGCCGATTTTATCACAATTGGTATTTTTACTACTCCCGTGGTATTGTTCATAAAATGTGTTTGTTGATTTTTTAAATTTTCCATGTAAATAACAGGCCTAGCAATATTTTTTTATGGCTACGCCCGCGCTAAGAAAAAGCGAGGTTACTTGACAAACATACAATTAACGGTCATTAAGTTCATCCAGATTCGAGATATACGAGTACAATAGCTTTAAATAGCATCTTATTTAATTATATTTTTTATATTAGGTCTGCAAGATAAGAATTGCGATCCCCTTACATAACCAAACTTTTTCGATGAAAATGAATAAACAGTATAATGTGTATATGTATTTACATAAGTATTTATTTATTTATCAAAAACTTACAACTAACCGCCTTACAAGCTACCCTGATGCAATAATGCAGTAACAAAATTATAACGAACTTCGTTCCGCCTAACGGTTGATCAACATTACTTTATTTTTCTAAAATAAAAGATTTTTTCTAAAATAAACTTAGCCTAAGTTACTGCTTATTACATCAGCTACCTGCCAATAAAAGTCCCGTCAAAATCATTCCAGCCATTTCAGAGATTAGCTGGAACAAACAGACAGACAGACAAAAATTGTAAAAAATGTTATTTTGGAGTATGTACCGTATATATAATCATATACATGTAGTAAAAAACGGTTATTTCAATATTACAAACAGACACTCCAATTGTATTATATGTATAGATTAATTTTAAACTTAATACTAGTTTTCTGTGTATGTATACCTATTCTATTTTTACATATATTTTTGTGTTTTACACTATACTTAGGTACACTTCGCTTAACTCTTACAGTCCTCTAACTTTTCCTCTACTCAAAGATTTGCTCTAAGAGAACTCAAATATGAGTTAGGCACGCCTTTGTACATGTTGTTTATTTTCTGTCTGTATTTATTGAATTTTGTGTAGAGTAAAAAATAAATAGCCAAGCTACATTATTTTCCTTGACAATTTCTCATTACTGATCACTAAAAGCAACTCAATTCACGTTTCTAGCAGAGAGCAAAACTTCTTTCATTAGCTGACCGTTTAATAAGTAGCCTATTAAAATTTAGGGATGATAGACTACCCGAATCTATTAAATCACCCATTCCCCCTAATACTCAAAGCTAACTCATTAAAACTAATAGTTCACAAATTCTGTATCTCAATTATCCTCAGATAGAATAATATTTAGTTTATCTTAAACTCACGTTGAAGTTTTAGACGCAACATCAAACACCTGTTCAGGATTAGCATAAACAAATATAGACACGAACTTTGGCTAGATAATAATCCACCCAGACTTAGTGTCAATAGAAGCAATGGCCGAGAATTAACTCTTCACGGTTCATGTACTCCTAGTACTTCATTATTTCACTGAGGTTCTGCTAATACTTAAATCAATAGTTTGGTTCTTCTACTTCATATTTACTTAACGTAACTTCATAAATAGTGTATAATCTACATAATATCTATTTGACTGGCCTGTTGGTCTAGTGGTTAGTGACCCTGACTGCTAAGCTGGAGGTCGTGGGTTCGATTCCCACCCAGGACAAACCTTTGTGTGATGAGCATGATTGTTTGTTCTGTGTCTGGGTGTAATTTATATATAATATGTATGTATGTACAAAAAAAAAAAAAATGTATATAAGTAGTATATCAGTTGTTTAGTACCCATAACACAAGCAAATATAATTGCTTAATTTGGGACTAGATGGCGCTGTGTGAATGTGGTAAAAAAAAAAAAATAATTACTAACGCGCAAATCTCTGGAGCTACCAGTCGAATTCAAATATTTTTTTGCGTATGATAGCCCAGATCTTGAGGAAGGTTATAGGCTATGTAACATAATGCTACTAGCGACGGGAGCACAGCAATATTCAAAGACGCTGCAGAAAGCTAGTGTAATAAACGTAAAACCTTCCTTTATAAGTGCGCTAAAAGATAATGAAAACTTCTCCTCACAATACAATCAGTTTTGTGTACAATTTTTCATACATTTTGTAACAGTGTGTGATTGGTGAATGTTACAAATATGTTTTGTGGGGAGCTGGTGTCTGATGTAGGTTAGTACCCGTATTACAAATCACCAGGACCTCACCCACTTTTTAAGGAATACAATTTGACGTTTTATTTCTATAATTATTTAGAAAAAAAAAGAAACATTAGAATTTTCACAAATATGTGGAGAAAATGGTATTATTCACTGCTTGTATAAAGTATGATGATTACGTGAAAAATAATCAGAAGAAAACATTGATTTTAGGTATACAGTCAATTACAGTTTAGGTTTTCATAAGTTTTCCTTTACCATACGTCGGTCCAAACTTTGAAAGTACGTAATTATGAATAATGAATTGTAAAATGTCATTGGAACTTGCCGATTCATTTTTCATTGACTGCCTCTTCTCTTGATCGCAAGGTTGATTCCCGCTCAGTGTAAAAATATTTGTGTGCATGAACATGTCTATAATATTTGTCTAATTTAAAAAAAATGTATTTAAGTATGTATATCCGAATTTTAGAACTCATAACACAAGATATATTATGTATACTTTGGGTCTAGATGGCGTTGTGTGTAGTTGTAGTGATATATTAATAATATAATAATCATCTTTTTTCTTTCATGTTTTGAGACATAAACAAAACATAAAAAACTTAACATAAAAAAACAAAATCAATCGCTGCTTCCATATTCAATTTCTGCTTGTTCATCTATCTATTCATCTAGAGTTTAGGAGTAGGTATGTACAATGCTAGATTAAAATCCCGCCAGTCGATGTCCGTGGCAATGGCCCTTGTAAGCGAGCGGCCGACGGAAACTCTATCTGCCTTCGCCCTTTATTCTATCTTATACAGTGTGATTTAGTTTTAACATAAATTTTATTTCAATTTCTAATTTTCGTTTAGACCGGTGGTTAAGGCGTATTAAGGAGTAACACACAACAGTCTCTTAATGTATGATTTTCCTGTTGAAATTTCAGTATCAGAGTGAGCAGACCTCTCACAAGGTGGACCGACGACCGTATAAGGGTGGCGGGACACCGATAGATGAGGTGGCGAAAATTGGGACAGGTCTATATCTAGCAGTAGACTTCTTTTAGCTGATACTCGCATGAAGATGATGATGCTGACTTTTCTTTGTCAAGAGAGTTGCCTTTAGTCAAATCTCTTTAGACAAATTTTTTTGTCGGTTTTTCAATAGCTTCTTCTAACTAAAACATGTAATGGATTGACTGCACCGTTGGTCTAGTGGTTAGTGTAACTGACTGCGACGCCGGGTGTCGTGGGTTCGATTCCCGCGGAAGGCAAATATTTGTGTGATGAACATTTGTATTTGTCTTCAGTTTGGGTGTTTTCTATGTATATTAAGTATGTATTTACAAAAAAAAAAAAGTACGTAAATGTATTATATTTCAATTATCTAGTACCCATATCACATGCTCTGCTTAGCTTGGGACTAGATGACGATGTGTGATAGTGTCCACATATTATTATTATTATTTTTATTATTATCATTAAGAACATTTATTACCAAAAATGTATAGGTAAAGTCAACCATAAAATTGCTTTACCACCCTTAAAGTAAATATAGTTTCCATATCACAAAACAAAAATGTCTATTTTTGCTTGTAAGTTACCTCAGTACAGTGACAGTTGTCAGTGTCGTAACGAGACCTATTGAATTTTTAATTGTAATGGTTTTTGTTAAAGAAGTAAAGCTAATAATATAATATAAATATAATATAATATTCTACCACATTCACACAGCGCCATCTATCCCCAAATTAAGCAATTATATTTGTTTGTGTTATGGGTACTAAACAACTGATATACTACTTAAATTCCTTTTTTTTTTTTGTAAATACATACATATTATAGATAAATTACACCCAGACACAGAACAAACAATCATGCTCATCACACAAAGATTTGTCCTGGGTGGGAATCAAACCCACGACCTCCGGCTTAGCAGTCAGGGTCACTAACCACTAGACCAACAGGCCAGTCAATATGTGGTCGACTATACATAGTAGTAGTAGAAGTACGTATAGAGATAAAATAATTATTTTATCTAAGAATCGCTAGTCAAGTCATAGCCAAGCTGGGTATTCCATAGAATTGAACACCCTGTAGACGTCTAGCCGCGCATATTTAAGACCCACACGTCTAAGGCTTGACAAGCTAAGTAATAAGCTCCTGAGTGCACTTGTTTTACCACCTTCATATTACAGACAAGGTCGCCGGCTTGGAATTGATAACTCCTTGTAACTTGTCAATAGGTTTATGTTTATTTGTTTATTATTGATTATACCGTTGGTCTAGTGGTTAGTGTAACTGACTACGACGATGTGATGAACATTCGTTTTTGTCTTCAGTCTGAGTGTTTCCTATGTATTCTAAGTATGTATGTACAAAAAAAAAGTATGTATATGTATTATATTTCAGTTATCTAGTACCCATAACACAAGCTCTGCTTAGCTTGGTACTAGATGACGGTGTGTGATAGTGTCCACACATTATTATATAATTATTATATTATATGATTATGTGACAACTATGTTATTTTTAATAGCGACAGTAAATTTCTTTGTACGAAATTAAATTCGTTGCAAAAAAAATTCTTTACACGTAACGTAGGCGACCGAACTGAAGCAAACAGTCCACGCGATGGTAAGTGGTAACTGTCGCTTATGGACGAATCAGTCTCTGGCATTAGTCCTGCAATGCCTGGGACTCTGCGAAGCCGCTGCTTTCCTTGAAGGGAGTGGGTTAGGTGACGGGCTTGAGGGAAGTAAATGAGAAAAAGAAAAATAAATGGCGGAAATGTTTTAAACATTAAATTAATGAGAAATAGAACACTTATCCGTTTAACTGATACTCTAGGTCGTATTCTAGATTTTTCAATGTTGGAGACCACACGGTTGAATGTAGAATATGGTATCATCCCGTCTCTTCTCATGGGTATCGTAATATTACTAAGAGAATATGAGTTACTCGTAATAGCGAAGCTTTATCTGCATACCTACTACGTACCACCTTGATCACATAACAGCCTGCCAAATATTTTCCATTATTTTTTTTTTTATATTAAAGCCTACCAAACTACTAAAAGCCATCGTCTTAAACTGCTGGTATGGTGGTCTCCACTATGGCGGCTGGGAATGGGGTTAGGGAATGAGGGGGGTGAGGAAAGAGGAAAGGGGGGAAATTGGGCCTCCGGCGCTCTCACTCACCGAAATCGATCTTCTATGAGAGGGTAGTACTTTCCCGGACGATCGGGCCCATTCGTGCTGAAATCAGCGTGGATCTACTACCGTAAAAATTAACATTAACTACATTAATACAGGCAATGGACGTTTTAAGCTATAGTTTACTAAATTTATATGAAACTAGACGTCAGCCTTCGCTTCGGACCCAAAAGTTTCATTCGGTATTACAAACGCCTACGAAAAATATTATTGCAGTAGTGATGTATTGCATCATTCATATTTACAAAAGCGCATAAAATATAAAATTTTGAAAATGACTGAAAAATAATAATAATAATAATACCAGCCTGTATACTGTCCCACTGCAGGGCAAAGGCCTCTTCTCATATAGAGAAGGAATGAGCATTAATCACCACGCTTGCTCAAGGCGGATTGGCAATTTCAGACTTTTAAGTCCAGGTTTCCTCACGATGTTTTCCTTCACCGTCAGTCAGAAATGTCCAAGATAATCTTAGAAAATACATATGATTTGAAAAATCACATTGGTACTTGCCCGGATTCGAACCCACTACCTCGTGTTTTACGAATCGGGTGCCTTATCCACAGGGCCATTTCGACTGAAAAATATTTTTTACATATTATCTGTCCTATTCGTAGCTTTCTAAAGATGAAAGATTTATTAAATCGAAACAAACAAACAATCATTCAAAAAATCAAATTTTAATGTTTTCTATTTATAATATACTAGCTGTTGCCCGCAGCTTTGCCCGCGTGAATGTCGGTTATACCTCTGTTTACATTGACAGTTTTTGATACAAACTTTCATCCCCTATTACAACCCCTTCAAGCCAAAGGCCTATGTTGTTCCCCGAGGTCTAATCTATTTTTGCACCAAATTTCATCAAAATCGGTTCACTGGTTTTCGTGAAAGCGTAACAGACAGACAGACAGAAAGAGTTACTTTCGCATTTATAATATTAGGATGGATTATTATTTTAGATAATATATGATTTTAAAGTTGACAAAAACGAATACAGAGTTGATAATCAAAGTAAATTTCCGTTAGATAAAGTTCTCAAGTAAACTATCACATGAATTCCCTTTAGATATTATGTAAGTTTTGATGCAGTTGTTTTATTAGCGAGTTAAGCCAGCTCAGCTATGCAAATGACACCCTAGGCGGAATCCATGGCAGTGCAGCGGACCGTGTAAGCCTCTAGTGTCGAGTTACAACGTACCAGACGGCGCGGCACCCGTTTGACCGCTTGTTGCTAGTATATAGGTATAGAGTTCTATGTTATTATAACTTGGGCGTAGATTAATAATTTTTTTTATTGCAAACGTCCCAAGTGATGGTAAGTGGTAACTATCGCTCATGGACGACTCAGAGTCCCTCGCATAGCTCGTGCAATGCAAGGGACTCTGCAGCTGCCTACCGTGAAGGGAGTAGGTGGTGAAAGGATTGAGGGAGGTAAGAATAAAGGAAAAGGGTTAAATTGGGCCTCCAGCACTCTCACTCACCGAACGAAACTCAATAGCACGAATACTACTACTCTTACGTCGATCTTCTATGAAAGGGTAGTACTTCTTCGTTCAATCCGGCCTATTTATGCTGAAACCAGCGTAGATCTACTACCGTAAAAAATATATTTAATATGTTATGGTACATAGAAAGAATAAATTCATAATAACGAAATATAATACAAAACTAGATAAAATTTACACTATTTGATACGAAATCTCTAAGGCTGCTTCCAATCGATAATAGGCCTTATGTTCGACATAAAATGTCTCACAGCTATTATAAAATAGTTGGACTTATAGTAAAGTAAAGTCTATTTATAAATCGCGATGGCCTAGTAGTTAAAGGAATTGTACCCTCTATGTCAAGTTCCTACGTCGAGATTTGTGTTGAGCATGATATTTAATATTTGACTGCACCGTTGGTTCAGTGTTTAGTGTAACTGACTGCGACGCCGGGAGTCGTGGGTTCGATTCCCGCGGCAGGCAAATATTTGTGTGATGAACATTTCTATTTGTCTTCAGTCTGGGTGTTTCCTAACAAAAAAAAGTATGTATATGTATTATATTACAGTTATCTAGTACTCATAACACAAGCTCTGTTTAGCTTGGGACTAGATGACGGTGTGTGATAGTGTCCACATATTATTATTATTTTATTACAGTCAGTTGTTCTAAAACAATAGCTTCTCAGTCTCGACGTAAAGAGACTTGTCATAAAGGGAACATACCGGTTAAGACACCCATCTTTAACACCAGGTTGTGATTTCTAAGCTGGCTAGTTATTTTATGTAACATACACATGGGTTTAATTGCCACCTAAATGCTAAAATATATTAAAAATCCAGTCACTGTATAAGTAGATATACATAATATTAACACGTAGCTCTTATACTTGCAAATGTGTACACAGTTACTGAAAGTTTCCCACGTAATGATGTATGTGGAAGTGCCATCCAAACTACTTGCATGTTTACAACCTCCTTATACTATACTAGCCTTCTGCGGCGCGGTTTCACCCACGTCTTTGTTTACTGCTCTGCTCCTGTCGCCAGTCGCGTGATGTTAAATAGCATATAACCTTTCACGAGTACTGGGCTATCTGCGCAAAAAGATTTTTCAAATCTAACTGGTAGTTCCAGAGATTAGCGAACAAACAAACAAACTCTTACGCTTTATATAATAGTTTAGATAATAAAGTGAAAGTTAAGAGTGTCAGTCTGTATGTCAAAGAATAAAATTATTAGATAAAATTTGATCCTGAGTCTATCAAGTAAAAGCTACACAATGCCACTAATTTGTCATGATAGCAAATTTTTTTGCAAATTGAAAACAAATGAAATTCAAATCAAAAATTCTAATTTACATTAAAACATACATACATACATACATACATAGATTCACGGCTTTTATCCCCGAAGGGGTAGGCAGAAGTATTTTATCACTCTTGTTTCACCATTTTATTTTTGGATCCCATGTAACAGGAGGCGAGCCTGTTGCCATATTTATATCGGGCACAATGCCAGACTCCGGGCTAATATTGAGAATTTCGACAGAAAAATATCATTTTACCCGACCCGGGGATCGAACCCGAGACCTCTGCGTGATAATCCGTACACAGTACCATCAAACTACAGAGGCAGTGTTTTTTACTATTAAACAGCAACTTAACAATTATTATACTAAATTAAATCATGATTGTGACTGCGAAATTGTTAATTATACATTTTCTTTAATATGAAAATGTCTGAAAGCAATTTACAATTAATCTTCAAAAAGAAAGTCACGAACAATGATTACAGCATTTAATTAGCATAATCAATTTTACAAATAATAAACGCGAAAACGTCAATCATTCGATTTCAATCGCTCATTCCGAGAAATCAACAAATGATTACAAAAGATGATTATCTTTATTGTATGAAGTCAAACAGAAAATTAGCTTGTAAATCAATCAATATTATAGAACTTAATTTTGTAATAACCTTTCCTTGCAATGTAATACATGGATCTGTATTATTGTAGAAAAAATCCTAATAATATTATAAATGCGAAAGTTTGTGGGTGTGTGTTTGTTACCATTCAGCACCTAAACGGCTAAACCGATTTCGATAAAGATTATTATAGAATTGGTTCCGGATACGGTTCCCGAGAGAGAAAAAACTCATTATTTTTATGATAATAAATTATGTCAATGTCTCATATTAATGTTACGTATGCACATACATTCCAAAGACAAATATTCTTGATTTTGAAAATGATATATATAGATATATATAGAAATTTTTCTCTTTATATTTTCCTACCAAAGTGACTCCACTCCACCCCGCCTGATGGTAATCAGTCAGTGGAATCCATAAGTGGTGGCCACCATACCAAAAGCCATCGTCACTGCTGGTATGGTCGCCTCCACTATGGCGGCTAGGAATAGAGTTAGGGGAAGGGAATGAGGGAGGTGAGGAAAGAGGAAAGGGTTAAAATTGGGCCCCCGGTGCTCTCACCCACCGTACGAAATGCAGTAGTACGGATACTACTACTCTTACGTCGATCATCTATGAGAGGGTAGTACTTCCTCGGACGATCCGGCCCATTCATGCTGAAACCAGCGTGGATCTACTACGGTATTTCGACAAAAATCTGATTATGTAAAGTTTAAACCAATATTACGATTGAATATCGTACTTACGAGTACACATTTGTTTAAACATACCGTTACTTCAATAATTAACCCTAGTTACTAAAACCTAGCTCAGAAATGAACTAACTGTGTTTAAAAATACATATAACTTAAGTTTTAAGAACTATACACACACAGCTCCTACGTATAGGTTTGTAAAGGACATATTCTACGGGCAATTAGAGCCCTTAATGGGTACACCCTCGTCCTATGATTTAGCATAATGCTTACAAAGAGTTCACGGACGAAGTACTACAATATACAAATTAATCTTGTATTTCTAGAATATATTAACATGTACTTTAGTATGAATTATAATATTTAAATGCAATTTCATGCTAACGATTATAATATAGGTACTTATAAGTAAGCAGCATGTTTATGATTCAATAACATATAAATTGAAAATTTAAGAATCTCCCGACATAGTGTACATTATTCTACTAGTCAAGCCAATTCATTTGATACCTATATTAAGGTAGTTGTAAAAACTATTAAATTCACCATTTTGTGGCGCCGGCTATCTCGGTCCGATTTTTATCAAACATAGCTTCGTAGCTATGTTTGATAAAAGTCGGACCCCTACTAAAATTCACCTTTCAAACAAAAAAAAAACAATAAAAATTGTTTCATCCGTTTGGAACCTACGATGCCACAGACAGATACACACACATACACACAGACACGTTAAACATATATATATATATACATAAGTTACTTATAACACCCCGTTGTTTTTGCGTCGGGGGTTAAAAAAAAACTTACTTGATCACTATTTTATTAAATATCGCTTTTTTTATTTTGGTTACTGCCTTGTTGTTTCAGTTTTGGTCTACATAAAACATATCTTGATTCAATAAAGACAAAGTATATAAAGATAATGACTACTCAGTTAACTAAAACACTAAGCCGTAGTTTCTGAAAGGCTGATCAACGAAAAATTAACTAATCACCTGTTAAATCTCATGTGAAGTACCTAAAAGCATGTTAAAAGTATGGATAATTAATTAAATTTGATTTAATTAGTTACTAACTAGATCAAATTAAACTGATTTTTCATGCTTTTAGCAACGCAATTGGTATTTATTTTCTCGTTGATCAGCCTTTCAAAAACAGGGGTTAAAATATACGCATTATACATTTCTTAAACTTCCTTTACCCAATTAGGAAGCGCGAAGTTATGTGTTTATGTACCTTTAAGTACTGTATTGTTATTATATAGGTACTTTATAATTTGATCCCGTAAACAAATACATTGTCATTTCAACTCTAACTTTGCAATCAGTCTGTCGCATGTCGACTGTAACTCTTATAATTAAGTTTCCCGTCACAAGTTTAGCAATAACTCTCAATTCTTTGTGCGTGCACAATTAAAAGTTATACAATAACACCTCAGGGAGTTTCCTCTCGCACGAACAGAGCCTCCACCTAAAATAGCCTATTTAAATGGCCTATTTAAATCTGTTTTGTGGGCACGAGAAGCGAATACCAAAATTTATCTCCACACTCCACTGGTCTGATTTGAAATTATCGTTGTTAAGGAGTTACGCACTTTCTACGCCAGCGAGTCGCTACTGTGATTTCAGATTTATATTGCAAACTTTAAAATTACATACAGCAAAACCTTCCTCAACTCATAACGTTTCAAATATAAGGTTGATTTTAGCATGTCTTGTTTTCACCTGATCTGTAATTGTATTTATGTTCTCCCAACCCCTAAAGGTAAGGGGTTCCTGAATAGGTGCTTTTTCCGTACCACGTAGATGTGATTTTCCTTAAGGCTGTATTCTGCATGTTATGCTCATAAATATCAAGGATTTTCTGGTGGATGCACTGCCTTTTTTAACCACACATGTCTTCTCCCATGCGTAGAAAGAGAGGCTTAAAAGATATTGAAAGGTACTAAGGGTAATATGCGTATGATAATAAAAGAAAATCGAAGTTCATCGACAAGTTAAATCTGAGTCGTTACCTTTAAATTTGAAAAAAGAATGTTTTGTTGTGCTTGTTTGTAGTCAACATTTTTAGATGAAACTTTAGGAAAAGTACCCTTTGGTCTCCTGAAGTTCGTCGCCCAGTTGGAATATCTACGATTATGCCGCCCTACTTGTTTGTTTGACAACCATAGTTCAATTGACTGTGCTAGAGAAAAGTATCTACAATCGCTAGATTATACATGTCGCAGGCAAATTGTATGAATCCGCCGCTTATATTCTGCCTCGGCATTTTATGCTGCTCGCCAGACAAAATGTGTTACCAGCAAGGTTTTTTTTGTTTTTTCAGAAAATTATTCGTTGCGAAAGGTCTAACCTAACCTAACCTAATCTGCCTTCGACATATTACATAACGCCGACAATTGCGAGTGTTTACAAAATGCCGAGGCAGAATATAAACGGCGCCGACGGATTCATACAATTTACCTGCGACATTTATACGAGTATTTCACTATTGCGCCTTGAGGTTGTCACTTTTCGACGGCAATGTAAGGACACTATAGTTATTATAATTTTATTGCATTAAATACAAAATATATAGGATACAAAAATAAATATTTATACACGACGTATAATTAACTTTTCTTTGTGATGGTCTATTGTCTTCTGAACAAAGTTGTGCGTTCTTAAGAGGAAAGTCAGCTTTTACAATACATATTATTACATTACAGTGAAGGGAAACATCGTGAAGAAACCGAATAATAAAGATAAGTTTTATATTACTGATTTGCCGGCAAGCGAGATTCGAGCAAATGTGGCGCCGACCTTACAATGGGCAAACAATAGACTTGTATAATTATTTTTAGCTTAATAATACATTAATACTATTATTATTAGATTTGTAACTATTGTAAAGTATATTCGAGGCGCGAAGTTTACTCGTTTCCTTTGCGTTAGCTACCTACTTTTGAAGATATTGTCCCTACATTCAATTTTGCGACAGGGAATGCAGGGCTGTCACGAAATTAATTTTTCGACTATGAAATAAAATCTTTTACGATTCATCGATTTTCATTATTTGTGCTAGTTCCATTAGTTGGAGTATTCCCATCTGTCCTTCTGGTTTGTCCCCCTAGGGTGACAGATGGGAAAAAGTTTCATCTGTCTCCCCCTTGTCAACAGGGGGACAGATGAAACTTTTGAAAAGTGATTGGAGTTTCATCTGTCCCCTTGTTCGCAACGGGGGGACAGATGAAACTTTTTTTCCCATCTGTCACCCATAGAATTAAAAATAATTATTCTTGAAAGTAAATTGTAATTTACACATTTATTTAGATATATATTATTTAGATCTTTTATATGACAACAACTGGATTGTAGTTTAAATCACATTGTTTCATCGATACTCCGAGAAATCAAGCTTAATATGGATCTTATAATCTATACTATTATATAAAACGGCAGAATTTATTTGTTTGTTTCAACGCGCTAATCTCTAAAACTATCAGTCCAACTTGAGTAATTATTTATGCGTACGATAGCCTAGTTCATGAGGAAGGTTAGATAGGCTATGTAACATTGTACTACTGGTGAATGGAACAGAGCAGTAACCAAAGATCCGGTTGAAACCGCGCAGCGTGGATGCTAATTATACATATTTGATTGGCTTGGATTGGTAGTGCAGTAAGAGTGTATGCGATTGCTAAGCAAGAGGTCGCAAGTTCAATTCTCGTACGAAAATAAATTGTGTGATTCATAGTCAAAGTCAAAGTCAAAGTCTAAGCATTTATTTCATTTAGATCATAAAGTATGATGCTTATGAAAAGTCAACATTACATTTTGTCAGCCAATTGACCTACAGCCAGTTCGCTGACGAGGTAGAGCTGTGAGAAGAACTGGCAAGAAACTCACGCCACTCTTTTCAATCGCCAGATAATTACAGTTATTTTAATGAGTTACAATTTAAACACTCAACGCAACCAAAGAACCATACAAAGTAATTATTACAAATTAACTAATTAATATAATACTAAGATTAAAGAAAGAAAACGAGGATTTCAATTATTTAGTTTCAACTAGTATGGTAATGGTAATATACCATAGAAAAGTGTTCTGAGTCTAGTCTAGTAAAGTTCCCTTGATACAGAGCTTGTTCTTTATTACGGGAGTTATATTCAAAATAATATAAAGAGGAAGAGTTTGTTTGTTTAAACGCTCTAATCTCTGGCACTACCAGTCGGATTTCAATAACTCTATGAGTATGATAGCCGAGTTCTCGAGAAAGGTTATAGTTTATGTAATATCACGCTAGTGGCAACGGGAACAGAGCAGTAAGCAAAGACGCGAATATAAGCGCGCCGCGGAAAGCAAGCGTGGTGACGACAAATGCTCATACCTTCTCTGTATGAGAAGAAACCTTTCCCTGCAGTAAGATAATAATGGACTGATATAATAATAATAATAATATTTCAACAACTACACACAACGCCATCTAGACCCAAAGTAAGCATATTATATAGCGACTGCTTCTGTGGTTCGGTGGTACTGTGTATGGACTGCCACGCAGAGTTCGCGGGTTCGATTCCCGCTCAGTGCAAATATTTGTGTACATGAACATGGCTATTTGCATTGGTCTGGGTGTTTCTATGTATAATATGTATGTATTTACAAAAAAAAAAAAAAGTATATAAGTATGGTATATCCGCATTCTAGAACCCATAACACAAGCATATAATATGCTTACTTTGGGTCTAGATGGCGTTGTGTGTAGTTGTTGAAATATTATTATTATTATTATTATTATATGCTTGTGTTATGGGTTCTAGAATGCGGATATACATACTTAAATACTTTTTTTTTTGTAAATACATACATATTATACATAGAAACACCCAGACCAATGCAAATAAACAGTGATATGATAGTACACTTAATAAAAAAATAATAACCAAATTTTAAAATGTTGTTATACCTAAGTTCTAAATCGCAATATTATAACATAGGTTAATAATATTGGTATCAACCCTATACCTTGACGGAGAACACAATATCCTTCGGAGCGGTATCTGATGTCAGGGGGCATTCCCAAAATTTCAATTAACCAACAAAATATAAAGTGACATCTCCCTACCAGTTTTGTTTAATAACATCGAGTTTGCATTGAAATAGAACGGCGCCTGCTTTACAACAGTCAAAATAAGGGAATTATATTCACTCTAATTATGATGGATTTGTCAACTTTGGACTATTGTAGGAGGTACTATTGATTTATATGAGAAATGTAAGTTAAATTAATATAACTCAGTATTATTGAAAGCTTTCATTGTAGCAACAAAGGTTCATAGAACTTGGGTCTACGAAGAGACAACAAAAAGATGAATTCTTTGTTGAAATAAATAATAATTACAAACATGAACATTGTCTTGTTTTTACGACGAATGTGAAGATACTAAATTAACTCATATATTTTTAGGGTTCCGTAATAACATAACGAAATCCGTCTGTCTGTCTTTCTGTCTGTCTGTCTGTCAAAATCTTTTCTTTTCATTAACGCGTGGAATTATCAAATATATATATTGAATACTCTTGTGTGTAATCCTTTCAAGCTATAAAAATTAAAGTTATATGTTAACGCATTCAAAAGATATTTTAGTTTTTGTTATTTACATTGACTACAAGATGTACGGAACCCTCGCGGCCTCGGAGCGCGAGTCCTCCTCGCACTTGACCGGTTTTTTTAATAATTTTTGTGTTTCAGAGAAATCATAATTACTTAGAAAAACACAACATAACAGAACATCTTTTTCCCCGAAGGAATTCTGTATAACATGTACGTTTCGCCAACATGCTAAGTAACAAGGGTTAGGCCTGTCGTCATTTACCAAGCACATAATACACTTCAGGCTAATGCGGAAAATTTTACGATAGAAAAATGTTTCTTAATATGTTATTTTTTGGATTTATGTCATTATTACTTACTAATATATAAAGCGCCAGCCTTCGTTTGTTTGAACGAGCTAATCTCTTGGACCTACTAGTCGAATTTTAATAATTCTTTTTGAGTTTGATAACCCAATTCTTGAGGAAAGGTATACGCTATGTAACATCACGCTGCGAGCGACGGGAGGAGAGCAGTAAGCAAAGACGCGGGTGAAACCGCGCCGCAAAAAGCTAGTTATTTTATAAATGTAGAGATATTTCTGTCTAATGTAGGTATAATATGAAATAAATTTAAATAAACACCGCTCGGTTCACAATATTAGGACAGACCGTCACAGCTTTATTAATCAGAATTACAATAGCCTTTATTAGAATAATTTAAATTTACAATTACTTATACAATGCAAATATGTTTGATGCAAAACATTCAAAATATTTCGCCGCGTAAGTTACGCCGATTCTGCAATTTATTAATGTGCTATTAATTCACTTTATAACAATATACTTCTGCGTCATATAACGAGCACAACTTCCTTACTTGGCAAATATAATTTTAAACTTAAAGCTCTTGTTGTACCTATGCATATTTTTATTTAATCGTGCTTTTGGTAAGACAGTAAAAGAGAGCGCCGGCGGCCCAATTTCGCTCCTTTCCTCTTTCCTCACCTCCCTCATTCCCTTCCCTTAACCCCATTCCCAGCCGCCATGGTGGAGGCCACCATACCAGCAGTTTAAGACGATGGCTTTTGGTATAGTGGCCGCCACTTCTGGATTCCACTGACTGCTTACCATCAGGCGGGGTGGAGTCACTTTGGTAGGCTATAATATAAAAAAAAATGCATCTCGTAAGGTTACACTAGTGGTGGTTATTATACTACCTTTATTATGACAGTATTTGAGATTTAAAACAGCTGTGACTATTATATTACCAAAAAATGTAAAGCTAAAAGTATAATATAGATACCGTAATTTTATTTGTCTTTTTACATAAAATTAACTATAGCTATAATACCTGCTTACTTTCAATAATGAAGATGAACTTGAAAAGAAATAAAATACAAATTACATAATATCTATGTAATTTGAATTTTATCTATTAATATCTATTAGAATGATAATTTCTCTCATTTTCACATCTCAGAGTCATCTACGGTTGGATAACATCATATATTTTTTGGTATTTGGTGGTACTGTGTACCGATTACCACACAGAGGTCTCGGGTTCGATCCCCGGATAGGCTAAGGAGATATTGCGTTTTTCTGTCGTAAAATTCGCAGTGATAGCCCCGAGTCTGGAATTGTGCCCGATATATGGCAACAGGCTCGCCCTCTGTTACATGAGACCTAAAAAAAGACGAAATGTGAGTACACCTCTGCCTACCTCTCTCTATTTCTTATGAAAGGGACACAAAAATACTGCGTTTGTAAGATATAAGAAGAAAATAATGCGGTGAAGGTATTCTTCACGTACTCTAGTTTGTTACCCTTATTGAAAGAAATAAATATCCCTAGAGCTTATAGAATATGCACTTTCCCACAACCTTTCAAGGTGTGAATCACTTTAATTCAACATCCTTTACATTCAACGAGCCACGAATGATTCCACAGCGAGCATACGTTCAAAACCCAAGAGAGACTCAAAATACACATCAAACAACATAACCCGCAAAAGGACCGGCGTAATGATAACACACTTATTTGCACTTGTACTCCAACTCCCGCTGCTCATTATGAAATCTGTAGATATACAGAAAAAACATCTTTCACTACTCGTGCAGAACCGACTGCTAACCATGCAACGAAAAAAGAAACTTAAACGCTTAGATACAAAGGTGAAGATTAATAAAATGTTAGTATCTACATGTGTCGTTTTAAAAATGGAAAATAATGTAGGTCTCAATCAGCAGACATCAAAGTGCGAAGATCAAAGCGAGAGCGTTGAAAGCACAGGTATCGTGATATTGAGCCTCCGTTTTAATAACGAGCAAAGATACCGCACGGGCGACGCGGGAAACAAATTGGCAATCAGTTATTTGTGATTTATTTTAAGTGTGTGGAAGAATGTTTAAGGTTTCATTCGATAAATATTCGATAATTGGTTTCTGCCGCCTTTTGTATTCTATTTTGATTTCGAATCTATAACGTGAATAGCAAATTTGTACAGTTTCTTTCGTATAATAGGCTGTTGTTGGAGTTGTGGGTGTGCTATAACAGGTAATATATTTTAAATATGGAGTTTTGTAGGTCATTATGTAATACGTGTCGTTGTTTGTTGGCAGGTCATAGAAAAATTTGTCACAAAGGCCTTTTTTAAACTGTTTGTCAACGAAACTACTATGGAAGTAGTAGTTTCGGACGTAGTAGACATAGTAGTTTTACACGTCGCTCGGTATAACATAGCAGTTGTTACTTATTTACTAATGGTGGGTACTCGAGTGCTACAATACCAGAAACCTGGAGATGAATCTTCGTAATATAACCGTTTTTGTTGTACTGTAGCTTACCATATACCTAACATGTAATGAACATTTTTTTAACTCATGCCATGAGTAAAAATATTTATTTCTTAATAAATAACAGCGCCCTCTGGTGTTTACTCTGAGAACTAATTTTTCTCGAGTATATTTGCTGTCAAAAAACCAAAACGGTGAGTAAACGCATGTTAAATCAAAATCCATTAATAAACATATAAAAAGAATAGAAAATAAGGATAACTTCACTCAATCGTTTATATATAGGAATATCGTGGCTTTTACCAATGCAATCTTTGTTTCATTTAAAAAGCACATCACATACGAAAATTCTCATTCCAATGCATCTGACCGCAACCAATCTAAACTGAAAATAAACCTTAAACTCCTGAACATGTCAGGGATAGGATGACGTGAGGAGTGCTATTTTCCCCGTCCCTTTATTGGCTAAGTCCCTGGAGTGGTCGATCCGATAACTTTGCTACCACCTGCCAACTCATCTACCGATGTAATCCTCATACATACCGAGTGGAGTTAACCCTGATTTTGCCATATTTCAAGTTCTAGCTTGGGTTTAACAAATTTGTTTCCTCATTCTATTTTTCATCTTAAATTTTGAAGCAAGTTTTTTCACAAGTACTAACATAACTCTTTAAAATCATTATAATATAATTACACATTATCAACATTACTTCGAATGTTACTAACTTGCTTTGAAAGAAAAGCATTGTACAGAAACACTAAAAAATTGTAATCCATGTGTCTGATACTTTCAGACAGATTGATTGTCGTTTATCTTAAGAAATACTACTACGAAATTTTTTGGGGTCATGCTTTCTTACATTGTTTTGTTTCGAATTAGAGTACTTTGTTCTAGGCACAATCACAACATTTTTTTAATTATTTACTCCATCTTTTAAACTAACCCCGTTTCTGAAACGAAATAAAAAACGAAAAATTAACTAATCACCTGTTAAATCTCATGTGAAGTACCTAAAAGCATGCTAAAAGCATTTATAATTAGTTTAATTTGATCTAATTAGTTGCTAATGAATTAGTTAAAATGAAACTGATCAACTAAAAATTAACTAATCACTTGTATCTCATGTAAAAGTACCAATTATGTTGCTGAAATATGAATAATAATTAGTTTAATTTGATATAATTACTCTTAGAAACCAGCATGATTGAACTTAAGTATATATTATGTGTTTATTTCTTAGATCTATGTTCATCTCACAGTAAAAAAATAAAACATGACACGTGTCATGTTTTATTTTGTCACTAAAGAAATTTTAGTTTTAAGAGTAAGCACTAGGCGCGCTGCTATTATTTACATAAAACTATTTTACGCTGTTTATGTTAAGAAATATGGAGTAAATCCTCTTAGTAATCAGAGAAGTCCCTTTGGAGTCAGTTTCTATGTAAATATGTGTATGTGTAAGATGTTAATGAGATGATGTAAACTTTAATAATGTGAATGTAGGTTTAATTTTTATTTATGCCTGTGTTGTGTAAAAAAATATAATCTAATTATAAGTGGTAATATAAACCCACCAAGCTCTTAAATACAGAGCAACGTTTCTTCAGATTGACATCATTAAAAAATAAAATTAAGTCTCGGTATAACCCACTTTGCTGGGGCATTACTTCCTCCTTTTAATGAATGACAGTATAAATTTCCCTCCTTCTTTTAAGTTATTTCAAAGGGGAGCCATGTTTTCCTAGCGTTTACGTCGTTACGGCGTCGATGTCAAACATTGTTAAGTATAGCACTTAAATAACTTGGCGCAATTTGTAAGATACGACGACAATGCTGGACATTTGATTTATGGCGCTGTAAATGTAAATGATAAAATGTTATTATGAGATGTTTTATTGAAATATTTTTAGGGGGAATAATTGGATTATGGTGGTAAGCATCCTTGCAATACTCGTATGTAAATACTGCTCGACTTTTGTTGAAGTAATATAGCAAAAGATTTATACATGTCTATAAATTATGACCCAGACATTGCGTAAGTGAACATTTACTTGCTCAAGTATTTATTATTATAAGTATTAACAATAAAACATAACCTACTAAATTGAAATGACTAAGAATCTAGGTTTATTAAGGCGTCATGTTTATTAATTTCACACAAAAAAGTAGAGACAAAAAACAAGATAGCCAGACGAATTGATGCTGGATGTAGGACTGTTTCCAATTGCTACTTTGAATTTTTTTAATCTTTGATCTCTCTGGCTGTCGCATTTGTGTATCAAAGAAAACACTACGTTTCACCGGTAATATAATAAAAAGTTATCATATTTCATCATATTATTCATTCCATATGGTGGTGGGTCAGCCTTAAAAAAACCAAAATGTTAAATCCACATTTGATCCAATATAATAAATTAAAACTTTCCTTCATTTCATTTCGTCAGTCTTAGCAAGAGTTTCACGAATCGCTACCTCGCATACATTACACCACGCAATACCTTAAGAACTCACTTTAAGTGTATTTAGCTTAGTTTTTAACTTAGCTCTTTTGATATGAGCACGTTCTATTATGTTAATTCACTTAAACTTAACTAGGTAATATAGCATTTTGCCGCTTTTTATATTCCCAAGTCCTCATTTAGTACTTCGCTTAACTATATACTTTTTAAAATTAAAATAATTAGTCTATTTGTTTTAAGTGGTTCGCATTTACTTTTATTTCATTTGTATATGTGCACTAGGGTTTATTTTATGAGAAATAAAATTTATTTTTCATTTTATTGCTCTGTGGTTTTCCTTTATCACTAAAGATGTCTATTGCTTAACATTGACATTCTTAAGAGTTTCTTTGTTCTGCGATTTGGCCATAGTCTCTACACCTAACGGGTGGCTTAATGATACTTGTACAGCAATATTTTGTAAAACTGCTCCCCGTTTTCTAATAGTTTTTAATCGACTTTTACAACAACTACACCAAGCAATATATTATTAAAAATAAAAAGCTCACCTGCTTAAAACAAAGTGAAAAGAAAGAAAAACCTTTTTTTCTCTTGCTGACGCTACATAGGGTAGATAAGGGGTCACTCACATAATCGATACGAATCTCATGAGACCTCATACGTTAAAATCCATCAAGCCATTTAGGCTGTAGAGCGTGCCAAAGAAATAGACATACATACATATTATATACGTACATACATACACACATACGCTCGAAAAACATTACCCTCCTTGATTCGGCAGTCTGGCAAAAAGATATGGAGTCGTTCCACATTTTAGACCACACAAAACCACTTTTCTTCTCTGCAAATGTTTAGGAGTCTAATTCCATTTACAGAATAGTATAGTATATCTGACTAATATACTCCATGTCAATATAAGTGGGACTACTGTAAAGTTTTATAATCGTTTTGATAAACCGAATTTTTTGATGAATAAACGATCAACAACGTTCTTTATTATTCACGTGTTATCTGCCATTTGAACAAGCTGGTGAGCTCGTTAAACACACAACCTTGTAGATTTAAAGTAATTCCCATGACCAAAAGTATTATTTTAAAAGTGCTGAATTTCATATTGCAAAATTCATATTATTCATATTGCTTTATGAGAATTTTTCATTTATGGTAACCCGCACACGATACAAAAAAATCAACACAAAGGCATTCCTTTCATAAAGTCAAGTTATAAAGATAATTAACTAAAAATAAACGTAAACAATTTTGACAGTAGCGATACAAAACAGATAGGGGTGGCACCTAAAGTTGAAGCTATGTTAAGGTCGGAACAGACAGATGGCAGGGCAGGACGGCGACTCGGCGCAAACAATTATAAATGTAATGACATAGAACACGTCAGGTTGAGCGCGACGGCACTAGCGCACATAATTATTAAAGAGAAATCTAAAGACATAACATTGAATGTAACATAAGAACAAAATACAGACATAGAGACGTCATAGACTACATAATAACCAAAGAGTATAAGGCAATAACATAACCTCATGTCAGCAACGACGTCTACATTACATCTACCACACGTAGCGTGACTATCCCGCCCACTCACTGTCTGTCCCGACCTTAACTATAAGGGATGTTTATATCGCGAATGCATTATGCACGCGCACGGATATACCCTTACTATACATATACGAATTAATGGAAGGTTCACCATTGTTAAAGCTTAACGAAGTAATTTTTTACCCGTTGTTTATTCGTGAGCACGGCGCCGGTTTAAAGTAAGTAAGTAGGTGCCAGTTAATGAGGGACGGATATTTTACGAATTATAACCCTGAGACTTGTAGTAATGGCAAATTATGTGCTTAGTTAATTTTGTTCGGATAACAAGATTGTTTGTGTATCGGCACTAATGAATAAAAGCAGATCAGAATTAAACAAAGTAGAAATGCTTTGATGATAGCGATGTCTAGTAATGAACATTTTTCGACTGCAATCATAATGTGGTAATTGATTGAATATTAATCGATAGTCTAGTAAAATGGGTGGAACCAATGCATGAAGGCAATAAACAGCTTATAATTTTTGTTATTTTAGGTGATATTTATTTTAAGAATAGATAGTAACGGACTCAAAGCACATACCTATATACATATTTTTATAGCCAATATTATTTGTCACAGTTGTGATGAACATGCATTTAAAGTCTTGTCGTGTGACTTTTAAAGGTTTTACCAGGCGTGCAGAACATACATAATGTGTAAAGTTGTAATACGAGTGATACATGTGTATAAACAAAACTGAAATATGAAATAGAAATAAATGGAATTGCAATATGATATCTATTCATAAATTGATAAAATATTTTATTTTTAATTCGAGCAACCATGATGTAATAAAACTAGCTAATAATAAAACAACTTAAATTACCGAAACACATGAACAAACAAAACAAAAAGCTCTCCAACATTTAGTAAATTATATTTTACTGACCAATAAACGTGTTTACCCTACGACCCTATTTACAATTTTATCTTATTTACTTTATTCGGCTAATTGCTACTGGTAGCAGTAACTGAGGTGGCAGTTACTCGTATTTTTATCTATAGCAGTAACAGTAGCAAGTAGTAATAAAGCTGGAGATAAAGTAAAAAACTCGTTGAGTACAAGACATAAACACACTGCCTTGTAAAAAGAAAACATCGTAAACGTTTACAAGTCAACTAAGTGTGAGAGGATGGTACAAAGTAATGAAGACAGCGATAAAACAATTAGAGGGACTGGACAATTTATTCTTCAACTCATATATTTCATGTTTAGTTGAAAAGAGACAAAAGACAAAAAACGCTACTTCGGAAACCTATTTTGTATCGATTGTTAAAATCTTTTACAAACCAAATCACTTTTTACATTTGCCATCATTTTATCATACTCTCTCTTTTAGGTCCTAACATCTATATAACATATATAACTAATATAACATAGCCTATTAGATGAAACTCAATAGTTTAACATTGATAAAATAATTTAGAATTTAATTTAATTTAATTAGAAAATTATTATGTATCCTCAAGAGATTAAAGACTTTTATAAACTTTACCTAATTCTTCGAAAGCTTATACCACAATCGCTGTCTCCTGTGCATTAGTTACCCGCTACTTCTATACACCCAACCCCCATTTTCCCAATCAGTGACAGTCACTTATTGAATTTTGTTGTGCTCGCGACTTTCAATAATTCCAACGGTTCCGTACAGAACTTTGTCAATTTCCTTAACTGGGAACATATCTCGGTTGGACGAAATTCTCATAACTTGTGACCGTTTTAAAGATTTCGCACGAACTTTGCCAGACCGGTCTTCTACTTCGACTATATTATGTTCTGTTTCATTACAAGCGTTACCTGTATTAGCTTTTTGGTCAACGGCTCGGAAAATAACTTTAAGTTTTGTGTCCCCAAATTTAGGTGGACTGTTCTTCCTTTACTGGAAAATTGTTCAACTGCAGCAAACATTTGGACGGTAAACTTGCTGCTTTAAACTTTTACAAGCGTATAACAGATTAATTAAAGTACTTTAAATGTAAATAGAAACTTCGATACATGCGTACCTTTTCATTTTGTATTGTTATGTTTTTGAAGTCTACTTCTTATTATTGCAAACGACTCTTCAAACACACTTTTGTGTATAACCAATCTAATTTTAATAGATTTCTCCTATCATCATTAGAATCTTTCACAATGTATTGCCTAAAAACTAAAACAAGTATTAAATACTTCACCTAAAATCCCTATACAAACAATTACGGCAGTAAATACCGGAGTTAAATCAACCGTTCAACTCAAACGCGATATGAAATCAAGAAACGATCTAGTTTACCGAGCGATCCCACTAGTGGGCTACGTGCGATCGAGTGGACGGTAAAAATAAACACACTTGTTAAAGAAACGCTGACTACGAACGTGGACCGTTTACACGTCACGATTTTACTATTACGACGTTTAAGGTTTTAAGTACGCTTTTGGATGCGAATCTATTCTATTATTATTTATGCGAGTTTGTTCAGACGAGCTAATCTCTAGATCTACCAGTTGGATTTGAATAATTAATTTTTGATAATTTAGTTCTTGAAGAAGGTTATAGGCTATGTGACATCACGCTACTGGCGACGGGAGCAGAGCAGTAATAAAGCGTAGGTTAAACCGCGCCACGAAAAGCTAATCGTATTACAAAGATGTTGTTTTAATTCACGCACACACTATAAACCTGAAAACGTATACGATTACGTTCATAAGTTGGGTTCTTCCATAGTCACTACGTCTAACGGATTGTATGTATTTAGCGATAAATGATTAGACAAGTATCTATGTCTATTTTCTAAGACTTCATCTATCTAGCCCACACAAAAATAATCGGAAAATTCTGTATGCTAGATCTCAGACATCAGAACAAAAAAAAAACAGAAAATATTTTTTATTAATATAGGTTAATTAAATTAACACCTATTAACGTTAAAAATTACAAAATGTCAGCCAATTAACCTACAACCGCTGATGTATGAGAAGAACTGGCAAGAAACACAGGTCACTCTTTTTAATCGCCAGTTATTAAAATTTTTGTAAAATACAATTTCAAGTAGCATGCAAAGTGACACAGGCAATACACCTAACTCTATAGGTAAATAATTACAGCTTTCTATGTTGTGAAGAAAAATAAAAAGGAAAATGTGTGCTTTACAGGCTGCCTCAATTTGCATATACAAAAAGGTAAAGGTAACATGTGTACTGTAGTAAATGTAAATCTATATTTTGTTTACATCCTTTTTTATATCTCCACTGCAGTAAAGGCATCTTCTCATATCCACGTTTGCTCTAAACGGATTGATGACACGCCATCATTTAATTTTTAATTAATTTAATTATTTGACTTTGAATAAAAAGACAATTACTCAAATTAAAGGTATCATTGACTCCTAAAATATTTCAATTGAAGCAATCGTTCGGTTATCGGCAAAAACAATGTTGATCGGTCGTCAAATGAGCCGTGATTACAGAGTTTACTTTGAGACCAATTTAAAGATCTTTATCAAACTAGCCTCGTATTCGTGTCTGATTCTAGCTTTTTCTCGTGGGAATAAATCGTACTGATCATTGTAACTCAGACAATTGTCACTGTATTTGTTTATGCATTTAGATTTAATATTTATACTATTATATAGCAAAAGCGTTTGTTTGTTTGTTTGAACGCGGAAATCTCTGGAACTAACTGTCGGATTTAGAAAATTCTATTTGCGTATGATAGCCCAGTTCTTGGGGAAGGTTATAGGCTATGTAACATCACGCTACTGGCGACGGGAGTAGAGCAGTAAGCAAGTAAACGCCGCGGAAATGTAGTGTAGACGTTTATTTTTATTCTTATACTGAACTTTCTTTGGACATGTTATTAGATTGATACCTATATTTTTTATTTATAAAATTAAATAAATAATGTTTTTTTTTAAACATCCTAAAGGGTCTTTTGATAGAAAGAGATGTTACCCAATATGTCTAATGTAGAGTCGTTAACTTCAAAACTAAAAAGTAACTCGAACGAATTACGAATATGCTACTAATACATGTGGACCAGGTAAATTTGTTATATTCATGATATTATTTTCTCGGGTCAGATTCTTATTTCATTAGACAATTTTAAATGAGAAATATCGCAAATTGATCTACAATTTATGAAACAATAACAAAAACAAAAATAGGCCTTTATTTTCCAAATAACGACCTATATATTTTAATAACAACTGTTAAAAAAAAAACAGTCTAAATTCAAATTCAATTTTTATTTTACAAAAAATAAAGAAACTAGAGATTTAATTTATTTTTAAGAACAATGTAATATAAAACTGAGAGTTCATTAAAATTATAACAAAGAAGTTAAAGGTCGGACGGTATAAAGGTGTTTGCACACTGAACGTTGGAATCGCTTCGTCAACGGAACGCGGCGGTGGCTACTGACTTATTGCTATTAAATTGAACACACTGCTTTTTGGAAAATAGCGAACATTTTCACGCTTTGTGGTGTGTTTGCTAAAAGTATATTATTCATTCAAGTTATTATGTACCAATCTTTTATCCTATTGTGTCAATGATGGTGTTTAGAAAAAAATTTCGCCACTAGTTGGCGCCACTTCAACTTTCATATTGGGCCAATCAGGGGTAACTTTCTAAAAGCGCTTGACAGCTACACCTGACGCAACGGTGCTGCCACCTCGTGGACGCCTTGTTAGAAAACCCTCTCAGCAATTTTCTTTGGTCCATAAGCACGTGTATTATCCATTTTGTAAATTTAACATTAAAATTTCCGAAATGAACACAGAAAAATATTTGTTTTGATAGCGCTGTCAAAATGGAAGACCTTTTACCAAAGTGGCGCCAGCTTTTTAGGTAGTAGATCCACGCTGTTTTCAGCATGAAAGGGGCGGATCATCCAGGGAAGTACTACCCTTTCATAGAAGATCGACGTAAGAGTAGTAGTATCCGTACTACTGCGTTTTGCTCGGTGAGTGAGAGCGCCGGAGGCCCAACTTCCCCCCTTTCCCCTTTCCTTACCTCCCTGATTCCCTTCCCCTAACCCCATTCCCAGCCGCCATAGTGGAAGCCACCATACCAGCAGTTTAAGACGATGGCTTTTGGTATGGTGGCCACCACTTCTGGATTCCACTGACTGCTTACCATCAGGCGGGGTGGAGTCACTTTGTTAGGCTAATATAAAAAAAAAAAAAAATCAAGCTGGTGGCGAAAATTTTCCTAAATACCCTCATTAGTAATTTGTATTGTTGTATAATTTATAATGACATGGCTATTTGCATTGGGCTGGGTGATTTATATATACTATGTATGTATTTACAAAAAACAGTACTTAAGTATTTTCATTCCCATTCTAGAAGCCATAACACAAGCTATAATATATGCATAGTTTGGGTCTAGATAGCGTTGCCGTTGTATAGTTATTGGGTTAATAACCCAATATATTATTTATTTATTAACATGCTTTTAGTAAGTTATTTTTATTTATGAAATAAATAGACATCTGAAAGGATTTCATTTTCATATCTCTAAGATGGCAAACACGCATATGCCTAGCGGTATACAGTTATAGACGCTTGCAACACCAGATGCCCTAGACAAGCGGCATAGATATCTATTCTATTCATAGAATAGATTCAAAAATGTATTGGATTGACATAAGCTAACGCCACCGCTTATGTCAATCTCATACATTTTTTTATCTATTCTATGAATAGAATAGACATCTTTGACACTTGTCTAGAGCCTCAGAAATGTTAGACTAGTAGTATACATTTTTATTCTATTCATAGAATAGATTACAAAATGTATAGGATTGACATAAGCTAACGAAAATTCTCTGCAAACAAATCTCCGTTCCTTCCCCTTCCCTCTCTTCAGAACACAGCGTTACCACTACAGGATAGCCTAAGTATCCTGGGTATGGACATCAGCCGAGATCTCAACTCCAAGAACTACATCGAGTGCGTCATTAAAACCACCTCCTGTAAACTCGGTGTCCTGAACAGGGTGAGGCGGTACTTCACGCCCGAGCAGCTCTGTCTTCTTTATAAGACACAGGTTCGTTCCTGCGTGGAGTATTGCTCTCATCTTTGGGATGGCTCCGCACATTACTTACTGGATGCACTCGATAGGTTGCAGCGGCGAGCAGTCCGTATCATCGGAAGCCCGGAGGCTACTAAGACCCTTGAGCCTTTACAGCTGCGAAGAGACATCGCCTTAATGGCCGTCTTCTATCGCCTTTACCATGGAGAGTGTTCTGAAGAGCTCTTTGAATTAATCCCACCCTCTCCCTTTTTATCCAGAACGACACGTGCGGGACTAAAGTGCCACCCTTTCACAGTGGAATCTAAAGGGTCTCGAACCAAACGGTTCAGCACTTCATACTTTTGTCGCTCAATTAAAGCCTGGAACTCTTTGCAAGCGCATGTGTTCCCATCTAATTTTGATCCTGGGTCTTTTAAGCGGGGCGTGAAAAAGCATCTCACTAAGCCGCCATAGTGGAGGCCACCATACCAGTAGTTTGGCTTTTGGAATGGTGTCCGCCACTTCTGAATTCCAATTACTGCTTACCATCAGGCAGAGTGGAGTCACTTTAGTAGTCTAATATAAAAAAAAAAAAAAATGTTGGCGTATGTCAATCCTATACATTTTTGAATCTATTCTATTCACTTGTCTATGGCCTCAGGAGTATCACTCACGAGTTGTCGATTCCGTAAAAACTTTTTAACTACTATTAAAGAACCCCTGGTAATGTAATGTTCTATAATCATTTATTGCACAATTTCACTCAATTTACATCGACATTAAAGTAATGGCTTACAATGTTTTTATACGCGATGGTGGTATAACGCTGTTAGCAAAACCCATTTGACAAATAACATTATGTTTTATTAAATGTCACATTCAATCGAATTTGTATTCAAAATTGTATGAATGTAAACACATCAGTGTTATGACAGGGGTTTTAGTAAACACCAAAAAGAGAATAACAATCAACAAACAGTATGGGATCCATATCCCATATTCCGATGAAATGTCCCATGATGTTGACACAAAACATTTTTGCAAGACCCTTACACCGTAAGATCGATGGTAGGAAAAAAAACAAAGATAAAATTGGTAAACGAAGAAAATTGTTGATTTTATCCCAACAAAACGTACCCGGACTAGATAAAGTTTATATAGTATACTTATTTTTATTCGTGTTTACCTTCACGCTACAATAAAGCAAGTTTTACATAATTTATGATACTTCCAAAGACTCACCGGGAATGGTCTCACAAATTGTCCCAAAAATATTTTTTTATAATTATTATGTTTGGATGTAATCGAAGCGAAAGCTGCGAAAGTTATTGAAACGTTTTATTTTGCGTTATGAAAAGGTTTTTTCGTAACTTAATTCCAATTACAGATCAATGGAATGTATAATCATAATCAAAATGTTTTTCCCTGCGAAAATTTAATATTGTATTTAAATAAAAGGTAATCAAACGTTAAGACTAACAGCGTGGGATCTCTTTCATGTTGAACTTGGAACCAGGAAGGATCTACTTACATTAAAACTTACCAGAATTTCAATAGAAAGCGCAATATTGATGTTACTATTATTTAATATTGATGTAAATTTATATTATGCGTATTTTTAAAGTAAAAAATGGCCAACACATCTCATAATCCTTTTCAGCCAGTTAACGATGGTAAAAATGTAACCTTCCATCAGGAACCTCAGAAGAATCTTCACCTACCTATTATTATATCTTGATAACGTTTCTGTAGAAGTATTTTCACAACCAAGTTACTATATAAAAGAGAGGACGAAGCAAGGTTACGGAAAAACGAAGAAATTCGACAAAAAGTACCGTAATTTTGCAACCAAATAATACTGAATATACTAATAATTAAATTTCGCTTTTGTATTTATGTGACAAGTCGTTTATATTTTATATAAATTACCGATGACGAAAATACCCCAATGAATTATCAAAAATTGGTAAAAATATTAGTTCCCTTCTTTAGCTACCTCGGAAAATGTCCAATGAATGAAACATTTTTCAAAGAATTAAGTGAAGATTCCGCAGAGCCAGGATAGTACAATCCGTTAGGGTTGCACGAAATATCCAAGATAGAAAGAAATATGTACCTATCGATTGATGAAAATATAATATAAAATAAATAAATTTGATTGTGTTACAACTTAGTAAGTCATTTTAAATATTTGTTTATCTGAATGACTCTAGAGTGCGTAATGTATTGTAATCTATGTAATTATATTTGAATGCGTTCAGAAAAGCATTTAATGGGGCCCACTAGCGTTAGACCTAATATAAAAAAAAAAAAAAAAAAGACCTCTATGCAAATTTTGTTACTTGGTGTTGATGTTACATGATACTTTTAGACCTTATGCTGGTCTCATCAAGAGAGTATGTCGCTAGACATGGTCAATGTTCAGCCGACGTGTTCTCTTATCATGATTTAGTCTACCTGTCATACAAAATTCGCCCACCTAAGGCAAGGTCTAAAATCCTCATGCAACGTAATTTTGGTGACATGGTTGTTGAGGATCTTCGTGAAGATGCTAACAATATTGAATGGCAACCTCTCTTTTTATCTGACTCTGTAGACGAGAAGTTGGATTTTATAACGACGGTCATAGTACAGCTTTACGATAAACACGCACCTGTCCGACCAGTCAAACTAAAACATGCGCCGGCGCCGTGGCTGACAGAAGAAATAAGGTCGCTAATGGCGAGGAAGGCTGCCGCTAAATATAAATATAAAACTAGGCCTAGTGAGGCAAATTTTTAAAAGTACATCACAGCGCGAAATCACTGCAACAGGGTGTGTAGGGATGCACAACGCCAGCATATACACAATTCGGTTCAGAATGGTGATCCAGCAAAGGTCTGGAAATTTCTTAAAACATTAGGAGTTGTTAAGTCTCGTAACAGCAACATCCCTAGGACTTTAGACATTGATACACTCAATAAACATTTCTTTGCTTCGTCCAACTTTGATAGGACAACTAAACTAAATACAATAAATTTTCTTTCATTTCTTCCAACTCCTAGCTATGATCCATTTGTTTTTAGTCAATTTACTGATTGTGATGTTAAGAAGAGCATAATGGCGATCACATCTAACGCTGTTGGAAGTGACTGTGTCAGCCGTAATATGATCCTTCCCATCCTTGACCAAATCCTTCCTGTTATAACTCACATCCTGAATTTTTCACTATCCAGTAGTGTTTTTCCAGCTATGTGGAAAAATGCCCAAATTACACCACTACCAAAAAAGCCTAATCCTTCTTCATTATCCGATTACCGTCCTATCTCCATCTTACCGTTCCTTTCCAAGGTAATTGAGCGACTAGTACATAACCAGCTTAGTACATTCCTTATAACCCATAATCTCCATAATCCATTCCAGTCCGGTTTCCGCCCTGGCCATAGTACTGTCACATCCCTGGTGAATATTACGGACGACATACGACATGGCATGGAATGTGGAAATCTTACCGTCCTAACTCTCTTAGATTTTTCAAATGCTTTTAACACAGTGGATTTCGACATTCTAATCAACATACTGCGCTCAATTAACATATCTCCAATAGTAATTGATTGGTTTCGCAGTTACCTGTGTGGCCGCCGGCAATGTGTTCGCGTTGAGGATGCTGTTTCCTCTTGGTGCCAGACACATGTCGGAGTGCCCCAGGGTGGCGTTCTATCTCCTTTACTTTTTGCAATATTTATAAATTCCATCTCAAGTAGACTGACTTCTTCCTACCACCTGTATGCAGATGATCTTCAAATATACTCACAAGGTCCACTAGACAAGCTGTCGGAAACAATACAAACCATCAATCAAGACCTAGTTTGTGTTAGTGACTGGAGCAGATCGTATGGACTTCAGATAAATCCAGTAAAAACGCAGATCATTATTGTTAGCAGCTCCAGGAAGCTTTGCAAAATTAATTATGTGCAGCTGCCTCAAGTTGTTTTTGATGGTATTGTAATACCCTTTAGTAGCAAAGTCAAAGATTTAGGCTTATATATTGACACTGACCTATCTTGGAACACACAGTTGCAGGAAATGAGCCGCAAAATTTTTGCTGCTGCGGGCTCATTGAGGAGATTGCGAAATTTTCTTCCTACTGCCACCAAAATAGCGCTTGCAAATTCCTTATTACTTCCCACCCTTGATTATGCGGACGCCAGCTATCCAGATCTTACCGAGGACCAATTAAATAAACTTGAGCGACTTCAAAATGTTTGTATACGATTTATATTTGGTCTACGCAAGTATGATCATGTCTCAGAGTTCCGTAAAAAGCTCAAGTGGTTACCAATACGGCTTCGCCGGAATGCTCATATCCTTTCGCTATTATACAATATACTGTTTAACCCGTCAACACCTTCCTATCTTAAAGAACGTTTTGAGTTCCTTTGTGACACACATAAGAAAAACTTACGATCGTCGGAGAATCTAAAGTTAAAAATGCCAATGCATTCTACGGTCTTTTTTGACCATTCGTTCACCGTTTTGGCAATTCGCTTATGGAATGCATTGCCACTAGAAGTGAGACAAGCACAATCGTTAAATATTTTCAAAAATAAAATCAAAAAACATTATTTGACATTATCTTAACTATCCATATTAACCTCTCATTTAATATGTATTATTAAACATATATATTTATTTATTAATTTATTGTATTGGTATAGTTTATTATGTAAGTATATATATATATATTTAGGTATATTTATGAATAGGTACACTATATATATTATATTATTATATTATATTTATGTTGGAATGTTGCTACAATAATATACATACATATTAATCCATCATTACATACACCATAATCTGCCATTAACATGGAACCTAAAATTTAAAAAAAATGGCAAAAAGTGGGTGGTTGGACACCTCTGCCTTCCCCTTCGGGGATGAAAAGCATAATGTATGTATGTATGCATATAGTCACTGCATGGTGTATTTATTTATTTATTTATTTATTTAAAGTGTGAAAAAAAAGACACAGAAAAACTTGACAAGCGAGTTTGTCAGCGCAATAAGGTATCTTTATTAATTAGTTCAGTGTTATTACTAAAAATATTCAAATATCAATAAAACTACTTGTTTCCACATTATAAATTAATCACATTTTATAAAATGAAGTAGGTACTATCGAACCAAGTGAATTATGACCCATCTCATTTTGGATATCCATCTAAATGCAAGTAGGTCGAAATTCACCTAAAGACGGATTTGTTTGGCAACGAGCTTATTGTTATTATTTTATTAGACACTGACATTATATTTAATAACAGTTGTTAAGTTAAAATTAATAACATCCTTAATGCATTGTACACATAGATCTAATAAGTTTGTCAGTTCTAAGCGAAATATCAACAAAATGGGTCACGATTTAGTTGGTGCGATAGTACTTTGAACCTACTTGAGTGTCTCTGCGTCACCCAATGGTAGACTGATAGATAATGCCTAAGGCAGTAATTCCGCCTTTATATGTATGTATGTAAAGTTTAAAATAAATAAATTAAATTATTATTTTGCTTTACACGTACAAAGATATAAAAAATGATTCCAAATTCATATAATATTGGCGGTTATCTTTCCACCCAACAGCCCTGATATCGACTTAAGGCCGTATTTTATTTTTATTTATGGCCCGCCCCACCGGCCCCTGCCCTTCGACAATTAATCAACTCTGTGCCGACCACCTAATGGCTGTTTTCCTTTGCCTAATGACCTAGGCACAGATTCATGACTGATGTGGTATCAGTATCTACTTAATGCGCTCTAATATTTACTAAGAAAACAAATTTGCATTTGTTAGTTCTGTTTTTTTTAAAGCAAGAAGCAGACTAACAGCTTATTTTTTTACAAATAGTCTACTAAAATGACCGAATGAACTTTATTGCTGAACACAGTACCAATAAGGCATGCAAAATTAACAACTAAAATTATAAATTACAATAACAATTATACAAGATAGAAATAACACACAATCATACAATATACAATAATATTTATTTATTTATTTATTTACCAACTTACACTGACAGTATAAACTACACGTACATTGGTAAGAACTTACATAAAATTAAAATTATTAGAGAAACAGAATAGAATATTTATACACAACAACACTTAAGGTAGTAGGAACTTTAACATAAGAACATGACTTATAATAATAAATAAAAGTAGGTAGATAGATACATAGTAGTTTTATTAAGAAATTGTACTAGGGGATGCAATTGACTCAAGGTAACGCTCACTTATGGTCAAGAGTCTCGGTTCCTTATCACTAAATAGATCCAAAGATTCATCAAATAATAAAAACAAGTCATTAAAATTTATATTATTCAATAATTACATTACTTATTCATTATTTTTATTATCCATGTTATATATACGTGTCAATTAGGTAGTCATTTACCGCATAATATGTCTTTTTAATAGAAGTTCCGTAATAGTAAACAGAGTATTTCATTGTAACAATTTGTTGTTGGCTCACTCTCCATACTATAGCCATTTCATGTAAGTGGCAATAGACGATGATGAACAACTGCTTGGGACTCAGCGAAGCTGCTAACTATTACAAATAGGTATAGTCAACCATAAAATTGCTTTGGTTACATATTACAACACAATAATGTCTATTTTTGCTTGCAAGTGACCTCTGTACAGTGCCAGTTGTCACTGTCAATTCACTATCAAGTTTTAATTTTGATGGAAATTTTTGTTAAAACTGGTAAGGCAATTATGTGGTCAATTATACCTGAGGAACAAGTGGCATTGATGCTAATAATGTAAAATAGACTAATCAAAACATAAGATTGGCGTTAGCTTATGTCATTCCCATACATTTTGAATTTATTCTACTCTATTAGCATTAATACTACTTGTGTAGCCCTTCTGTTCTCTATATACCATTATAAAAGGTTCGTCATAGCGCCAGGGTAATATAAACTGATAGTTAGTTAATTTCAGAGGTTACACATAGGTAGAGCAAAATGCACGAAAGGCACAAAATATCTTAACTGAGTAACTTAAAAACTTCATACCTATGTAAATAGGAATCGTTATTATTGAGAAATTAAATTATTAGCATAGCATTATACATATATTAACTTATGTTTTGAATAATATCAATAGTAATCAAATTTCCATCATTTATAATAATAAATATCTACTTCAGGGCTCAGATGTGTTTACTTTTAAACATTAGGAAAACATGTTTGCTTTTCATTTGTTTTGGATTAAGACTAATTTGCATATAACTAATTAATTAACATAATTCATTGGCCTAGAAATAAAAGCACATTATTACTTACTATTACTTATATAAGTCAAAATGGCACCCGATTCGTAGACACGAGGTAGTGGATTCGAATCCGGGCAAGTACCAATGTGATTTTTTAAATCAATGTACTAAGTTTAGCTTGGACATTTCTTAGTAACGGTGAAAAAATACATCATGAGGAAACCTAGACACAAAAGTCTGAAATTGCTAATCCGTCTTGAGCAAGCGTGTTGATTAATGCGCATGCCTTCTCTATATAAGAAGAGGCCTTTGCCCTGAAGTGAGACAATACACAGGTTGGTATTATTTATTACTTACCTGTCGAAACCGAACAAGAACTAATGTAACTTGTCAAACTCAATGACGTTCTGATAAATACTGCATAAGCACGAAACATCCTAAGAATGATAGCGCTATAGTCTAGAACAGTCCAAATCTAACTAAAAATAAAGCGCAAGAGATTGTTAGCTTGTTTGTTTGAACGCGCTAATCTGTTGAACTACCAGTCAGATTTGAATAATTCTTTTTGTGTATGATAGCCCAGTTCTCGAGGAAGGTTATAGGCTATGTAAAATCACGCTATTAGCGACGGGAGCAGAGCAGTAAGGAAAGACGCGGGTGAACCACGCCGCGGAAAGCTAGTAATATATTTAAAATATTATTTATTAATATAGAATTTTCTTATTTTACTCTTGTTTTCTCGCATCTCTCGTGACGTAGTGGAAGTAAATAACGGTTGTTACAAGACATTGTGGATAAATATATATTCCGTGTAAGTATACTTTGATCGTTAATTGCATGTCTTAAAGTAACCCGTGACACAAGCCTGGTTCCTAAGTACGGGTAATATTTTTAACACTTTAACTTACAATATAAACATTGATATCTATATCTATACTGTTTTATAAAGCGGGAGAGTTTGTTTAAACGCGTTAATCTCTGGAACTACCAGTTGGATTTGAAAAATTCTTCCCAGATATTCCAGTTCTCGAGGAAGGTTATAGGCTATGTAACATCACGCTAATGACGACAGGAGCAGTAGTAAGAACCGGCTAAAACCGCATCGTTACAAATAAAATGACCAGTAACACATCGTACTACGTAGATACAATCACGGCGCAGAAAAAGGCGGTCAATCCTCAATGACCTTAGAAAAATGGCTCTAAAAACGATAGTACAGATATATTACGAGGTTCCTACCATTAAGATATATAGGCAGTATCTATCATGTGGGAGCAAGGTCGGGAAACGCATTAATATTTTCTATATACGTTTATTATTACTTGAACTGCCTTATAGCAGAGATCAATCTAAAGCTCTTTGATGAACTCATGACTATCATCATTTAGAGATATTTTTTATAGAGCTTATGTTTGAGTTACTTTTTTATAGATAGTTTATAGAGCTTTTTGTGCTATCGAATTGTAATAGTTTACCAATTATGTAATGAGATTTCAATTAAGAATAAAGCAAAGAATATCGTAAGTTTTACATTTAACAGTTTTATTTTAAAATAAGAATACCTATTTTTAAAATAAAGAATTGTATTACCTGCGTCACTTTGCATGCTACTTGAAATTGTAACTTACAAAGAAATTGTAATAACCTGGCGGTTAAAAAGAGTGGCCCGAATTCCTTGCCAGTTCAGTCAGCGAACTGGCTGTAGGTTAATTGCCTGATATTTTGTAATTTTAACGTTCATAAGTGTTAATTAAATTAACCCAAATGAATAAATGTCTTTGACTTAGACTTTAATAAAACTGTAAAATGCTATATTTTGGTTACACGTGTGTATAATATTATATTGCACGAAGTTTTACTCCCGTGTAAAAAATCGAAACGACAACCTCGTACACAGCAATCGCACGTACTATGTCCCCCCTGTGTCACTGAGGTAGTTAGTGTCTTTTTGTGTGACGTGAAGTTGCTTTTATAATCGAAGTCGCTCAAATAATAAAACTGTGTATTATAATTAGGTTCTATTTAATAAAATCGTCTCATAAATATACAGATTTATTTCTATACCTTCGTTCAGCATCAACAGCTCTGAAGGACGATAATGAGGCCAACTGTGTCAAAGCACCTATCCGCTCTGCCGCGCAAACGGCTCTTCAAAGATAGTGAATCTATCAATTGATTACACTTTAATAACTTTCACAATTAAAACAAAGTACAAAGGATGAAAAAAGGAAATAATTACTTTCTTAATGAGTATCCAGTCTCAAAGCAACACGTAGACCAAGAAAGTTCGCGAGCCAAACTTGTCTGGGCAATGAAAGTTGGTTGGGCCAATGTTGAGATATTCAAATTCGTTCAGTACGCCTAACTTCTGTAATTTTGTGTTAAGTAAGGTATTTTAGGTACTGCTCACAGAGTTTCCGGACGATTTAGTTTGGACTTGTTTTAACGTCTGAGGGAATAATTGGCTATTGACAGAAAACTTGTGAATCGGTTAGAGAGGTACACTGTTATTCTGAAATAAAAGGAAGGTTATTCATATAAACGGCACATCAGAGTAACAATGGCCATATATTATTTTACTTATATAAGGCTGTATGTATGACAATCTTGTCATGAATGTTATACATAACTGCCAACCTCTTTAGGGAAAATGCGTGATGCTGTATATAATAATAGTTTAATTACTTTGCTCCCGTCGCCAGTAGCATGATGTTACATAGCCTATAGCCTTCTTCAAGAAAGCTATCATACGCAAAAATAATTATTCAAATCCGAGTAATATAGTTCTAGAGATTAGCGCGTACAAACAAACAAACAAACTCTTCCGCTTTATATAATTGTATAGATAACTCTAAATAGTATTAAACTCGTTTCGTTCTGTCTGTTTCTCTGCTAGTTTCATCTAAAACAAGCTCGGATTTTGATACAGTTTTCACAATGGTTTAGAAAATTTCTTTCGACAGGTTAATAATTCAAAGTATCAGGTTGTCCGTGAACATTGTGGTTCGCGATCAAAAAAGAAACAGTTTTATCAATTTTAACATATCGAATTTCAAGTACCTATCTACTGCTCCAAAAAACAACTATTTTTGTTTTCCATACATCATACCGTTTTAAATGTACGCTTTAATCCTCGTCAGCTAGTTTGTTCAAAAGCTATCTTCGTAACGCGAACGAAAATATCAACGTCGGACATCGAGTTGGCCTTCAATGCTATCTGCGGTGATGTATGTGAGTGGAGTTGCCAGGATGGAGAATTACCCTTTATATGGAAAAATGTTTTAAAATCGGGAAACTGTAAGTTTGTGGTAAATAATAATTTCTATCGTGGAAATGTGTTCTTTGTTCTATTTAGCATTTATACTCAAAGTTCAGACTGCTTGCTTTGCCTGCTTTTTGAACAATTGTTAACATTCTTATTATTTACTATAAATTATGTAGTGCTTACAGTATAGATATAAAACTTGCAAATTTTTTTTAAATGTTCTTAAAAAATAAACTACAATAGACAATTTTACTTGATGTTTTAATAAACAAATAACTTTATTTATCCTGGAAATGCTGAAACCATTCTTTAAATATTAGGGTAATTACTACTTATAGTTGGTAACCCTAAATAGGCTCAAAGCTTGGTGTACAAGCTCCACACAGCTATATATCTTGTGATTTAACATGCCACGCACTTCACAACGATATCCTGCTATACCAAATTGTTTTCAGGGCAACGCATTCACGTCAGGCCGATAGAAATGATGAGTTGCCACGATTTATGACAATAGCACTTCAATAGCTTTATGTAGATACAGAACAGCGATGGAACAACTAATCATTGTTTTGTCTCTTTTCTTTAAGTTCCAAATGACTAATAATAATAGAGACAGAACACGGTATATCTAATCCGTGGCAGTTTTATGTTTATTGTTATGAACGCTATAAAAAGCGCTCTCTTCAAAAAACATCTTATAAGTCATGGTCGAAATGGTCCAGTGGATAAGGCACCCGCTTCGTAATCACGAGGTAGTGGATTCGAATCCGGCAAGTACCAATGTAGTTTTTCAAATCATATGTATTTTCTAAGTTTATTTTGGAAATTTATGATTGACGGTGAAGGAAAACATCGTGAGGAAACCTTGACTTAAATTTCTGAAATTGCCAATCCGCCTTGAGCAAGCGTGGTGATTAATGCTCATGCCTTTTCTATATGAGAAGAGGCCTTTGCCTTGCAGTGGGACAGTAAATAGGCTAGTATTATTATAGGTATTATTAAGTCATAACGGAAAGCACAACGCCAACAGTTTATTACTAAGGCTTTTGTGGATGATGTCATTTTGGTATAATATAAAAAAATATAAGCGATTTTCGGCTTCTTTAAAAACGACTAGACCTCCGCCCTCGCTTCGCTTCGGTATCAAAAGTTTCATTCCGTCTAACAACAAACGCTTACAGAAAATATAATTTCAATAGTGTCGTATTGCTTCATTCCGATTTACAAAGGCGCTTAATATTGAAATTTCGAAAATGACAGCTGAAAAATATGTTAAACTTATTAAAATATAGCCTATGTTACTTGTCCTATTTGTAGCTCTCTAAAGGTGAAAGAAGTTTTTAAATCAGTAACGTATTATTATTATCATTTATATAAACAAACATACAAAATCAAATCTTTTCTCTATGTAATATTAGTTTAGATGGGGGAAGCCTATATTCCCATATTAGGCAGTATTCTTTTTACGATTGATAATTATATTGGTCAATTCCAGGAACCAGTTTTCCACTAATTAGTACTTCTTTACTAATTATTTTATTTTACTAACTTTTAGGGGAAGAATCTCTATCTTATTGATAAGTGTTTTTGTTGAAGCTTTTGCAAGAAAGCACTCATAGCAAAAGAAATCACTCATTACCATACTAGCTTGCAACAGCGTGGTTTCACACACAGTTACATCTTTGGTTGCTGCTCTGCTCCCGCCGCTATTAGCGTGATATTATATAGCCTATAACCTTCTTCAAGAACTGGACTATCAAATGCAAAAAGAATTATTTAAATCTGTCTGGTACTTTCAGTGATTAGCGCGTTCAAACAACATTTTAGAAGTCGATTAAAAAACAAACTCTTTAGTTTTAGATAATAGACAGATAGTTAAACCATGTATTCGTCTACCTCTACGTTTTCATCCATTTATTATTATCTTAAGGTAGGGGTCGCCCTCAATGCCTAAACACTTCGATCCTTGAAATCTATATTGCATGCCATTTTACTACTACTATCAGTAATAATAAGACCGCACAATTTAATTATCTAGGTTTATTAAAGCCTCACTCTATGTCAAACAGTCACCATGCTCGACAAACTCGAATACACATTTTTAATATACCAATTACGCTCAATATTAAATCCACAACGCTCCTACAACTGAATTATTAATTTCAATTTTTCCAAGGCGAGAACTTGGCTCACTTATTACACAGATGAAGAATATAACAGCTGTATCACTTTGCCACCCTAGCTAATCATTTTGTCCTGTCGGTATCCTAAGAAGCGACTAAACAAATACCAAAAAGTAGTTAAGTAACTTACTTTAAATAAATATTACCTTACTCTGGATACCATACTACACACTTGTATAGTGATTATAGTAAATCACCTATTCTCTTATTTTTAAGAGAAACCTTTCCCTTAACGCTTACCAAATCAAACTTACATAACATACTTACTTGTTTATAAACAGATAGCTGCGTGTTTCGACTTATTTTGAATGGTGGGGACAGCAAATAGATGTAGCATAACCACACATTTTCATAAGCATAAAAAGAAGAGAAGATCAAAAGCATAACAAGCAATACATTATTATATTATATACAAACAAAAAGCCCTCCTGCCTAAAACAAACTGCAAAGTAAGTTAAAGTTTAAGTTTTACAAACCCTATGTCACTTTCACAATCAATACGAAGCTAATGACACCTCATAAGTTAAAATCCGTCATGCCATTTAGCCTGTAGAGCGTGCCAAATAAATAGACATACATACTCACATACATACATTCATACACACTTACATACATTACGCTCTTAGACTGCGTCAGTCGGGCAAAAAGAGAGAACGTCTCTGAGATAATTACAACACACTGAATATTTTTAACTGTGTCCATGCCTTGACAGTAAATGATCTGGCTGTACTAATGTGAGCTGTGTGTATTATTCGTTGGCCGTCTTATATTTCGTCTCCCATCCCTCTTCCCTGGGGGTATATTAACTTTGACCTGACGAATGGAGTTTTGACACTTTTTTCGTGTCACAGTAGAAGGTTAGTCGGTACGTGATACTTTGATAATGAAGATGGAAATTGGAATGTAACTTAAGTTGACGAGTTTCGTATTGTGTGACGACAAGTTTATTTTCAGCTGTTTTGAATGTAGCTTTGATTTTATTTATTTGGATTAATAACTGTTCTTTTGTTACAAAATGGTGGTATGGTAACTTCACAAGAAATTCTTTTATTAACCTTGGTCAAAAGTTTTGGAGTTTAAAATTTCAGGATATTTTTTTGGCTTAGTAATAATAATACCAGCCTGTTTACTGTCCCACTGCTCTCATATAGAGAAGGCATGAGCACCACTCTTTCTCAAGGCGGATTGGCAATTTCAGACTTAAGTTCAGGTTTCCTAACGATGTTTCCCTTCATCGTCAGTCAGAAATGGATAAACTTAAAAAGCACATATGATTTGAAAAATCACATTGGTACTAGCCCGGATTCAAACCAATTACCTCGTGTTTACGAAGCGGGTACTTTATTCACTGGGCTATTTAGGCATTAAGGGTCTTATTGGCATGCTAATTGGGTAAAAGTTGGTTACAGGAGGTCATTCCTCACATTCAGTTCTCCAAAGTTAGCGCTTAGCTTTACAACTGGTTGGCTCTTCTTCATTTCGTTTATAAATAAAGGTTTAAAAGTTTGATACTATGTCATGTATGTCCACTTCAGCGAAGTCCCCTAGCATAGACATTGTTTGTCTAAAAGGAGGCTCCAAACACAATCCACTGTATAAAACCTTTATAAGACTAATAAACTATTTTCATTTCATTTCCAAACTGATGATAGTTAGTCGAATTGCTATTCAAAGATAGGCAACGTGCAATTAACATATCAGAATCGTATACGCCAGTAATATCAGTATACCGTACATTATTTGCCTTACCATTTTTCCTCTAGGCATAAACTAGCTAAGGAGCAGCACAAAAATTCGCAGGAAACTATTTGTCACCGGAGAAGTAAGGAATAAAACATTAGGGTCACTACTTGCCAACAATAGTCCCAATCGAAGATAATTATATCAATTTAGATGAAATTAGTTGCATATAAAGTTGATATTAGGTAGTGGCGATAAAATTAATTCAACTGATGGCAATAATGCTGCCTCTGGCGACGCGCCCCTGAGTGGGTTTGTTGTAAAGTATTCCACATAAATATATTGTTCTACTGATAGCGGGCTATATCGTATAAAGGAAAATGAAAAATACTATATATATTTGCCTCTTTTATATAATAGCTGCGTTGTTCATTTTAGATGAGGCCGAAAATTAACAGTGATTGTCTAGAGAAAAATAAACCTTGAAGTTACAGGTGGCATAACATGATGGACATAATCTGCTATTTGCTTTAAGTCAAGTTGTGTTTTACACTACCCAACTTTTATTTAAACATGGGCAGGGTCAAGAGTCGATAACCCAAACATACCCAAAAAACCGCTGCCCGCTCCGCTGTCACTGCCACCGTACTAGCACAAGTACATAATGTCTCCCCAAGGAGACATTGACGGCAGTGGCTCGATACCCGGCTTCGCCTGCATCGCTTTGTAACTGCGCTCATTTGGTGAACCTTGTTATTGGCTAGATGTGAATGAACCCTGCGAAATAGAAACCTATATGGGATGATTAGATGTTTTTAATTAACAAATATGACATATCGATACACTATAGTATCGTATATTTTGTTCTTAAGGGGATAGGACTTATCTCACACCAAGTTTTAGCAAATTGTGTCAGATTAATACAATATATTAACGTGAAGAAGTAAACTATTGGACATAGTTAACTCATAATTTGTCATTGTTAGCATTCTTAATAGGCAGATTGGTTTTATTTAATTTAATATTTAAAAATTCAATGGAACTAAGACTTTAAGTTTATGGGTGTTTAGGCATCTCGCACCGCTCGCGACTCGCACCGCGGTGCAACTTGCCTAATAGCTCCTTTTGAATGGGTCACATCACATCGCACCATATTGTTAGAGCGGTGCGAGTGGCCTAAGGTACTATTTGAATGGTTCATGTCGCACCACTGTTTGAAACAATGGGTTTGGTTTCATATCAACACTATAGGGGATTATAATTTTGTTGGTACCGACATGTAGAAAAGTGGTTATTAGGAAAATAAATAGTTGCGATATAATTCGTAATATTTATATTCAAAAATTATAAAGATCACAGACTGAATAGGTACTAATTGTTTTAACTATAACATTACACATTTTAACTTAAGACTAATATTGTAAATGACAGGTTATGTTTTAGGGTATATATTTGTACACTATTTTCTTATAACTAATAAAATCACAGTAAAATCAAGAAGTCAAATTTTGGTTTCTTTTCTATTGAGATGGATAAACGTAAAATTTAACAAATCAACGAAAATAAGAATGTAAAAAAATATTACCTACATATTTTTACTTTAAACTACACGATGCAACATTACTAATCTTATAAATCAACAGGAACAATATTGTTTCAAACCTAAATTACGTAATATTTTAATTAAAAGCTATTATAAATTGCAGTTCTGAAACATAAATCTTTGAAAATTAACAATTGTAAAAATAATTTTGTTTTAAAAGTAATTATAAATCACAGCTTAATAATCAAAATCTAAAACATAACCTGTAATTTACAATATTACTCTTAAGTTAAAATGTGTAATGTTATAGTTAAAACAATTAGTACCTATTCAATCTGTGATCTTTATAATTTTTGAATATAAATATTACGAATTATATCGCAACTGTTTATTTTCCTTATTAACAATTTTTTACATGTCGGTACCAACAAAATTATAATTCCCTAAAGTGTTGATAAGAAACCAAACCCATTGTTTCAAACAGTGGTGCGACATGACCCATTCAAATAGTACCTTAGGCCACTCGCACCGCTCTAACAATATGGTGCGATGTGACTCATTCAAAAGGAGCTATTAGGCAAGTCGCACCGCGGTGCGAGTCGCGAGCGGTGCGAGATGCCTAAACACCTAAGTTTGGGTATACTATTTCATAATGTATCAATGTGTATATGACAGTCTGTTTTCTAAATAACCATAAATATTTAACATGCCATCCTTTACAGCACGGAACAGAAGAAAAAACTTAGTTTTTTCTGTTCTGTGCTTTACAGCAATAATTAAAACATGATCATAGTCTTTACCAGCCATGTCTTTCTTATAACTCGTTGCGCTCACTGATCGTTAAACGATTAGCGGATTAAGCAACATAGAGTGCGGTTGGTCCATTGATGGGTGACCGTATAATGGTATTTGATCTGAGCGTCTCCGTGGACGCACGTTAAAAGTTGGTCCAGGTAGTTATATAATAGTCGTTAGGTCAAGTTGGATGCATGGACCTGAACAAATCCTGACACGAGGTTGACCACTTACCACGTAATATTTGATTAGCTATGTCTTTGTCAACCGCTTAACCACAACAAGACTCTATATAATGATTAAGGGTACATTTACGATTTAACTAACAACACGAAAACTTGCGTACTAGTTTTAACTCCATTCTTTTATTGTTGGAATTGATATCTCTAGGGAAGCCTCTACAATAAAGATCGCTGGATAACATGATCCTACGTAGCTCTAAGTTTCCCTGAAACTTTATAAACTTAATGTGTAGATATAATTTCTTTAAAGCGATGTTAAGGCGGTTATATTTACTCTACAGTTTATTATTTTTTTTTTTACTTTTTTTTACTGCTTTTCTGGCTTGGTCATACTGTGTGCGGAAATGCCACGTAGTGCAAATGTTTGTGTGCATGAACATGTTTATTTGCATTGCTCCGGATGAATCTATGTGTAATATGTATTTACAAAACCATAACTTTGGGTCTATATGGCGTTGTGTGTAGTTGTTGTGATATTATACTATTTTATTTTATTACATTATAGTTATCCCGTAATCTTTCATTAGAATGTTTTGTTCTACATTTTTCTTATAGACTAAAATTCCTTAATGCTTCCTTTCTTTTCCTTTGCCATTATGTCAGTAATGATGAAATGAAATAATATGAAATGAAAATATGTTTATTCATATAGGTTAATTAAATTAACACTTATGAACGTTAAAGTTTACAAAATGTCAGCAAATTAACCTACAGCCAGTTCGCTGACGAAGTAGAGCCATGAGAAGAACTGGCAAGAAACTCAGGCCACTCTTTTTAATCGCCAGGTTATTACAATTTTTGTAAGTTACAGTTTAAAGTAGCAATACAAAGTGACACAGGCAATAGACTTAACTCTATAGGTAATTAATTACTTACACCTTGCTTCTTTGTTGTAAACAAAAATAAAAGTAAATTGTGTGCTTTACAGGCTGCTTCAATTTGCATATTGCTATAAAAGGTAAAGGCAACATGTGAACTGTGATAAATGTTTCTATGCAGGTATTTTATAAACTGTTAATATTTGGTATACGTATAAAGTAAGATGCACTTAATTTAACACAGGAGTTCAGTGATCAAGATAAACGTTTCATATATAGGTACTTGTAGATACTCGTATCTATAATTATTATTCATGCTATTGCTATATATTTCGTTGTATCAACTTACTTGCTCGCACATCAGTAGTATAATTTCTAAAGATTATTTTGACTATAATCTCATGCATATCATTGTTTCGGCTCATTATATTTGAACCACTCTTCTACATTTAATTGATCATCACGTTTGCTATTATATTAGTGACTTTAAACCTAGTTTTCAAATAGATCAGAGTTTATTTTCTGTAATGACTTACTAACGTATTTTACAAGAGAAAGATGTAATAGTTACATTGATACATGCCCGTTTTTAAAGCATTACCACGTATATTTGAGGTCTCTTATGCTCTGTTTCTATTTATTTATATCATTAGCATTATCATATGCTTCAAATTAACATTAAAATATAGTGTTATTTTACTTAACCAAGCTCAAACTACAAAAACATCAATACAAAGTACATACATACACGTGTTGTGTACTAAAGTACATAGAATACATATGTGCTGTGTACTGTGACCCTGCATCTGGACATAGAGTGCCGCTCGGGGCTAGACGACGCTTTCACACAAGTACAAATATTTCACATAAGTGTTGTGTTTGGTATTTCATAGTGTTGTGGCTGTTCTGTACAGGCTAGCGTTAAGCGAGTAATAGTCAGGTCAAGTTTTGGAAGAGTTCAATAGAGATTACATTTAATTTAACGATGTATAATAGATGACAAAAAATATGTGTAAATTATGTCAAAGCAAGTAGTATTATAATAAATTTAATAAAAAAAAACCGACTTCAAACACGAAACTAACAAGTAAAAATCGATTTCTCTGGGATTTTATCATCAGTTCCTGGTTTCCTTATTATATATTTATATTTATATTTACTTGGAATATCTACTTTCCAACAAAAAAAGAATTATCAAAATTCATAACCGACAAAGTTATCCGCGAACACACATAAAAAAAATATACGTCGAATTCGAAAAACATCCTCCTTTTTTAAAGTCGGTTAAAAAAGAAAAAGTAAAAAGTATGTTTCATTCATATACATAATATTGTATGTATACTTATGTGAATAATTTGTACTATGTTTGCATTATACAAAAATGGTTATTCTTCTCGGTCAGCATAACAATAATAATAATACAATAACTACACACAAAGCCATCTAGACCCAAAATAAGCATATAGTATAGCTTTTCGTTACGGCTTCTAGAATTTGGATATATAACTTAAATACTTCTTTTTTGTAAATACATACATATATTATATATAGAAAACACCCAGACCAATGCAAATAAACATGTTTGACTGCAACGTTGGTCTAGTGGTTAGTGTAACTGACTGCGACGCCGGGTGTCGTGGGTTCGATTCCCGCAGAAGGCAAATATTTGTGTGATGAACATTTGTATTTGTCTTTAGTCTGGGTGTTTCCTATGTATTATAAGTATGTATTTACAAAAAAAAAGTATGTATATGTATTATAATTCACTTATCTAGTACCCATAACACAAGCTCTGCTTAGCTTGGGACTAGACGACAGTGTGTGATAGTGTCCACTTATTATTATTATTAATGTTCATTTTTACAACGCTTAAAGGTCATAACGACATGTATTATATAGGTTACGTAAACCAGCTGGTTGCATGTTTAAATAAATAAATAAATAATAAAAATGATTATTTTGGTAATCTTATTACAAAAAAATGGCTGAGACTTCCCAGTGAGTAATCACAAGATACTCGTGTTGTTCATGTTTATCACTGAGTTTGTAAAATATTATTATTAAAAGTATTATTATTTAATATGATATTATTAGCTGCGCCCTTGCAGCTTCGCCTGCGCGGCGAATGGTATATGTTTAATTGGCTTATTCCACAAATCCCCCCTGAGTAAATCCCCCTTAGAGGAGAAAACTCAACTTTATTGTAAAGTTAGTCCAAAAAGCCCTCTTGTCATTTTCGATTATTCCATTTTTCCCCCCTGACTGAATACCGCTCAGGGGGGAAATTGAACTCTAATATAAAAAAAATCCAAAATTTTCCCCTAATTTATGTAACTCTGGCACCAAACTACTTTTCGGGATAGAAAGTATCCTATGTTCGTCTCCAGCACCGAATCTATGTACATACTATTTTTCATCAAAATAGGTTCAGTCGTTTAGGCGCTGAGTAATCACAAACACACATATACATACACACAAACTTTCGCATTTATAATATAGGATTACTACATATTTCTAAAGTTCTGCTTATCCCCAAAACAAACAACATTATCACATGTGTTACTATTTTTATTACTTACTACGCTGTATGAACAACTATAAATCAAAAATAAATTATTATTATCTATGTGCTGTTTTGCCGCCATGTGTGATGGTAATGGAGTAGCATGTGAATATTTTGTATGTGATTGTGACAAACGTTATTTATTGCTTCTAATTAATTGAATAAGTATGTACATTTATGTTTTATAAAAGTTCTAGCCTATCAAAGTGACTCCACCCCGCCTGATTGTAAGCAGTCAGTGGAATCCAGAAGTGGTGGCCACCATTCCAAAAGCTATCGTCTTAAACTGCTGGTATGGTGGCCTCCACTGTGGCGGCTGGGAATGGGGTTAGGGGAAGGGAATGAGGGAGGTGAGGAAAGAGGAAAGGGGGGAAATTGGGCCTCTGGCACTCTCACTCACCGAACGAAACGCAGTAGTAAGGATACTACTACTCTTAAGTCGATCTTCTATGAGAGGGTAGTACTTCCCCGGACGATCCGGCCCATTCATGCTGAAACCAGTGTGGATCTACTACCGTCAACCTATATAAAAATGAATCCCTATTTCTCTTGGTCATGGCATCATGATGTGAACGGCGGTTAATTCTTTTTTTGTTGTGTTTCTTATTGTCAGGAGAAGGTTCTTATGAAAGAAAAATTAAGAAAATTGCGCGGTGATTTAGAAAGTTTAAGAATACTTAACCACTATATTAAATTTAAACCGCTAAATCGATTTCGATGAAAATTGGTATGTATATAGATTTGGTTTCAGAACATAGGCTACTTTTTATACCGAAAATCGGTCTGGTTCTCGAGGGATAGCCGCGGCAAGATAGTTTTATCATAATTTTAACCGAAAGATATCCACTGTTGGTAGCTGGATTGCCGAGCAGTCGCAGATTATAATTGTTGTTAATGCATAAAGCGGTGGACTGTTTCGACTCTAGAAGTAGAACTAGATAACATAGCTGGCAGTGTACCAGTGTGGCTCGAGGAGCGCTTTCGCACTAAGGCCGGAGTATGCGCATTCGTCAGGGCGGATGTTTGCGTTCGCCGTCTGCGCTGCCTAGAGGACCCATCCTACCCCATCCTTTGGCTTCAAGTTGATCTTGGTTCTCTGTGCTGGGTCTACGCGTGTCTCTAACGTTCGAAGAAAACTCGACTTTGAGCAATTGATTCAGGCAGACGTAGCGCAAGAACGATTCCCGAACGCGGAACTGGTGTTTCCGGGAGAATTTAACTCCCACCACGAGACTTGGTTGGGTTCTCTCAGAACTGACCATGCAGGATGAACTGTCCCGCATGAGTGAGTGAGAGTGTCTCGAAAGGCGCGGGTCCACTTCGAGATTAAAATTTTACACCTTTACTTCATACAATTTGTGGGTTCCTAATTATAGCTAAATCACACGTACATAATATTTGTTCGTATGTTATTAAATAATAATAAGGAGAGCATCAAACATAAATTGAACAACAAATTTTGGAAGACTCGAGAGGCTTGGTTTTACAGTTTATGTCATTAAAAGATGAATGAAATGAAATAAAAAAAAACATTAAAACTTTGGTAAGCTAATATAAAAAAATACGTGTGCTAGTGGCACTGCATTTAATACTCAGAAAAGTTCATTCGCTATTTCAGCTCTCATTCAATGCATCGCTTTCAGGCGATTAGTGGCATGAGTTGCGTTAGTAAAGGCAGTAAAGGGCGAATATTTAAACGTGTTAATTGAATATTACATTACGTAGTTTTTGTTTAAGAGTTATTTTCTATTTTTCCTGAATTTATAATCCCACACAGTGGACGCGAATCGGATTAAATTTATTTATATTTTGTATTATTGTAGATGATTACTTACAATAAGTTTTATTGTCGCAAAAATCTCGCTCATTTAGATGTCATATATACGCTAATCAGACTGTTTACTCGTAGACGTTTTCCATACTATTTCTGATCTCCCATTCGTACAATACAAACCCTCTTTCACCTACTTAAAGATATCCGCCGTAAAAACAATATACAAAGACAATACACAAAACAATACACAAAGACCAATTTTAACTACAATACCTTTCCACTTTTATCTCCTTCCCTCTCCCCCTTTTCCCCCACTCCTCCCTTTCCGCTTCTATCCTCCCTTCCTCCTTCTCTCCTCCACCTCCTTCAGCATCCCTTGCCCCCTCCTCCAGCATCCCTTGCCCCTTCCTTCACTTTCCTCTACCTTGCCTCTTCGATTTCCTCTTTCTTTCCTAGGTCTTCCTCCTCCCTTCCCCTTCTTTTCCCTTCCTTCGTATCGATTACTATATCTTCCCCTCCCTTCCCCTCTGTTTTTCCTCCATTCGGGCACTCTCTCCTTTCCCTGTCCCTTACCCTTCCCTTCCCCTCCCGGTTTCCTTCCATACCCCTCACTTTTCGCTCACATCTCCTCACTTTCCCTTAACTTCCCTTCACTTCCCCCTCACTTTCTCCTCACTTCCCCCTCACATTTCCTCACTTCTCTCTCACTTTCCACTCACTTTCTCTTCACTTTACCCTCACTTCCTTCTTACTTCGTCCTCACCTCTCCCTCACTTTCCCCTCACTTGCCTGCTCACTTCCTCCTGACTTCCGCCTGACTTTCCCTCACTTCCCCCGCACTTCCTACTCACTTTCCTCTCACTTACTCCTCACTTCCTCCTCACTTCCCACTCACGTCACCCTCACTTCCCCCTCACTTCCCTTTCTCTCCCCCTCCTTCCCCTCTCCCTCCAAATTTCAAGTCACTAACTTCAAAAGCAAAGATCTTTCCATACAATATTTCATCCCTAATTTCACCCCTATAAATCCACCCGTGTTAAAAAAACTATACTAAATTTAAATAGAAATATTCCAAACCAAAATTTCAAAACTGTAAGTTAAAAAATGAAGAAGTTTCATACAATCGTTTTCATCCTTTTTCACACACTTAGGAGTTGAATTTTAAAAACCCTTTCTTAGTACGCCTCTACACATTTTATGACAAATACACCCTTCAAATTTCAAGTAGCTACCACCAGTGGTTTAGGCTGTGCGTTGTCTGTCAGTCAGTCAGAACTAAGCCTTTTATAATATGTATGAATGTATAAATTAGACGTATAGCCCTCGGGGATCAAAGCATACAGGGTGCAAGAAATGCTAACTCGTGATAGAGCCACATAAAGCTGACCGTGCGTAAAACAGCTAATACTTAGATCCGCACCCACAACTTTTAGTGTCTGACCTTGGGCTTTATTATTGGTCACCGCGAATCATGGGCTCACTGGAACTGGACTCGTTTAAAGCTAAACGGAAGATTGTTTAGAATGAGAGGAATCCGAGAAATAAAAACATTATCACCTATTCAGCACCCTGTTAAAATCTCTGCTTCTATCAGGTTTTGTAGTAAGTTAACAAATGTTCGATGTGATTCTTTAAATTGGCATAACTTTTTATTTATTAACCGATTGACATGAAACAAGTACACTAAAATGTTAAGTGAAGCTTACTACAATGTATTAGTGAAAACCATATCTATATCAGATAAGCCGTTTCTGAGATTAGCGTGAACAAGTAAGCAGTCAGTGACCAGAAGTGGTGGACACCATTCCAGTAGCCAAACTACTGGTACGGTGGCCTCCACTATGGCGGCATAGTGAGATGCTTTTAGTAGCATATGTCTTAAATTAAATTAAAATTTGTTTGTTTATTTTGACAGTACTGCTGCTTTTAAAAATTGGCTCTCAAATCTATGTAATCACACTGACACTTTTTCTTGTCATAGATGACAACGGAATACTAAGTACCTAGCAATCTACATCGCGACGATAACTGTACTAAATATACACCTACCATGCGATGATGTCCAATTTCCTCCCTTTCCTTTTTCCCCACCTTCCTAATTTCTAATTTCCTTCACCTACCCACTTCCTTCACTTACCTTTCTCTCTTTACGATAGGCAGCGGTTTCACAGAGTCTCTCTTCTAAGCTACGGTTACCACTGTATACCAGGCGAGCTAATCTGCCACCGTCAGTAATAAAAAAATACAACCTTCACAAAACTAATATCAAATCGATGGTTCCTCTACACTATAAAATTAAACTAACGGTATCCGAGAACATCATCAATACACATTACAATGTGTGAACCTCTGATTACGGTTGAATGGCGTGACGACGCGGTGTTAAGCCAGTTGTTCTTCACAAATTATGAACCTATTAGCTGTCCTTATAGTTTTACTTCATTGTAAGCCCGTTTAATGAAATAGCAATAATAATATATTGTCTATTCCCTCATACGATATTATGTGTCTATCATAAACTATACATCGATACTTCAATTGAAAAGGTGCTTATCACGAAATACGTTTTTGAAAGTATGATGTTAGCATCATGCCATTTTTATAACACAGCTAAGTATATATAACACCTACATTTCGCCATATATTACATACAATAGCGAGGTTATTGTTAACCGCACACAATTTCAGACGTTTTTTTGTTACTTTTGCCAAGCTGTGAATTTTTCTGCCAGCTGCAGTGTTTCCCGAGCGCTATGACATGTCCTTCTTCAAACGAGGTTTACAGAGAGCATTAATATCACGGTAGGCAGCGGCTTCGCGAAGCCTCTGGCATTGTAGAAGTCCATAAGCGACAGTTACCACTTACCAGGTGGGCTGTTGGCTCGTCTGCCACTGTAAGTAAAAAAAGTTGGCTAAAATGGTGGTGTAATGCCACTGTTAATTCTCTAAGTTCATAGATCAATCCGTCGTCCCAGCAGTAGTGTGGCTGTAGATGTACCGGATAGGCTGTCGTCATCGCGGGTCGCGTAGTGCAGCGACAATTAGTCGCGCTTATTACTTGTTTGTCGTGTCGCGATATATTATGTGTCGGAGACATATAATGAGATGATAGCACAATGAGTGCGTTGCTATTTAGTTTTGTTCTTATTATAGTATTACTAAGTAAACTTGACTGCACTTTGGTCATTTAATTATTTTTATTATTTTATTCATTTTCTTTAGTCTTTCGGTTCAGGTGAACGTCTTGACACTAACTTTAGACAGTTATAGGTTTGATGTATATTTGTGTGCATTTAGAGAATATGGATGTATGATGTGTAGGTTGAATAAGTATATCTATAAAGTCCTCTGAAACACCGGTTTTATTTTTTAGATCAGATGTTGTCTTAAAAAAATAATAACGTATGTTTCTTTTGATGGCAAAACGTTAGGGTAACTTATCTGTGCTTATTTTAGTTGAGGTATCAAGCTAAAGCAAAGAATAAGTAAATTTCTCTATAATACCAGAACTGGTACTACCTTTCAAAAAGTTCTGTGAAATACCGACACCTTAAACTTTGTGTTTTACATTTTGTACTTTGCAGATATTTTCCCAAAATATCAGTATTTATATTATTAATTTTCTCGACAAAATCTGATTATTATAATAAATTGGTGTAACCATATTACATGTGAATAATAAACTATAGAGAGACATAGACAAAACTTTGATGCCACAAAATGACAAATTGAACCATGACACGCGAGCGAAAACATAGTATAATTAAAACTTATGTCGCATTACACACTTGTTTAATTAACAAAATTAATATTAAGTATGCTTATGGTTATTTTACATTTAGAGCATGCTAAAATTTGTTTACTTAATTTTAACCAAGATCTTCTCTCATTGTGTCTCCATCTTAACGACCATATGTGACATCTCAAAATCACTAGTAGCATTGTCACGCGTGAGTTATTGGCGCGATTATACTCGCGCGTTTATGTACTCGACTGTACACGCTACTATTGAAACACTTGACGACACGGGTATCCCGTATTTTTGAAAAGCAATGCACGTTTTGTTCAATAATAAAAATGTATGCCCGTACAAAACAAGTAATGGATTAGATAAAACAATTTAAAGCTATGTTTTTGATTTCACATTATTTTCTTTGATTAGGTGTCGACTAAGACAGAATAGTTTATGACACCTTTTATTGTCACTGAAAAATTTTGGACATTTTACGATAGTCGTATTATTTTTAGTATGGTGTTAAATTTGATTTAGTGATACTAAACTAGTGATGTGTCGCGTATTGTTAATCTAAATTTAGTTAATTATTGTCATCAGTGGCATAAAACCTGGTTAATATGGCGAGAGTAACAAGCGAAGTGATAATAAAAGTAAATAATTGTGACATTAATAGCAAATCAACTATTTATATGTTAGTCATTATAGTTTCAGAATGAATGATTGAGTTTGACATAACCTTAAATCTCAGATTTTTTAATTGTACTTTATTTAATTGTGTGCAATGTGACTAAAACTAGTTCTAAAGGTTCTGTACTAAGTTTATATAAGTATATTTATGTTATTAGAGGTACATTGTGAACTGCTGTGGTAAATTAAGTTTATCTTACTTTATACTTATGCCAAATATTAACAGTTTATATAATATCTACATAGAAAAATTTACCACAATTCACATGTTGTCTCTACCTTTTGTAGCAAAATGCAAATTGAGGCAGCCTGTAAAGCACACATTTTACTTTTTATTTTTCTTTACAACATAGAAAGCTGTAATTAATTATCTATAGAGTTAAGTGTATTGCCTGTGTCACTTTGCATGCTACTTGAAATTGTAACTTACAAAATTTGTCATAGCCTGGCGATTAAAAAGAGTGGCCTGAGTTTCTTGCCAGTTCTTCTCATGGCTCTACTTCGTCAGCGAACTAACTGTAGGTTAATTTGCTGACATTTTATAAACGTTGATGTTCATAAGTGTTAATTTAATTAACCTATATGAATAAATATATTTTCATTTTCTTATATAAAGATAACATTTTAAAAAGCAACAGGTATATTTGCCAGATATAAAAAGATTTACCTTTTTAAGAGTAATAGCGTCTAAAGAGTTGTAGTAGGTATAGGTAATAAACGTAAACAAAATAAATAAAAATAAACTTTAGTTCATAGAACTAAAAGCTATTGACCGCAGCTTCGCCCGCGTGAATGTCGGTTATATGTCTGTTTACATTGACGCTTTTTCATACTAACTTTCATCCCCTATTTCAACCATTTCAAGCTACTAGCACTTATAAAAGATAGCCTATGTTGTTCACCGAGGTCTAATCTATTTCTATACCAAATTTCATCAAAATCAGTTCAGTGGTTTAGGCGTGAAACCGTAACAGACAGACAGACAGAGTTACTTTCGCAGTTATAATATTAGTATGAATCTATCTATGATTCAATGGTACTAACCACTGAACTACCGTCATGGTTACGCAGCAACCTGGTTGCTCAAAGTACATATAATTAAATTCATCAGCGCAAGGTTTGTGCAGTGAAATTAATTGGGGGCTAGAGGCAAAAACATCGTCAAGTGTATGCTCCGCATTCTTGGACATACGGTTCACGAATATTTTATAAGTAACAAGGACCCTGGTACTGTGGATGTGGTAGTTTCATTTGTAATTAAGGATCTTTATGGCTTGGTTTGAAGGCAGCCACTCCGTAAACGCGAGGTCAGGGGTTCGAATCCGGGCAAGTACCAATGTGATTTTAAATCATATGTACTTTATAAGTTTATCTGGACAGTACTAACTGACGGTGAAGAAAACATCGTGAGGAAACCTGGACTTCTGAGGAAGTCTGAAATCGCCAATCCGCCTTGAGCAAGCGTGGCGATCAATGCTCATACCTTCTTTGTATGAAAAGAGGCCTTTCCTTGCAATGGGATAGTAATAGGCCGATATGATTTGATTTGATACCAAAACCGATAAATGTCAAATTATTAAATATAAAAGCAGCTCTTTAAAAACATCTTATTATGTAAAATCTTTATATAGAGCGCTTTAAGTAAAGGTTCCTCTTCAATATTTTTTTCTGCCGATAGTGACGGATTATTTACATCTGTCCTTCTGGTTTGTCCCCCTAGGGAGACAAGCAAACTAATGGTGAGGGGTAATTACCGCTCATAACTCGCAACGCCAACGGTATTGGCGTTAAACCGTCAGTTGGTACTTAAAGAAAGACTGAATAGAAAGTATTTTATTTCTTTAATAAAATACTTCCTTTTCTAAAATATGATGAAATTCTTACTCAGTTTCGGACTCTCAACCAAATACATAAGAAGCAAAAATCTTGATCACTATATCTTAAAACCTATATACTAATATCTTATGGCGCTGAGTAGTAATAATATAATAATAATATTAATAATAATATAATATTCTACCACATTCACACAGCGCCATCTAGCCTCAAAATAAGCAATTATATTTGCTTGTGTTATGGGTACTAAACAACTGATATACTACTTATATACATTTTTTTTTTGTAAATACATACATATTATAGATAAATTACATCCAGACACAGAACAAACAATCTTGCTCATCACACAAAGGTTTGTCCTGGGTGGGAATCGAACCCACGACCTCCGGCTTAGCAGTCAGGGTCACTAACCACTAGACCAACAGGCCAGTCAAAGTAGTAACAAACACACACACACACACACACAAACTTTTACATTTATGCTATTAACAGGATTACTAAAGATAGTGTAGTAGTTAAATAATTAGGTACACCTATTTGTTACAAGAACATACGGAATTTTAATCACCTCGTCCCTTATCCTTTACCTAACTTCATGTAACCCTTGAGGGAAGGGTTCGCCGCGTGCGCATATATTATGCATGCTAATTTATCGCCCGGTCAGCTCGGGCCACTGTTCTAAAGAACGTAAACTTCAACGAAATGGAAAAAGGTGTGCGTTGGAACGGTCAGTATTCATATGAGGCTTAGAGACTTCTATGTGGTGAAAGGGATATTTAATATTACTATGTCGCTTGTACGCTACGTGTTTTTGAATTTTATATTATCACTAGCCACGCCCACGGCTTCGCCAGCGCCTAAAATGTATTTTGTCTCCCTCGGGAACCAGACCGATAGCCTGTATCCATCTCCGACACTAAATCAATCTACATACCAATTTCCACACGTACACACACAAACTTTTGCATTTATAATATTAGTAGGATTTATCTTTTTTATCATTAATGAGGACAGCGCCAATCCAAAGTGGCGAGAGAAGGCGTGTTCAGCAGTCTTTCAAATCAGAAAGAAATGAATGCGTCAGCTAGCATATTCTTTTACACATAGCGCTTATTCACCCTTCTCCCTATTCGATTGGCAACGGCTAAGTTTTACTATCTTAACACTTTTTCTGTGTTTCTTAAATACTTAAAAAGCACAGCCATATTCACAGGTTACGGATACAACTTACCGTCAAGTGAGCCATATGCTTGTTGGCGACCGGAGTTGTATAAAAGAATACGTGTACAAAGATATATCATCTAGGTATGTACAAGAAGTCTCCAAAAGTCGTTAACCTACAAGCGAACAAAAGAAATTTTATTGGTTTGTTTTTAAAAAGACTGACCAACTTTTAGGTTAACGTCCGATTAAATGAAGACTGAAGTTTAGTTTTTTGGTCGAGTCTGATGTCCCTAAGTGTGGCGAAGACCTTAATGTCTGGACTTACGCACTAACTTCGTTTCATGCAGCGTTTTTATACTTATTATCAAATTAAACGTATGGCAATATAGTTCAACTAAATATTGGCTATGATATTTTCTTAGAGGAAAACTTTAGATGTATAATAGGTATTCATTTTTATTTATTTTTTATAATAGCCAACAAAAGTGAGTCCACCCCGCCTGATGGTAAGCAGTCAGTGGAATCCAGAAGTGGCGGCCACTATACCAAAAGTCATCGTCTTAAACTGCTGGTATGGTGGCCTCCATTATAGCGGCTGGGAATGGGGTTAGGAGAAGGGAATGAGGGAAGTGAGGAAATAGGAAAGGGGGAAATTGGGCCTCCGGCGCTCTCACTCACCGAACAAAACGCAGTAGTACGGATACTACTACTCTTACGTCGATCTTCTATGAGAGGGTAGTACTTCCCCGGACGATCCGAAAGCAAAAGATGTGACTTAAACTTATAGGTAATCTCGTTTGATTAAAACAATTACATAAAACTGCACAACTGCTATGCAAGAAGTTGCAAGTTGCAGCCACAAGGCACAAAACTGCGTGTGATCCTCAAATATTTGAGCTGAGTCCGGGTACACTTTATACCCGTTAGTTGTCTATAATATCTATAAATACTCTCTGACACCACTTTTTTTTGTAAAATCCTTATTAAAACAATTCGTGTCCTCTAATCAAACATAAAATGTACCTACAATGTAATAGTACCTACACAACTAAAATATAACAAAAATGTAAATTTATTTTCAAAATACACAAATATTCATTACGTAATACATCAAGCACTCAAATAATGTGTAAATTATTCACTAACTTCACAATATTTAACTTAACTCCTGAAGTAAATGACGCGTTTATTCAGCCGAGTGCGTCGTTTATAAAAAATGGCCGCCATAGAAACAAAAGGTCTAATTTAGAAGAGTTTCGTATATCGTGGATGAAAGCTAAATTGATTACTACTATATGCAGGCGATTCGGAGAAACGGTGTCGGCATATACGATTAGTAGCTTTGTTTTGGATGTTTTTCGAGATTAGACGAGCGAGTTCTGAATGTAAGAATTTGAAACATGTTGTTATCTGTGTATGTCATGGATATGTTGTCTATTATAGCGAATATGAATCTTAAATATTGTTCAACTGGCCAGAATCAGTCATGTAGTGTTTCTTATGGTCTAAATAATTTTTCAAGTAGGTTTTCGTTAAAAAAAAGGCATGAGCTTTAATCACACAAATCTAAATGTATAAGAGGTTGCGACTTCTTCTAAATATTCGTAATCCTACCATTGCAGTGCAAACGCCTCTTCACAAACAACTTATTACTTGTAAAATAATTATTTTATCGAATTTACGAAAACGCGATCCAAAACTGTCGTGTACTTCAAACGTGTTCCAACTTATACTAGCTTTACGCAGCGCGGTTTCACACGCGTCTTTGCTTACTGCTCTGCTCCCGTCGCCAGTAGCGTGATGTTACATAGCCTATAACCTACCTTGAGAACTGGGCTATCATACGCAGAAAGAATTTTTCAAAGATGACTAGTAGTGCCAAAGATTAGCGCGTTCAAACAAACAAACCCTTCCGGTTTATAGATAGACTAAACAATTAAAGCTATCATTATTTATTCACAAATATAATACATTATAACAATAATTTTGATTTGTTTAACTGTTTAGCACTAATTTTGTTAATCGCGGTTGTTTATTCATTCGTTTGATGTTGTTATGGCTGTTGGAACCATTATATAAATGTCTAATCACGGAGCTAACATAATTTATTGTAATTATAATAAGAATGGACCACATTATTGGTGAACGATAGGTATGAGAGATTCTTCATTAAATGATAAAAATTTAAACCGTGAATTAAGACACTAAATTGCGACGTTGCTACACATGACGCGTAAACCCTCATATTTATTTCGAGCATTGTGTAAATAAGTAATACCTCATTATTTTCTGTTAGTTTTGTTTCCTTCTGTATATTCTTCATATTTTGTAAGTACCTTTAAGGTGTGAGCTGAAAATCAGCGATGTCAGATATTAACCAACTGACAACTTTGCTGAACCCACTCCTTTTTGCCAAACCATAGCTTAAATTAACATGTATCTGTCTATCTATCTAGCTGTTAAGGTTTATTTCTTTCTTTCTTTCTATGTTCAGTAGCGGATCTACTTGGACTGATAACTTGTGTAGTTATAAATTATAATATAAACTTCATAATTAATCTCATGCTATATTTTTAACAACGTTTTCTTGCAAAGTTTTCTTTACCATATTATATCAGTAATGTCTGAGTTGAACCGTATGATATTAAAAATTCATATTAATTCGTTTCTACTTTTAAACCCTTTAATTTGCACAAAGACACTTGTCGCTACCATGCCTCGAAATAGCTTTAGCAATTTACTCTTCATTTTATTTGAAGGATATACATAGGAACATAAGACTTACTTACTTGAGGTCGCGGGTACGATTCACGCTCAGTGCATTTATTTGTCTGCATGAACATATCTATATATAATGGTCTGGGTGTTTCTATGTATAATAATATGTATGTATTTACAAAAAAAATAGTATTTAAGTATGTATATCCGCATTCACAATCCGCAATCCGCAACACAAGCCATAATATATGCTTACTTTGGGTCTAGATGGCGTTGTGTGTAGTTGTTGTGATATTATATTATTAAATATATAAATTGTTTAAATGGAACGCCTTCATACATCCATAAATACTTTTTACCGGCAGAATTCCATAAAACTCAGTTATGTCGTAAAGCACTACACAAGTAATCGCTCCAATATTGGCTAACGTCTTGCACCAATTCCCACACTCCAAGGGTGCCATAACTCTGACGTCACAAATCCACCGTGAAATTGGTGCGTTTACGAATATCGCGCATTACCGTCGCCCAAGGGGATTGTAAGTGAATTATAATTTCCATATTGATGCCAACAAAAGAAAAAGGTCATAAATGCCCGATGGGTACAGACGCGAAATGTCGTTTTGGAATTTTGGAGCACAGATGTGGCATCGATCGTTAAGTTTTTCTGATTATTACACACATTCAAATACTGCATCAAACTCTTCGTTATAAATTTTCTATTTTTGATTCAAAACTGTCTAGGAAAAGAAAGTTGAAACGTAAGAAAAAGTAGCGTCACGGAAAGGAAGACAGATAAGTGTTATAGCAATATATTTTTCCAGTTATATCCGGTTAGACATATCCCAGGACCAATTCAATATGTTTTCCAACATATGTTCTTGACGGGGAATACTTGTTTCCAATGATCTTAATGAAACTGCTGTACTGACAGTAGTTGATATTGTATTTTCTGTCACTGTTGTAATTTACCTTTTATTACATGGTGGCGACGGTAGATTAGAGGAACAGCCAAATATGCCTGTAATATTTCTGATTCCAGTATTTGTAGATTATTGTTTTGAAGACTACTTGTGTTCTACTAATAACATCACAACATAGCCCATCGAAATGGCCCAGTAAATAAAGCATCCGCTTCGTAAACACGAGGTAGTGGGTTCGAATCCGGGCAAGTACCAATGTGATTTTTCAAATCATATGTTCTTTCTAAGTTTATCTTGGACATTTTTAACTGACGGTGAAGGAAAACATTGTGAGGAACACGGACTTAAATGTCTGAAATTTCCAATCTACTTTGACCAAGCGTGGTGATTAATGCTCACCTTCTCTATATCAGAAGGTGCCTTTGCCCTGCAGTAGGTCAGTAAACATTATAACAACAACAACTGGTATTATTATTGCTATAGCCTCAAAAGTGTCACAAAAAAATCACAACAAATTTGTGAATATAAGTAAATATTAAGAATTCAAAAATACTAAACGTCGGAAGCCATACATTTTACGTTCAATTAAAAAGCCTTTGATATTGAGGCGAAGTAATAAGAAGAGCAATAAGGGACAATTATAAGACACCTGGAGACGACCATTATCGTGTTTATAATTACTGATGTTTACCTGCTAATCGACGGATGCGTACGAATTGTTGCGAAAAATTTGCTATAGTCTAAGAGACGGTGGATATTGAATTAACACAAATTGGCGGTGTGCTAGTTGCATGGTCCCTTATCTGCACTATTATACTTACAAAGCAAACGAGTTTGTTTGTTTGTACACGCTAATCTCTAGAACTACTAGTCGGATTTGAATAATTCCTTATGCGTATGATAGCCAAGTTCTCGAGGACGGTTATATGCTATACCGTCACGCTGCTGGCGACGGAAGCAGAGCAGTAAACAAAGACGCGGGCGAAACCGCGCCGCGGAAACATAGTCTAAAATATATGAAAGAAAGAAAGAAAATAACTATTCTGTGCTCACAAAGTAGTAAAACAAACATACCGGCTGAAGTAAAAATACAGGTGAAACAGAAAAGGGACCTTTCTCAGCACTGAGCTATGATTGTTATACCATAGCGCTGATATTCTGAAAGGCCACTTACTGACGGCACCTATATATAAAACCACTCCAATACGTGCCGTAAGTGTTGTACAACACGTCTTTGGATTGGTAACTGCAGAAAGATAGCGTATGCGGCAAACTCTTTGAGAAGATATTATCTTGCAGTAGTCTACATAAGTCTAAACAAACTGTGTAGTCTAAAGCATTAAAAAATACCTCCCACTAACAAAGTAGTATAATCTAGCAGTCGTACAGTTCACTTGCAAATCAAAATCACCGGTCAAATCACAAATGCAGCCGTTAACTGATATATAACTGTCTGGTAGAGATTACAAGTAAAGTTCTATATAATAATAATAATAATAATAATAATAATATTCTACCACATTCACACAGCGCCATCTAGCCCCAAATTAAGCAATTATATTTGCTTGTGTTATGGACAAAGGACAAATCTTTGTGTGATGAGCATGATTGTTTGTTCTGTGTCTGGGTGTAATTTATCTATAATATGTATGTATTTACAAAAAAAAAATGTATATATGTAGTATATCAGTTGTTTAGTACCCATAACACAAGCAAATATAATTGCTTAATTTGGGGCTAGATGGCGCTGTGTGAATGTGGTAGAATATTATTATTATTATTATTATTATATACTAAATCAACCACTGTCTCCTAGACTACAAAGTCGATGTACAAAGTCAAAAACCTGCGCCTGCGACCGCATTAATCACATATCAACGACTTCACAGAAACATCCTCGCACTCATCGTTTTGTCGCAAATCTCGACACGACACCAACTATTTGTATATTTTATCTTTAAAACAAAACAATATTTGCACTTTTTCTTCATCTATCTCGAAGAATGTCGACTACCTTCTTAAATTCTTGTCTCAGACTTATTTTAGTTTAGTTTTACTGTTTAATCTCACTACGATTTACGTTATAAGTTTTGATGCTCTCGTAGTTAATACACCCAGTTCTTTTGCAATTTACTGGTATTTACGTGTATAAAGACCTCCCTTTAAAAACAAAGACAAAAGATACCGTGTTTTGATTCCTGAGACACAGTTTTTACTAGTTTTAGAACCAGAAACTTTATAAGTTTTTGTCTTAGCATTACTTTGTGTCAAATATAACACCCTGGGCTTATTCAGAATGCGATTGCGGCATTACATTGTAAATATGCAAACCTGATCGTCTCAAATCAGTCCTTAATTTAGGCATTAATCTTTATTTTAAATAATCATTTCAATTTCTAATTAATCATATTAAATTATTAACGTAATTTATAATTTAATATTTTTTTATAATATAATAATGACAGGGTAATAGGTATATACACATTATATTATATTATTTTATTATCCTACACCACGCACATCATCGGTACACTACACCCACACTACACATAAACACATTGTGCTTTGCTTGACATTCGTACTGGGATCCAGCAGAAAACCAGCGCTAGGTTTAACCAACCTAGCACATGCTGAGCTAGACACCCTTTTGGTAGGGCACATGAGAGAGAAATAGGTTTTTTTTTAGAATTTATACAATTATCCTTTTTAACAAAGTATATTTAAATACCTATTTTACTCTTTGTCCAGCTTTTTTTTATTTGTTAAACTATAAATGCTTTTCTCTTGTGTGTGATTGTCTGTATCAAATAAATATTTTTTCTGTCTTTCAAATAAATAAAGAAATGATTTGATTTGAAATGATTTCATATACACTTTGAATATATAACCACTGTGTCATTAGAAAAGAAAAGAAGGAATGAAAATAAATTTATTTGCCACAGACAGAAAGACACAAACATCTTAGAAGGTCAACACAAACACAAACAAAAAAATTGTGTATGAATGTGTCTTAAAAGTGAAGTATACTAGAAACCACTACCACTTTTGTTTGTGTAGAAAATAACATCTTGTAGAAGATAGTAAACAACATTATAGGCAAGTAAAAATAGACTTTAGTGTGTCATAACGTATGTATAATGCTTGAAACAATAATACTTTCATCAAAACAATAAACAAATAATTAATTGTTTAACGATTCACTCAATACATAATGCTATTTCCCAAGAGAAAGTATGCTATAATTGTCTTATAACAGATTGTTGATGACTACCAATAAAAGAAACGACATAAATAAACCATAATCGTTTATCACCAACCGCAGCACATTAATCCTGCCAAATTGTACAAATAAAACATTCAAACCGATTCTCAAATAACCGACCATTATCAAATTCCAATTGCGCTTGAGTTTAAATCACTAGACATTCTAACGTCTTTAAACATTAACCAACCATTGTCAATTAAAATCATTTTTTTTTATAAAATGTATCGGTTAATATAAATCAGGGGCGTTACGAATTCAGTGCATTTACATAATCGACCACTTCAGTGCCGCTTGACTATCGGCTCGTCGCACCATGTTTCATTGTAATTTTAATGCGGGGCAACTATAATTTTACCACTACCTTTTAAAATATTGACCCTTAATGCATCGTGAATAGAGTTGGGGGTATTATTTTGATTGTTAGACTAAAGGTTGTGTCGGTATATTTAAGTGAGAACGGCTACAATGGGACAAAGAAGAGTCTGCAATTAAAGTGGGGCTTTTTGCGTCGGTCGTTGAGCGCTGGAGGCTTTTGTGTGAGGCGACGCATTGATCGTGTTTATTGATGTGACAGATAGAGGTACTGCCGATTGTGAACTGTACTAATACGAAATGCCCTTTACGTTCTTTTGAGCAAATAAATTACTTTGGTAATGAGATGAGTTAACCGCCAATGAGGATACGGGATGTATTTGTTCTCTTAACAAGTTTACCACTGGGTGTGTGGCCTCCGGTCTTAAATATATTGTACAAGGTGACTAAGACAATACTGCAGTGATTTCTTCATCCTAAATATTACCTTACTGCTGTCTCCAACTCGCTTCAACATCAAAGCGTGGTGATTATTACAAACTCTATTCTTTATAAGAGACTTGCGTCCATCATTGTACGTGTTAAGACTGAATAGTAGTTAAGTTACCACAGCAACGCTTCTGAGAACCTTAAAGCGATTACTTTCTTACCATCAGATGGCTTGCTAGTCTGTCGTCATGAGAAATGAAAATAATATAGGAATTGTATGGAGTATTTTATTAGCATTGCCTTAATATTTAACATCATTCGTTATCTTTGATTCAAAAAACTTTTAAACAAACTAGAAATAAAACTCGATATACAAATCACTATAACATATCATAGACTAAAAATAAGAATAATATTCAAATAAATAGGATAACATTAGACAATAACACATTAGAGTAATGCTTCATACGCGAGTGTAACAATCCATTGAACAAGGTAGTCTGTCAAGAGGCTGGCAACACTGGCGCTTATTAAAAACATCTCAATGATGTATTGCCAGTAATTTCTGCGGAATACACCTCGTAATGGGGGGTGGGTCCTGTCGACTCGGCCGCCAGTGGGGTAAAGCCAGGGCTGTCGACTATAACTTGACTTCTTTTTATAGATTTACAGAATATAAAAAAAGTGTTTACGAGTAATGCACGTATGGACTATCGCTTAAGGAGGTCACTTTGCCACTGAAGTGATGCCGAATATGCAGTTTTGATTACTACTTTAGATTTGTGACATCCACAAATGTAGCTTCTAGGCAACAATTCACAATTTGATTTTTTTTGATATTTAATTCTTTCATCCATGCGCTTGTTTGCGGCTATATTCTTATCCGGTTTGCAATTTCACAATTAATTCTCATCTAAGACGTAATTGATACACTTGCGAGATCCATAAATATTGGTTCTGAGAATCTGATTGTACTTTTTATTCGTTAATTATACAGTTGTACATTTCTAAGATGTCGTTTAATTCCTAAAGATGTATATGTTTATAACATAATATATGAAAAAATGTATTCACAGCTTTAATTAAAAGACTTAATCATTCTTCGTTTCCCGTTTTCTCGGCGCAGATTTCACTAGAGGACATAACTATAGTAGTAAGGTAGTTAAGTACGGAATCATCTTGGGTCGGTCATAACGCAGTTCCCAGGAGGCCACTAAACGTTTACTGCCTTCATGTCAACTGAATATCTTTTTTAAGTACTCAGTAATTTCTCCCCTGATAATTCGTTCAATGGTTAGTCCAAAATTTTAAATTAGAAAGGTTTCGAAGAAGGTTTTCGATTTTGTTACGTTTTATTTTTTATTCATCTAGCATTTTGGTTTACTAGAAATAATAATATTATATTTTATAGTAGATATTTTTTTACGCATTGCATATTAATTAATCTTCAAGGTTAGTTTTATTAAGACATCGAGAAGTAGATAGTTTGTAAACATATATACAACTGACATATTGGAGATATTATAATGCAAATATTTATAGATCTCACAAAGTTTTGTTTCATGTAAGAATCGATCCTACAACCACACACACATTAATTGCACCTACACCACTGCACCAGGTACTAATACTGTCGATAACATAGTTAATTTTGAATTATTCAAAGAGATAGATAAAAAAAGCATTAATTTCAATAACTAAAATGGACAACCCTAAACATTGTTATGATTTATAGGTTTCTTAATAAATACGCGGAGTGGCACCACGATCGGTGTTGTAATATTAATTGCGAGCTCGTTAATAATTAACGGTAGTACCTACCTACCCGCAAACACTAATAGATTGTACCCACTCTATCCGATTGAACCCTCCGAGCGACGACGCGACAATTGTGGACTACAACGCGTTCAAACAATTCCGTATATAAATTTTAAACAGTGGTCGCTTTGTTTTGATGTTCGTAATGGCTTGAAAAGCTAATCCTCTTTCGTCCTAGGCGATATTTCCATTTCAGGGTAAAGGTTTTTCTTATACTTAAAAGGCAAGGACATTCATTGCCAGATGAATTTCGATTTCCTACATTATCTTAAAGTTCAGTTGCAAAATGTTACAGAATGTTTTGATTTATCTAAAGTCCAAAATTTATCCAAAGTAATCTTACATTATGTACTACAAGTCTGCCCTTGCTTCACTTAGGTATGAAAAGATTCATTCGGTCTCTCAACAAACGTCTCATTGCAATAGTGTCGTATTGCATCATTCAGATTTACAAAGGCGCTTATAATATTAAAATTCTGAAAATGATTAAAATAATATGTTAAACATAATAAAATATGTTACCCACTTCATTTATTGATTTCTAAGGTGTAAAAATTTTTTAAATCGGTAACGTAGTTTTTTTGTTAAATCGTTACAAACAAACAAACAAACATGCACAAACATAGCGTTTCTCTTTATAATATTAGTTTAATTTCATTTCATTTATTTTATTCAGAAACAATTGACATTGTATGCGAATGTTTTACAGTTACAATAATTTACAATGCCTAAATATTTTCTAAAAACAATAATCTTTATATAAGTATAATTAATTTGAATTTGATTAATTACAATAAACATTGATGACACCACAATTATAGACATAAAAAAAAGATAAGAAGTTTTTTTTTTTTTTTTTGCCTACAGTGGCAGACGAGCCAATAGCCCACCTGATGGTAAGTGGAAACTGTCGCTCATAGACTTCTGCAATGCCAGGGGCTCTGCGAAGCCGCTGCCTACCGTGATATTAATGCTCTCTTTAAACCTCGTTTGAAGAAGGACTTGTCATAGCGCTCGGGAAACACCGCAGCTGGTAGTTCGTTCCAGAGCCTGCACGTACGTGGGAGAAATGAACGCTGAAAACGAACCGTGCTAGACGAGATCGTGTCCAGGTAGTATGGATGAACTTTGCTGCGATGTCGAGTGGTGCGATGATAGAAAGGAGACGATGGCACCAAGTCAAACAGTTCCTCAGAGCACTCCCCGTTGAACATACGATAGAGCACGCATAGAGAGCCAAAGTCCCTCCGCTGCTCCAGTGACTCCAATTTGTCTGTGAGATTGGGATCATCGACGATTCGAACAGCTCGCCGTTGGAGGGAGTCAAGTGGGTCGAGCTGGTATTTGGGGGCTCCTGCCCACAGGTGAGAACAGTACTCCACGTGCGGTCGGACTTGTGCTTTGTATAGCACAAGCCGTTGAGATGACATAAAGTACCGTCTGGCTCTGTTCAGGACGCCCAGCTTTTTGCTCGCCAGTTTGGCTTTGTCTTCCAAATGACTCCCAAATTGGATCTTGCTGGATATTTGAACGCCGAGGATCCCAATGTCATCGGAGATACGGAGAGAAACTCCTTGGAACTGAGGCGCCATAACAAAAGGGTCCTTCTTCGCAGTGAACGCGCATACTTGTGTCTTCGTGGGGTTGAAATGAACTAAGTTCTTCTCACCCCATTCGAGAGCCCGCCCGAGAGAGCCCTCAACTTCAGACACAAGTTGTAACCGTCTCTCATGCACGGAGCTCCGAGGGACATTCTGTTGGCTAGTGTACCGCGCGTCACCCGTGCTGTCATCTGCATAGCAATGCATGTTCTCAATGGTTAACATGTCATTGATATGCAGAATAAACAGCGTTGGGGAAAGCACTGAGCCTTGTGGTACGCCAGCATTAACCATCATGGTATCGGAGCAAGCACCATCAACAACGACCCTAATGCTCCGACCATCCAGGAAGCTGGCGATCCATCTGCGGAGTCTCTCGGGGATTCCATAGGATGGTAGCTTCGATAGAAGTGCTTTGTTGACTGGCCTGTTGGTCTAGTGGTTAGTGACCCTGACTGCTAAGCCGGAGGTCGTGGGTTCGATTCCCACCCAGGACAAATCTTTGTGTGATGAGCATGATTGTTTGTTCTGTGTCTGGGTGTAATTTATCTATAATATGTATGTATTTACAAAAAAAAAATGTATATAAGTAGTATATCAGTTGTTTAGTACCCATAACACAAGCAAATATAATTGCTTAATTTGGGGCTAGATGGAGCTGTGTGAATGTGGTAGAATATTATTATTATTATTATTATTATTATTTGTGCCAGACCCTGTCAATCGCCTTGGCAATATCAAGGCTGACAGCCAGAGCTTCACCCTTGCCCTCCAAGGCTTCTGCCCAACGGTGTGTGAGGTACACGAGAAGATCACCAGCTGACCGACCGTTACGGAAACCGTACTGGCGGTCGCTTATCAGCTGGTGCTCCTCAAGGTACCTCAGGAGTTGGGAGTTGATAACTCGTTCCAGAACCTTGGACAGCAAGGATGTTATCGCTATCGGTCTGTAGTTTGACGGGTCCGACCGGTCACCCTTTTTAGGGATCGGGTGGACGTTAGCTACCTTCCACGAAGATGGAACCCTATTAGCGGTATATGAGAGACGATAAAAGCGCGTTAAAACGGGAGTCAACTCAGGGGCGCACGTCTTCAGAACCACTGCGGGGACGCCATCTGGTCCACTCGACTTGTTGACATCTAGGAGCCTGAGCTCTCGCCTGACCGCGCGTTGAGTGATGCGGATTTCCGGCATTGAGCTTTCACACCGCGAGATGTTGGGTGGTGTGACTCCCCCGTCGTCTAGAGTCGAGTTCGAGGCAAAGAATTGGCCTAAAGTGAAAGAAGAAGTCAATTAATTATATTAATAATTTGTATAAAATATTAAATCAATCAAATGTCACACCAAGAAAAATAATAAAATACTTAAAATGTCAAAAGTTTAGATAGAAGGGCGCAGTAGACAGTAGACAGTCACTTTAAACACTAATAACCCCCTTATTCATAAAAATCTTATAGGCCTTTATAGTTAACAGGTTCCTTGTTATCAAATATGATTCATAACAATTGAATTTCTACTGTCTTTTAATGGACAGCGAATGAGTTAAGACGGGTTTTCTCTTTCTTACTAGTACAAATGTCAAAGTGACAGATTGAGACAAACGAAATATAAATTTATTTTAGTTAAGCATAAAAGATGCTTATGAATAAGGGGAATAATATTTACAGTCCAAAGTGCTGGCATTTAGAACAGCCCCAATTTACAACATATCATTATTTGCTGCGATCACGATATGTCTTAAAACACGGTCACATAACTATGAATTATTATCCAAATCTATTGATCCACTAAAGAATTACTTAACTATGATCATGTCGATACTTCTATAAACAATCCATCCAATAATAGCTCTACTATACATGTATTTTTTATGTCCTCGTAAAACATACCATAAAGTTACATTGGGAAGGAACAAGAAAGTAAGTCATAACTGAGGCCAATTCCAAGTTTACATATTGTGTGAAGTCATGTGCACATAACTGACTAATCTAAGTTTTTTCCGTGTATATTATAAGCCCAATAGTGATTGCAAGTGGGTGAGCAGGGAGATCGGTCAGTGGGTACATAAACAGGAGGCAGTTGTCTCTCACGCGCAATTTGAAGCAAATGGGCCGCGACTCATTTGCCACCGGCTTGTTTTGGACGTGTCTAGAGTAAACTTAGTAAATAAACAGATAAGACTTTGTTGTAACACTGTATAGTTTATTGCCTAATACATTTTGAGCAATTTATAACAACTGCTATGCGGCAAGGACTACAAACCTTGCTGGGTGAAAAAGCACACAAAAAAAGAACACTTAAATTCTTACAAAAATAACACTAAAACTAGAAGTAAATGAAAATTAATAAAAATAAAAGAAATAATATAAATTAGAAGGATATTAAAATTGGAAATTTAAAAAGAAAACATTTATGCTCACTGGCAACACCACATCTCCCGCCTGACGCGCGTGAACTGACTGTGATACAATAGTATGCCTTGAGTATGGCTATTAGATTTTCTGCCGAAAAATTGTTGTAAAGTAAATAATAACAAGCTCGCTCTCTATTACGTAAAAACATAGCTGGCGAAAATAAGGCGTAAAGCTTTGGGTAGAGCCAAAGCCCGCTTTTATTTTGCTTAATTCTTTATTAAAGTAAGTACTTTTGAAAGTAAATATACGCCAGGCGCTTCTGTAAAAGTTTTCTCTTGATCTTTGCTCATCACGGACAGTAGTTGTGAACTATCGCACTCGACCGCTACCACCGTCCTAATAAAGAAGGCACATTTTTTACACGGACATAGTCGAACATTGGCGACTATTGTCGAGCATAACTTACGCGCGGGCGCACCGCCTCACAAATAATAAAAGTATTTGAACTGTGCATAATGTTGTCTATTCATACATCAGACTTGCCCAAATAACAGTTTTGTTAGATACGTTATGAGATGAATATCAACATTTACTCAAACAATTTATGCGTAATAGGTTCTGCAATTTTCTTCAATTACGCAGTAACAGCGGCGTGTGACACAGATGATAGTGCCTCAACTCTGCTGGTTTTCACCAGGACCTCGGCTTAACGCGACCCATTGGCGTGACAAGGAAAATTAATAAAATAAGACGTAGTTGTAAACGAACCACAAAGACAGTCATTGCTTCTGTGCTAATTTTTTCTAAATGACACTGTCGCTTACAGCATTTCTTTCAAAAGGTTTAAGTATTAGGTGCATAATTATTATTACACCTAAAAGAAAACCCGAGAACTTCAGTTATGTAGGTAATCAAATTGCTATAACATATTGGACGGGTCGCTAATTATAACAGCTGATTGCACATGTGGCTTATTTAAGTCTAAAAGAAGTTTCAAATCTACAATCTATATTGTAACAAATTGAATCGTCATAATGGACAAGTTCTGAGTATTCACAGTCAAATATATTTATAATGGATCGGTATATTGAAAACACAACACTACTGAAGTGGTTTTGGTATGACTTTTGTAGAGCAGCGGTGGTATTCCATACATAGCTTCATGTCTTCTATCCCTGAAGGTGTAGGCAGAGGAGTTTAACCACCATTCCCTACTGGTATTACAATTATATTTGAATGATCTCTTGTAGTATAAATTAGGGTAGGGTAAATGAAAGGCGGTTAAGACAATAAATCTGTGTAAAAGCACCTGTGTTCGGTGACATCATTAACAGCTGTTCCAAGATGGGTGATTACGTCAATAATTATAATTAATGATCTACAAATGATGAATTGATTTTTACATTGTAAATATTTTAGTAAATATCTATGTTGTTATATCATTTTTTGTTGTAGAACTAATGCGGCAAAATAAGCATAAATAAAATAAAATAACTTTTATAATTTGAATGTAAATGTTACTTTTAAGTGTAATTTTCTGTTCTCATTACACGTTAGGGCAAAGTTAAAAGTTGGTGTAGATACCTAATTTGTACGGATGATCATATGCAATAGAAAATAACTAAGTATGTAATCATACTTGTAATGTGTTTGCGATACTGAACTCGTTCTCTAGTGCGAAACTTGAATATACAAAATACATATTATACATACCTACATACTCGTAGCTCCACGCTTTTAACCGAAGGGCAGAGTAAACAGAGGTATTTAAGTCATTTTTATTTTGGGTTCCATGTAACAGGGGGCGAGCCTGTTGCCATTTTCATCCAATTTAAGAATTTCTCAAAAGATAAACTCAATATCACTTTACCCAAACCGGGAATCGAATCCGAGACTTCTGCGTGGTAATCCGTAAACATTACCACCGAAACTTCCACTACTACCAAGAAGTTTTTTTTTTTTTTTTATACGACTAAGGTGACAAACAAGCATACGGCCCGCCTGATGGTAAGCAGTTACCGTAGTCTATGGACGCTTGCAACACCAGGAGCATCACTAGCGCGTTGCTGCCTTATTTATTAAAGTAATGTAAAAGCATGATGAAGTCCGTACTCCTAAGATGGAACGAAGATAAGAGCGCACCCATTTGCAGTACCTAACTTTTAACTTCTATACATCGCTAACTTTACAAGTCTACTACATTATTTAGACGAAAGAAGCACGGTGAAACTTTACGTGTTAGCGAACAAACACGTTAATGAATAATACGAACCGTACGTACGACCGCGGCACGTTACGGCACCGTACGGTATGGCAAATTAAACAAATGCAATGATTTGTACCTATAAATAAATTCTTGTTCTTGCACTCCAGTGTGGACCAATCAAATTACTTCACTTTGTTAGTTGATTGCGTACAATGAATCATTAGAGATGGATGTGGCAGATTGATTTTTTTTTTTGACTATGCTCATGGTAACCTATGTCGTGATAGTAAATATTTTGCAACTTAGCAGTACTAGTATCGTAATATTGGAATGGGTAATGCATTCCATTCATGCGTATAAACGAGGTTAAGGGATAAAAGTTAAGTCTCATCAATGTTATGTTTTTAAAAGTTATTAATCGTTCGAGATTTAAATATTAAAGTCAAAATGGCCCAGTGACTAAGGCACTAGCTTCGTAAACACGAGGAAGTGGGTTCGAATCTGGGCAAGTACCAATGTGATTTTTCAAACCATATGTACTTTCTAAGTTTTTCTTGGACATTTCTGACTGACGGTGAAGGAAAACATCGTGAGTCAGAAAGAGCAAGCGTGGTGTATAAAGCTCATGCCTTCTCAATATGTGAAGAGGCCTTTGCCCTCCAGTGGAACAGTAAACAGGCTGGTATTATTATTTAAATATTCGTTTAATCCACAACATTTCTACGTTTGGGTGTTTTTTTTATTTTTTTTCATTTGTATGTCTTTAAATTACTCGAGACACAACTTTTGGTGTGGGATTAGTTTAAAATCACAAACGCCTAATACAACCTATTAGCTGTTACTTACTGTCCGAATAAAAGATTGTCATAATTGGCTTATGACAGTTGGTTAGTGACCCTGACTGCTAATTTGGAGGTCGTGGGTTCGATTCCCACCGAGGACAAATCTTTGTGTGATGAGCATGATTGTATGTTCTGAGTCTGGGTGTAATTTATCTTTACTAAGTATGTATTTACAAAAAAAAAGTATATAAGTAGTATATCAGTTGTTTAGTAGCCATAACACAAACAAATATAATTGCTTAATTAGGGGCTAAATGGCTCTGTGTGAAAGTGCATACAATATACCTAAGCTGAACACAAACTTGTCAACTGTTCTTATGCTTTATAATGTTATTCATTATTATTATAAACTCCCGCAGCGCCGTTTCATCCGCGTTTAGTTACATTTTCGGTTACTGCTCTGCTCCCGTCGCCAGTAGCGTGATGTAACATAGCCTATAACCTTCCTCGAGAACTTGGCTATTATGCGCAAAAAAATGTTTCAAATCCGACCGGTAGTTTTAGAGATTAACGCGTCCAAACAAACAAACAAATTCTTTTACTTTATATAATAGTATATCTATACTATCAACTAATGTTAGTTGCCATGCTAATGTGTTTAGCTCGGTTAGTAAGACCGCCGGCAGTCTAAATACCCCACGGTCCTCTTCCTTTTTCTTTTCCTTCCTCACCCCCTTCTCCGTGGTCGGCAACGGCTTGATTGTGTGTTCTAAGCATTATTTATTGCAACACAGCCATCTCTATAAGGTTTCGGTTACCTATTACTATCAGTTGGACCGTATTCTTAATTGTCACCAAATAAAAATATTCATAGAACTATTTAAAATACCATATCCATAATACGAGTGTTTCGTTCTCCTGGTTAACACAGTTCGACGTCCATGTTGGTCTTAATTAATTTACACCCGTTCTTGTCCAGGTATAAAGTAGTTGTATGAAAAATCGTGTTAGCAGCACTACGTGGCTAATAGCTCCAGTAGTTAGCGAGTGCTATTGTTGATGGTCAGGTTTTAGCTTTAAAAGCGGATTGCGATAAAATTATTTAGGTTTCTTTACTTTAGAAACTGTTGTATTGTTGGTCAAAAGGAGACGGGGACTTTTGGGCCCAAAATGTAATATAATGAAATGTGGCTTAAAAATGGCTATATTTTTCTTAACAACATATTTAAAAATCAGCTTAATTGGCAATCTGGCAATTGAAATAATCTCAAATCAAATATATTCTGATTTATGGATCACAAAATATCGATTACCAAGTTATTTTAAAATCAACATTATTTAAAAAAAAACTATGTATATAATACGGCTTTCTAAACATAGATCTATTTCAAATAAAATTATTTTAAATTGCACAGTTAAGAAATAAAATTATTTTAAATTGCACACTTAAGTAAAACAAAATATCCTTAGAATAGAATCAAACTGAAAATCGATTTGCCCATACGATCGAGTTATTTAATTATTTTTGTACTTTTAATCTGTGCTGACAGATGACAGTACGCAATGAAACAAACAAAGTAAAAAAAATCACTCGTTCGGTCGTTCTGAATTATGCAATACTACACTATTGCTATGATATTTTCCGTAGGAGTTTGTTGTGAAATCGAATGAAACTTTTGATACCGAAGCGAAGCTGACAAAGATGGCGGACCTCTAGTGTCAAATATTTTTATATATTATTATGGTGATAAAGATATTTTGTGTGACATTAGCGTGTAGTGGACGGTCGCGTCGGTTTTGGGATGACATCTGGTTTCGAACACTTGCCGACAAAAGACAGGAATATCACAAAGTTTGGCTGAAACCAACGGCGATTTCTCCTGTCGAGCCTGCAGTAGGCTGTGTCGCTCTCGCATCGGTCTATATTCTGTACCGCCACTAAAAGAACTGTTTCACAGGCAAACAAGTCTTAGATCGTCTGCAATACATGCAAATAACTGTAGGTGATAAAGTGTTCTCTAATAATTTCAGAATCAATGTGTTTTATTAAAACACAGGCGCTGTCGAACGTGAATGGAGAGTAAGACTGAACATACATTACAATTAAATACCTACGAGTCCTATTAAAACTAACTGTCTTCCAATCATACTATAACATCTATAGTACAAAAATGAATCGCTGAATGTGTTGCTAAGCTCAAATCTTGGGAGCAGCTGAACCGATTTTGCTAATTCTTTTTTTATAGTATTCCTTGAAGTATGAGGATGGTTCTTACGGAAAGAAAAATTTGAAAAATTGTCAGTATAAAAACCCCATTCTAAATTCCATAAATATTATACAAAAGTATCTTTATTTATCCCAAAATGTTTAAAAAATGTTCACCCGTGCGAAGCCGGGGCAGGCCGCTAGTTTTAAATATAAATAACACAACTTGGAATGCCATCGCGATATCTACTAAAACCTAGAAACAAAAAGACTCCAAACCTTTCTAAAACGCCTTTGCATATTCGGAATACCAAGAGATAGACATTAAAATAAATCTAGATTTTCTAAGAACTGGCTGAATACGATTCCTGGCTAAAGTCGATGACCTTTTGACATAAAAAACCGTCTGGCTTTTGCATTATTTAACATTAGTGACGTCGTTTATTATGTGACGGCTTATAGAAGTAGACGGTCTCGACTATGTTCATTTAGTTCATATTGATTTATTTTTACTACATAGTTCATTTTTGACTTTGTTTAATTTCACAGATAGCTTAGCAGTTAAATTAATAGGCTTTTTTCTATTTATTTATTGAACTTTATGCACAAAACATCTCACTAAGCCGTCATAGTGGAGGCCACCATACCAGTAGTTTGGCTTTTGAAATGTGGTCCGCAACTTCTGGATTTCAATGACTGCTTACTATCAGGCAGAGTGGAGTCACTTTGGTAGGCTAATATACATAACAAAATAATAAAAAAAATACAAGGTACAAAGGCGTACAAAATACTAAAATCTTTCTCTACCAGTCAACCCAAGGTGACGAATTGACAGTCGAAGCAGGTGCATTACCAGACTTTATAAAATCTGCAGTGTTTCCACAATTCGTCACATATTTCCATTTTCGACATCAGACAATTAGTATGAAGCATTATTCTTAATAGGTGTACATTTGTTTCATCCCATCGCAACACTGGAGCTACTTTAACTTTCTCTGCTACTCATCTTGTATCACACGTGTGTGTATATCACACTTGCCTACAATTGACGCATGTTAACACCATTACGTAATTAAGTTTAATTAGGGAAGGCAGCAAATGTAGCGCAACGTTCGACGGCCGGGCTGTAGACGGCCCGCCCCGGGCCAGATTAAATAAGTTAGAATCGAGTTGCTAATCGTGACTCGAACTAACAGTGAACAAATTAATAAAACCACTAATGGGTTATACGCTTGTTCTGCCTACATAATGCGATTATTCTATGCGTAATAATATTCAATGTTAAAGGTTTCTTTGTGATCAGAATATCGAATGGGAAATAATGACATGGGTGATAATTTTAGAGGTTTATAGTCATTATCTGTATCCGATCTTAAGACAGCGCAACACTAGAAGCTAGCTCTGGCATTTCACGAAAGTTATTCGAATCTAAAAAGAAATATATATATGTTACAGAATATTATGTGTAATGTTGCAGTAAATTTAATTATTTAAAAATATATTTTTATAAATAAAAATTGAAGATGAGTAGTTTTTGTTACTGTTCACTGTGGCTGATGAGGTCCGTAGCCACCATTCTTAAGCCAGGGCTTAAGGGACTACTCACACTTATTCGGCTCTATTCAGCTTATTTTCATAGAAAACAACGATTTTGTATGGAGATGCGACGCACGCGGAATGCTAAACGGATGCGTACCTACTCGTCTTAAGTGTGAATAGTACCCAACTCAGTTCTAACTACCATGAGTGTCGTCTTCTGAAAAACAAAGATAAGTTTCTTCTTCCTATCAGACATCCAAATATGATTTTTATACGTTCGTGTAATCGAAAAGCAACTAATACTGCCCGAGGGACAGGCAGCTATTTGTATCAATTAAAAACTGATAAAATTTCATACTTTTTGCTATAATAAGTATGCTCATACCGTGACCGTATTTATAGAGCCTTAGAGCCTTTTGTGCTCTGAGTCAAGCTCGGTATGTCACCTTAATTAACGTAATTACACATTACATGCCCCAGCTGACGCAAATACATGAAATACCTAACTACCCTTCGTGTTTATCTCTATCTACCATTGTATAACTTTTCTCTAAGATATGTTAGGGAAAAGTGAAATAACTCTCGAAGGATAATATTTGTTTTAATGTGAAACATTATAGGTTTTAAATGTTTTGTTGTATTTTTAGTTCTTTTTCGTCAATACATAATATCGTTAAGAGATGATAATATTATATCTGCTGTCACCAATCCGCCTAACAAGCATGTTGAAGTGACAAACCCATCTCTCTCACTCCATTCGGAGAGAATTATGCCCAGCAGTGGCTGTCCTTTGGCAGATAGGAAGAGAGAGAAATTGAAGGCTTTCCCATCAAGTGGGCTGTTTACTAGTCTGCCACTATCGACAACACAAAAAAAAATGTAGATACGAGTAAGTAATAGCTATATCTTGCGATGAAAAAGACTCGTCTGAGAATAAATGAGCTGTCGGATGACGCCTTATTCTAGGTATATGTATCATTCATAAGATCAAAAGTGAATAGAACTTTGATTTCAAATGTTTCTTGCTTAATGTCATTTAAAATTGAGTTGCGGTTCAGTATTTGGGGAAAATTAAATAAAAAATTAACTTAATTATTAAATAATAACATAAAAACGGTAGTATATTCATAATTAAGTATAATATTATTTATAAATAATACATAAAATAAAGCTAGCATTGTCAGAGTAGTAACTGGCCGGTATAATGATTTGTTACACAAAATAATCATATCCTGCGGAGAATCGAACCCAGGACAATAAATCACGACACGGCATATTAACCGTGACCTTAGCATTGGGGCAGCTTATATTTATATGAGATATGTTATGTCTGCTAGTACATAATGTCCAGCTCAGTGGTCACCCTGCTTTTAGAACAATATAGATATTATATTTAGTTAAATCATTGTCATACAGTAACTTGTTTAATGTTGGTAAATAAAAACGCATATTACTCACATAAACATAAAAGTAGAAACGTAGCCTATAAATATTTATTTATTATGGATCTCTAACAAAGGATATACAATGAAACTATTACAATATTACAAACGACTTTCCTTCCATTTCTGGGCAACTAAGAAACCCACTCCGTATTTTCAGCCTGTGACACCGAAATGGTAGAATATAGAGTCTCTTTCTTCGGTATCCTCACCTTCTCTTCTAACCTCAGCAAGACCTAATACCCCATTTAACATTTTAAGCCCTTTTTCTAGTTCTATTAATCTTTCGTCCTTCAACAGCCCACCACGCTGGTCCAGTGCTTTACCACGTTTGTTATTTAGCAGGTGAGGTTGGCTTGAGTCCCCGTAAATGATATGTGGGTCCCTTTACACCCCATAACATCAATTATATACTTAAACCAAAAAAAAATATCCTCTTAATTTTCTATTAATACATCATGTTACCGGTACTAGGCAATCATACTATCATATCTACCTACACCTAATTATCAACGTCTTCAACCGTTCTAGCGACATAATTACATCAACTTCCCTACATATACATAATGTGCTCGTCAGTCTGTTAATCATAACCCATCCGATACACGGGATATCTACCTGACCAAGCGTTATTCCTAATTAGTGCTAATCAATCAAACCAATTAATCTATGTACGCTCCCTTTATGTACTTTATATAACAATAGTGTATTTACTTAGTTACTCGTATGCAATGAAGTGATCGATATTGTTTACATCTATGTTATTTGTGTATCATATTTCATTTTAATCAAAACACCCCGCACTAAATTTACAGAAACATAATTTCGTAGAGTGTTCTGACGAACTCTTTCAATTGATCCCACCCTCTCCCTTTCTATACAAAACGATACGAGCAGGACTGAAGTGCCACCCTTTAGCAGAATCTAAAGAGTCTCGAATCATACGTGTCGTACAATTAAAATCTAACATTCTTAAGAACGTATGTAGTATCTGAAAAATTCGCCATATTGGAGGCCATAAATTTGCTATAATAACAAGATAAAATATTTGACCTCCTCAATCTAATTGATTACATATTTGTCCTCAGATAGAGTGAAGCTATTTTTACATGTTTTTTTTATTATTTACTCACTTGTACTAAAGAAAACACGCCTACTAAAGGTTAATTAGCAATTTCAAATTTAGGTTTATTACAAGCTTGGGATCGGACAGCCTGGACGAGGAAGACATAAGCAATCTGAAGGTGGAACAGATGATCAGATTTATCAAGGATACAAGAAGGTTTGACGGAGTGCCGTGAAAAAGCTGGATCAACCATACTCTCCCCAAGGGGAGAACTGGGGAAATGAACGAAGTGGCCCGCAAGCACTGCAGGTGGATCGTCCGTCCGGCTGGCTTCCCCGTTGGAAATAATAATTATTATTATTACTACAAGCTCGGTGTTCTTTGCCATTTTTTAACTACTTTAACTACTTTTAGAATAGGCTTTCTTTACTTTAGAATAGAAAGCACTTAATTATAACATTAACAGGTTGTATCGACAATTACTAGACTTAACCTTATTATTATAATGCTTATTCTAATAATGCGCGTATTTTTATCAAAAGCAGAAATAGTTATTACGTTTAACAGATAACATAGTAGTTTATTGTACCTAAGAAGCCTACTTATTAGCAATTTGATCACGTCTTTATAAAAGTATTATATTGTATGTCTTCTTGTGTTCCTAATTTATTTAGAAGAGATGTCGCAACAGCGCCATTGCTATAACAATTCCATCAGGCACTTATATAATAACGCGCTTAACGACGTCAGGCGTTTAACAATTAAAAATAGTTTAACAACATTTTTAATTATTATAAAGTAGCACATAACACCTGAAAAATACTAAATTAACATATGAACAGGTTATTCCATCAGTTACTTTATATTATTTAGTTACTTATAAGCAAGTAAATACTAATTTAACTCAGTTAAACTTATTTTTACTTAACTTTACTCACTCTCTCTTAGGCCAGAGCTATCAATTTATCACAATAGCAATCAGAATATTAATTTGATTTATCTACGTACGATCTACTTTCTATTGATAAAAAAATATAAAAAAGTAAGTTAAAACATCTTATCTAACCAAACATACACAGAACATAATCCAATAACAATTAATGCTTGCGGCGCCGGCGGCCATATTGCTGAGATAGGTCGCAACTTAGTGCTATCATGTACAATATTTATACGTAAAGGTAGCGGCGGTGAATAATGCGGGTCCAGTGGGGAAAGAAATTTTTGTGAACCCCTAAATAGAGTATGGTGCAAAAAATTAGAGATCTGAGTATATTATACATGGGGTTTTGAACATTATTATTTTCCTACAAAATATTTTTTCTCTACATGATCTTTCCTTATTTCTTCAGACTGGTTAGCGGTCAACCAAGTGTCAGGATTTGTTCACCTCGGCTATAATTTATTGCAGAGGTAGACGTGACTGACATCGCCCTATGAGCGATTTTGAGCCTTCTGACAAGACCCATAGTTGGCGACCACGTCTCTGCCCCGTATGTCATCACTGGCATACATACATATACGGTAATGATATGGCAAAGATAATTCTAGTTCAATTATATGGCAATTTTAATAGTCTTTATATCGACTGCCTCTGTGGTTTGGTGATACTGCGTACGCGGATGTCGCGAGTTCGATTTCCGCTCGATGCAATTATTTGTGTGCATCATTTTTATATATTTTATATAACACGCACCACTTACGAGGGCGCTGCGTACGCTCAACATGGTTTCCATTAAATTGGACATTTTCTCGTGCTCGCTGAACGAATTCACTAAGGCTGCGTATTGTGCACTATGTGTGTAGTAAAATGTTTAATTATAATAAGGTGTGTAAATTAGTTTAAGTCATTAAAAGTATGTTGTAAAGTATGTCTTATGTTAAAAAGTATTAATGTTCTACACTATTGTATTAGGGTTCACCTGTAAAAATAGTTGTATGTGTGTATAAATAAATAAATAAATAAATAAATAAATAAATATTTACTTTAGGTCTAGACGGCGTTGTATGTAGTTCTTGAAATACATACATACATAGCTTTACGCTTTTTATCTGCGAAGGGGTAGGCAGAGGTGTGTAACTACCTACTTTTCGCCATTATATATTTTAGGTCCCATGTAACAGAGGCCGAGCCTGTTGCCATATATTCGAATTCCAGACTCCGGGCTAATATTAAGAATATTTTGTCAGAAAAACCCAATATTGCCATATATACCCGACTGGATCGAACCCGAGACCTCTGCGTGGTAATCCGTACATAGTACCACAGAACCACAGGTATATTAATATTTACGTAACTCGCTGTCTCCTATAAGTCAAAGTCAAAGTCAAAGCATTTATTTCATTTAGATCATAAAGTATGATGCTTATGAAAAGTCAACATTACATTTTGTCAGCCAATTGACCTACAGCCAGTTCGCTGACGAGGTAGAGCTGTGAGAAGAACTGGCAAGAAACTCACGCCACTCTTTTCAATCGCCAGATAATTACAGTTATTTGAATGAGTTACAATTTAAACACTCAACGCAACCAAAGAACCATACAAAGTAATTATTTTAAATTAACTAATTAATATAATACTAAGATTAAAGAAAGAAAACAAGGAATTCAATTATTTAGTTTCAACTAGTATGGTAATTTGACTACGTATTTTAATTAAACTGGTAAATGCACCCCCTGGTCACATTGAACGACAAGGTAATACTGGATTGAATATTAAATGTAAGCCATGCCAAGATTGACCAGTCATCCCAAGTAGCACCCGTTCACGAGCATGACGCACGGGCCAGCCATCATCACCCTCGCCATATTAGAGGGAAGGTGATGACCCGGCCAATACGACACCACAAGCAATGACATTTTAGTGAGCATGACAATGCAGGGCATGGGTGGTAAAAGAACCCTAATAAAATGTATTATGCCTTACGAACTCGTAATGATCATGTTATGCATCTACTTCACATTAAACTTTTACTACAATAGTCAACATAATTACAATAATAGTCAATATAATTACTATAATAATAATCAATATATTGAATGATAATAATAGTCAATATAAGTACAATAATAAAAATATCAATATACTTAATGATAATAATAGTCAATAAAGCTACAACAATAATAATCAATATAACATTAATCTTGCATTAAACGAGCAACTATACCCATGCTGCTTTATCATTTAAATAATCATTAATAGTATAATAACCCTTTAGAATAAGGCGGTTTTTAACAGTTTGTTTGAATTTTTGTAGGGGTAGATTCATAATGTCAATGGGTAATTTGTTATAGAAACGTACACCTAGACCCGCAAATGAGTTGTTTACTTTATGTAGGCGATAATATGTACCAACTAATTTATGTTTACCTCGAGTATTCACAGAGTGCATGTCACAGTTTCTGGAATACAAGTCTATATTTTTCTTGATAAACATAATATTGGCGAAGATATACTGAGACGCCACCGTCAGAATACCTATTTCTTTAAAAATCTCTCTTAGTGAAACCCTAGGGCCCAAATTGTAAATAGATCGCACTGCTCGTTTTTGAATTATAAAAATTGACTCAATATCCGCAGACTTGCCCCAGAGCAGTATACCGTATGACATCACGCTATGGAAATAGCTGAAATAGACAAGTCTAGCTGTTTCTATGTCGGTAAACTGTCTTACCTTTCTTATCGCAAAGGCTGCGGAACTGAGTTTACCAGCAAGACACGATATTTGGGTACCCCATTGAAGCTTGTTATCTAAAGTTAAACCCAAAAAAACTGTAGACTCAACAAAGCTCAAAGTTTCATTATTTAAACTTATATTAATAGCTAGGCTTTTAGTATTGGGCATAGTAAATTTAACACATTTAGTTTTCTTTGAATTAAGCAGTAGGTTATTCGCACTAAACCAGTCCAGAACTTTCACTAGTGAGCTATTCACTTTATCAATGTTAGTTTCCTTACGATCCACTTTAAATAAAAGTGATGTGTCATCAGCGAACAGTACAATGTCGCAAAAATTCTGAATATGGAATGGCAAATCATTGATATAAATCAGAAAAAGAAAAGGGCCTAAAATGGAACCCTGTGGCACGCCCATAGCTACAGGTAATCCGGTAGACCTAGTTCCGTTTATATCAACATATTGTATTCTATTGCTTAAGTAAGTGGCAACTAGATTGAGTGCAGCATCCCTAATACCATAATGACTGAGTTTTCGTAGAAGCGTATTGTGTTCGACGCAATCAAAGGCTTTTGAAAGGTCACAGAAGACACCAATAGCATCCATCGAATTTTCCCAGGCACTATAAATATGCTTAATCAATGTAATACCTGCATCTATTGTAGAACGACCTTTAGTAAAGCCATATTGCTCTTTGTGTAACAATTTATTTGAGACAAAGTGACTTTCTAATTGCTGCAAAATTATTTTCTCAAACACTTTGCTAATAGCTGGCAATATGGAAATCGGTCTAAAGTTAGTTGCGTCACTTTTTGATCCATTTTTGAATAAAGGTATTACTTTACTGTGTTTCATCAGATCAGGAAACACGCCTGTGTCCACACATCTATTAAATATTGTGGCAAGGTGTGGAGCTATACTAGATATTATATTATTAATTAGATTCGTTGAAATACCCCATAAGTCAGCAGTTCTTTTTGAGTTAAGTGACTTAAACACTTTTATCACATCATTGGGGTTAATATACTTGAAACTAAATAAAACGCTGCACTCTCCCACGCTAACCCTAGCTAAAGTTTCGGCTTTGACTGGGCAAGAATCTAAGGACCTGGTTGCATTAACAGGTATGTTTATAAAGAAATTATTAAATGTTTGTGCTACATCTAAATTATCTGAAATAATTTTATTATTTACGTTAAGTTCAAAGTTAGTATCCCGCAATGTGGTTCGTCCAGTTTCATTGTTAATGATACTCCAAGTTGTTTTGATTTTATTGTCAGATTCTTTAATTTTATTACTTATGTATAAAGATTTGGCTGTGGTACAAGCCTTTTTAAAAATTTTTGAATAATTCCTAACGTAATCTACAAAGTTCGGATTTGTATTATATTTTTTCATACCATATAGTTCAAACAGTTTAGTTCTACTTTTATAGATGCCTGTTGTTGCCCAGTCACAAAATTTAATTTTAATATTTTTATTGAAAGTCTTGGGTTTAAAAATATTTTCATATTCTACCTTAATTAAATTAAACAAAGATAGGTAGAGGCTGTCAGGATCGTCGCGACTAAGATCTATATTGCTAACTTTAGTACTAATGTTCTCGCTAAAGTGTTTCAGGCGTTCAGAGGTCACTGGCCTACATGTGATCTTATAATTAACTTTAGGTATTTTAATTACAGGCAATTCAACCTTTTGCCCATAGTGATCAGATGTTAAATCATTCAATATAGAACTATTTAAAGACTGACAGTTGCAGAAAATATTATCTAGGCATGTAGCAGAATGAGTAGTAACTCTAGTAGGTTCATAGAATAAATAATGTAAGTCAAATGAGGTAAACAAGCTAATTAATCTACTACATATAGCTGATTCCTCAAGTAAGTTTACATTAAAATCACCACACACAACCACATGCCTGTTACAAATGCTCAAGCGTTTCAGTACATCCTCCATTACAGTTTCAAACAAGGTGAAGTCACTCTGTGGCGGTCTGTATACACACACAACAATATGTTGCTCAAGCTCCACACAAGATATTTCAATTGTGCGCTCAATGGAAAGCTGTACTATATCCTTACGCTCCTTATATTTTATACTATTACAAACATATACTAAAGAGCCACCATGTATAGCTTTCTTCCTAGCAAATGCACTACCAATACTGTAGTACTCATTGTTCATTATAAGTTGGTCACATTTCAGCCAATGTTCAGTGACACAGAAAATATGAATATTAAGTAATCTTAAAAATAATTCTATTTCTAGTTCCTTGCCGGATAAGCCCTGAATATTTTGGTGAACCAAGTTCAAATAAAATGACTCCTTATCCTTTGTCTCATCTACTAGTTTAAACTATTAGATGTATTGATATCAGTAGTTTCACTACTTTGTCCTACTAAATTCTTCAATACCCTACAGGTATCTGTGTCAGTAAATAAATTATATGCTAACAATTTAGCAATTTGTTTTTTGTAAAATGTTGGCAGATACATAGTATCTTTTGTCAATAAAAATTTACTAATAAATATATTTATGTCAAAAAATGTCATGAAGTCACTAAGGCGACTTGTAGTATTATAAATTAATAAATTCAATTTTTCAATATGCTTATTTTGTATATCCGATAAAGCATATGAATATGGTAAAGCACAAAAAATAAATTTACACCCTAAACTATCATAAAGTGAAGTCATTACTTCAGTTAACTGCAATATGTCTTTTTTTGTAGCATATAAACTGTTACCATATAAAACTATAACTGTTGATTCTTTGTTAAATCTAGTATTTTTGATATTACTAATTATACTACTTAATTTGGCTCCTGGTGAACAGATATTTGTGATTGGATGCTCATAGTTACTATTAATTAAACTGCTATATATAGATTAAACACCAACCCCTATACGGCTATTCTAACCAGATTTGTAGTCGACCGAGGTTATTGTAGTATGACAGTCCCACCGTTTTTAGTTTATCTTCAGTTACAATGTTACCTCTAAGTCCGTACGCCATTAACGTCCCATGTCGGGTTCAACGATTAACGCTGAGATAAATATTCAAAGCATGAAACGATAACTGGCAACGTTTGGGTTAAAACGCGCAAGCTTGCGTTAAAATTTATCGAGTTGATAATGTTTTTGTATCGAGTTAGGGGAGGAGTTTGTAATATTGTAGAAATTGAAATGACTGGAGATAAAATTCTTAGCTCAGAACTACATTTTTTGATGCCTTATTCTGAAAATATTCTTGTTCAAATCTGTTAACTGTGAAGTTTTTTTTATTGCTGTCTGTGGCAGAAAAGCAAACAGCCCACCTGCTGGTAAGTGGTAACTATCGCTCATGCACGCCTGTCCCTGGCATTTGCTCCTGCAATGCCAGGGACTATATGAAGCCGCTACTTACTGTGAAGGAGGCAATAGTAATATAATATAATAATAATAATATTCTACCACATTCACACAGCGCCACCTAGCCCCAAATTAAGCAATTATATTTGCTTGTGTTATGGTTACTAAACAACTGATATACTACTTATATACATTTTTTTTTGTAAATACATACATATTATAGATAAATTACACCCAGACACAGAACAAACAATCATGCATATCACACAACGGTTTGTCCTGGGTGGGAATCGAACCCACAACCTCCAGCTTAGCAGTCAGGGTCACTAACCACTAGACCAACAGGCCAGTCAATAGTACGGATACTATTACTCTTACGTCGATCTTCTATGAGAGGGTAGTACTTCCCCGGTCGTTCCGACCCTTTCATGCTGAAACCAGCGTGGATCTGCTTACCGTACTACGTAGCTACCAAATGGTAAAAATCATAACGGTTATAGTCAAATAAGTACTAGGCACCTGTCTGTATTTGTTAACCTGATTCTGTTATGTGTATATGTAAGGCACACAGTATCATAAACTTGTATGAGCATTAAGTAAATTTCTGACTTTCTCCCTTACTTATTTATGATTTAACAGGTGATTAGTTAATTTTTGGTTAGTAGTTATTTTTCAGAAACTGGGGAATATATATTAATTGGCTCACACAACAAAATACAAACGGAAAAGAACAAAGTAAATATATTAAATAATAATAATAATAATAATAATATTCTACCACATGCACACAGCGCCATTTAGCCCCAAATTAAATTAAATAGAAAGCTAGGTTGTAGGCCTGCGTATGTGATGCTCCAGATATTAAGTTTATTTATTTATTTATTTATTTATTTATTTATTTATTACTCTTAAACTTACATCTATCTTTACAGGCAAGCCTAATGCGACAGAGAAGTTGAGCTTTTTATCTAGTTTATAACTATATTTATTTCTACATCTTAATACATGATTAAAACTAACCTAAGTACTGCAGATGCAATAAGCAGTCTTAGTAAATTCGTTCAGTGCACATGAAAACAGATCTATCCGGTCAGACAGCGTGTTGAGCACACGCAACGCCCGCACAAGCGGCGCGCGCTGCAGCAGGTTGGTGCGTGCGCAAGGCACAACCAGCAGCGGCGGGCGTCGGCGACGCCCTCTGTATTCATCCGGAACGCACAGCTGAACCGTCTCTAAGATACCCGGATTGTGTATATTATATTATTATTATTATATTATTATTGTATCTTACCGCGTATTACACTAAATATGTAGGTGGCGAGAGCTACCTCCCTTCTTAATTCGAGTCTGTAATAACCCACCATTCCCATAACAAATAAAGTAGGATACAGTAGTGGGTACCCTGGGAACACGCCATACTGCTAAGTTAAGTTAAGTTAGTTGTGATAATACAAAAATATGAATAATTATAACAATTTGTTGTCAATAACAAACACATAATAGGTGTATAGGCCCTAGGTTGCACACTAGGATGTACGAATGTACGAGTATATAATTGTGTTTTATATTAACCGGATTTGGAATTGATGATTTTTTTTTTATATATTAGAGCCTAATAAAGTGACTCCATGATGATGGTAAGCAGTCAGTGGAATCCAGAAGTGGTGGCCACTATACCAAAAGCCATCGTCTTAAACTGCTGGTATGGTGGCCTCCACTATGACGGCTGGGAATGGGGTTAGGGGAACGGAATGAGGGAGGTGAGGAAAGAGGAAAGGGGGGAAATTGGGCCTCCGGCGCTCTCACTTACCGAACGAAACGCAGTAGTACGGATACTACTACTCTTAAGTCGATCTTCTATGAGAGGGTAGTACTTCCCCGGACGATCCGGCCCATTCATGTTGAAATCAGCGTGGATCTACTACCGTACCATGATACATGTAATCTGTCAAATTTACCAAGACTACTATGAAGTATGTCTAAGGTAGAAGGACATCGATTGAAAAGCATGGAGAGATACCCACAGTCACAACACTTAACCAGTGGGTTGTTCATCGCGACTAACTACAAGCCTGTTTTTCGTTTACAATTTGTACATTTCTAACATAACATTTGTTGGTAATAATTTGTCATAATTCAAAATAACAGTAAGGCATCGATTATTTAACGGCTGACATTATGAGGTTGACGCAACAGTTAGTCATGTTGATCTTTGAACTTAAAGATACGTTATCAAATACTGATGAATTACATTAATTTACTGTTATCTTTATAGTTGTTATAGGTTTACTTTCTTCAAAAAATGTATTGTCTTAGGTGAGATATTGAATTTAATTTTATATGTGAACGATCGTTTGTCTCAATAGTGACAGCTGTGTAGTGTGATAAAATTTAGCTCTCAGAGTAAATGTCAGGGACGTTGTTTATTTTCCTTTTTCCTCCTGACCAAAATGATTTACTAAACTGGTTTGGCTACAAGGAATTAAGTTTCGTAATGATCAAACTGTAAATTATATCAATTGTTTAAAACAAATTTCTACAACCATAACAAACTATGAAATGAAATGAAATGAAATATGTTTATTCATATAGACACTTATGAACGTCAAAGTTTACAATATGTCAGCAAATTAACCTACAGCCAGTTCGCTGACGAAGTAGAGCCATGAGAAGAACTGGCAAGAAACCCAGGCCACTCTTTTTAATCGCCAGGTTATTACAATTTTTGTAAGTTACAGTTTAAATTCATTATTATGGCTGCGGGTAGACCATGGGGGTCTTACCCGAATCTACTCGTGCCTTTACAGGTCTCCGGCCAGTGATATGGGAGTCACCCAAATAACCGAGAACGTCCAAGGGGGGATTGACCAAATATTGGAACAGCATCCGTCTGCGGAGGTGGTGGTCCTAGGTGATTTCAACGTTCACCATAAAGAATGGCTGGGGTCCCGGACCACTGACCTCCCGGGCAGAACTGTCTTCAATATGGCCTCGGCCTATGGCCTCTCTCAACTGGTAATGCAGCCCACCCGCATTCCAGACGTAGAGGGTCATGAACCTTCTTTGTTGGATCTTCTGCTGACTACTCACCCAAACGGCTATGGGGTAGTGGTCGATGCTCCACTCGGATCATCTGACCACTGCCTTATCCGTAGTAAAGCCCCTGTTGTGAGACCCGATCGCTCTTCGGCAACCGGGTCTCGCAGAGTCTGGCGATATAGCTCAGCAGATTGGGATGGGCTTCGTGAATTTTTCGCGTCCTACCCATGGAAGCGGCTTTGCTTCTCCTCCGGAAATCCCGACACATGTGCGGACTGCATTACCGATACGGTGCTTCAGGGGATGGAATTATTCATCCCCAACGCAAAAATTCCGGTCGGCGGTCGCAGTCGCCCCTGGTTTAACAAAACCTGCAGGCAGGCGACGCACCTTAAGCAGTCCGCATATAGGGCCTGGAACAGTGCTAGGCAACGCCAGGACCCGCGGGTCAGGGAAGAGAAGCGTAAGTTCAATGCCGCTTCCAGATTCAACAAGAAGGTTATCGCTGAGGCCAAAGCAGAACACGTTGCCAGAATTGGCGAGAGGCTAGAAAGCTATCCTTCAGGGAGCCGTGCATTCTGGTCTCTCGCCAAGGCTGCCCAAGGCAACTTCTGCTCGTCCAATCTCCCGCCACTGCGCAAACAAGACGACATACTGGTCCATAGTGCAAAGGAAAAGGCTGACACTTTAGGCCAATTCTTTGCCTCGAACTCGACTCTAGACGACGGGGGAGTCACACCACCCAACAACTCGCGGTGTGAAAGCTCAATGCCGGAAATCCGCATCACTCAACGCGCGGTCAGGCGAGAGCTCAGGCTCCTAGATGTCAACAAGTCGAGTGGACCAGATGGCGTCCCCGCAGTGGTTCTGAAGACGTGCGCCCCTGAGTTGACTCCCGTTTTAACGCGCCTTTATCGTCTCTCATATAACGCTAATAGGGTTCCATCTTCGTGGAAGGTAGCTAACGTCCACCCGATCCCTAAAAAGGGTGACCGGTCGGACCCGTCAAACTACAGACCGATAGCGATAACATCCTTGCTGTCCAAGGTTCTGGAACGAGTTATCAACTCCCAACTCCTGAGGTACCTTGAGGAGCACCAGCTGATAAGCGACCGCCAGTACGGTTTCCGTAACGGTCGGTCAGCTGGTGATCTTCTCGTGTACCTCACACACCGTTGGGCAGAAGCCTTGGAGGGCAAGGGTGAAGCTCTGGCTGTCAGCCTTGATATTGCCAAGGCGTTTGACAGGGTCTGGCACAAAGCACTTCTATCGAAGCTACCATCCTATGGAATCCCCGAGGGACTCTGCAGATGGATCGCCAGCTTCCTGGATGGTCGGAGCATTAGGGTCGTTGTTGATGGTGCTTGCTCCGATACCATGATGGTTAATGCTGGCGTACCACAAGGCTCAGTGCTTTCCCCAACGCTGTTTATTCTGCATATCAATGACATGTTAACCATTGAGAACATGCATTGCTATGCAGATGACAGCACGGGTGACGCGCGGTACACTAGCCAACAGAATGTCCCTCGGAGCTCCGTGCATGAGAGACGGTTACAACTTGTGTCTGAAGTTGAGGGCTCTCTCGGGCGGGCTCTCGAATGGGGTGAGAAGAACTTAGTTCATTTCAACCCCACGAAGACACAAGTATGCGCGTTCACTGCGAAGAAGGACCCTTTTGTTATGGCGCCTCAGTTCCAAGGAGTTTCTCTCCGTATCTCCGATGACATTGGGATCCTCGGCGTTCAAATATCCAGCAAGGTCCAATTTGGGAGTCATTTGGAAAACAAAGCCAAACTGGCGAGCAAAAAGCTGGGCGTCCTGAACAGAGCCAGACGGTACTTTACGTCATCTCAACGGCTTGTGCTATACAAAGCACAAGTCCGACCGCACGTGGAGTACTGTTCTCACCTGTGGGCAGGAGCCCCCAAATACCAGCTCGACCCACTTGACTCCCTCCAACGGCGAGCTGTTCGAATCGTCGATGATCCCAATCTCACAGACAAATTGGAGTCACTGGAGCAGCGGAGGGACTTTGGCTCTCTATGCGTGCTCTATCGTATGTTCAACGGGGAGTGCTCTGAGGAACTGTTTGACTTGGTGCCATCGTCTCCTTTCTATCATCGCACCACTCGACATCGCAGCAAAGTTCATCCATACTACCTGGACACGATCTCGTCTAGCACGGTTCGTTTTCAGCGTTCATTTCTCCCACGTACGTGCAGGCTCTGGAACGAACTACCAGCTGCGGTGTTTCCCGAGCGCTATGACATGTCCTTCTTCAAACGAGGTTTAAAGAGAGCATTAATATCACGGTAGGCAGCGGCTTCGCAGAGCCCCTGGCATTGCAGAAGTCTATGAGCGACAGTTTCCACTTACCATCAGGTGGGCTGTTGGCTCGTCTGCCACTATAGGCAATAAAAAAAAAAAAAAAAAAAAAAAATCAAGTAGCATGCAAAGTGACGCAGGCAATACACTTAACTCTATAGATACTTAATTACTTACAGCTTTCTATGTTCTAAAGAAAAATTAAAAAGTAAAATGTGTGCTTTACAGGCTGCCTCAATTTGCATATTGCTACAAAAGGTAAAGGCAACATGTGATAAATGTTTCTATCAAACTTTTATCCGTTATGTTCAAGTACTAAAACTCTTCAAATGAGTTTCTACGTGTTTGGCTACGAGGAATCGCATTTCCTAGTAGCCAAACCAGTTTGGCAAATCAGGTTCACGACGAGAAAATAGAGGTTTATTTTAATCAGTACAAATATTATATTTGGTGATACAAATTGTTGTAGTCATCAACGAATGAATCATTGAGGTGTACAACCTCTTTTACTATTGGTTTCAGTCGCCTCCGAATACTTAAGTGTGAAGCACTTTTGCCTACTTCTTCAGAAGGAAACAACGATTATAGAAACAAAAACATAAAACAATATAAGCCGAGAAACGTCGATTTTGTGCCACAATATTTAAAATTGTAAATTTTATCACATACTAGCTAGCTGCTGCTCTGCGCCCATCGTCAGTAGCTTGATGTTACATAGCCTCTAACCTTTCTATCATGCGCAAAAAGATTTTTTTAAATCCGACTGGTAGTTCAAGATATTAGCGCGTTCAAACAAACAAACAAACAAACAAACAAACTCTTCCGCCTTTTATAATAGTATAAAGTGTAGATCATTTCACACCATTTTTCTACTATAAATATTAATACATTTATTAATATCATTCAAAACATAAACATTTGCACATAATGCAAAGTATTTCTATCGGTCGCGATTTACCTTACTTTGCATACAATAATAAGATATTGGACAGTTTAAATAGACTTTTGCCCTCGCCTTAGGCTAAAAGAGGGAACATACACTTCCATGGGTACTCCTACATACCTATATTGCTCATACGCGAGGGCTTTCTGTGATATTGAGGGATAAAACAAGCGACCAGGATATAAATATTTCTTTTGCTATGTTGAGTATCGTCATTGGGTATTTTAGATAATTATTAGGTATTTGAAGATTTAGATACCTCTCTGTACAAGAATGACCGGTTATTTAGAATTATTTCTTATTAACTATGTCCGCAGCTCCAACTGCATGAATGTCGGCCATACTTTCATCGCCTATTTCAAACCCATTGAAACAATTATTTCGAAAAAAGATAGCCTGATTTTTTCCTAGGTCTAATCTACCTCTATACCAAATTTCATCAAAATCGGTTCAGTGATTTAGGTGTGGAAGGGTGCCAAACAGACAGAGTTACTTTCGCATTTATAATATTAGAATGGATTTTTGAAGACAACTCCCGGACTACGAAACAAGCCATGTGTCACGACAGACTCTATACAATTACCGGACACAAAGTACACACAGACTCGGAACAAATATTTGTGGATCGAACCCACAACCTTGTACACAGAACTGCAGTCGCTTGCACTTCTACTGCACCATAGAGACATGAAAATATTATCTACTACCTTGTTTATTTTTGGAGCAAATCAAATCAAATAATTTATTTAGTTTAAATAGAAGTACAATTTTTAGTAGCCTAATATTAATACAAAACAGGTATAATAATGTTAGGTGCCTGTACTAGGAGTAATCCTGTATCACAGGCAGTTTATATGCTAATTTTATAGTAACAGATACATTTACACTTTAAATTGTTTAGCAATGAAATATATATATTATAAACATAACAATAAAATTAAAAATATATTAACTTAATTATCTATTGTAAATAAATTTGTTTGATTATTTTGGCAAGTCTTATAATATTAAACTTGTGTAAGTATACTAAATTATCTTACAAAATAGAAATAATTAGATTCTTATTATAAATTTTAAAAATAAGAGTTATTTAAATTTATTGCTTGCGAATTATTATTTACATAAGTGAGATATGGAAGTATAGTCATCATCAGTATTTTATAATCTAGGTTAAAGCCAATAATGTTCTCACATCACTTTTCCTGCTTTCTGGGTGCCTCCCTCTACAATACAATAAATCGTATTCTCTCAATTTATGATCATACTACGTCTGAATGCACGTTATAATAAAATGGTTAAAAGAACTGGACTATCGTTTAACTGAAAGCTTACTGCATAACTAATAGTATTAACTAATAATATTTAAATAATATATACAAAACAACTTTTAAACTCGATTACACATTATTTACATATTTACTTACATTTTGCTCTCACTCAATCATCACACACACACATATTCACACACGAAGATTCTTGCGAGGTTTCCGGCATGTAATTTTAGTTGTCTTATCCTTAATTTCTCTTATTATTGTGCATGTATCTCATGTTGATATTTCTGTATCTTCTCCGACGAATTGTAATATATTTATGTCTCTGAGTTACATTAACAGTTTATATAACAACAAAGAAAGGCTCTAGCAGGGTGAGTGCCTGGTGATCTGAGCTACAGGCTCACGCCTATTTCAGACACCAGTCCTCTTACAATTACTGTTTTTAATTTGTAAAAATTGTTGATGTAAGTTTTATTGATTTGTGATTGTGAGAAGAAAATAAAGAATTATGATTATTATTATTAATGTGTATTTCACGTCTGAGGCTACTCATGTTTATATTAAATAAACAATTTATTATTATTACTAGCTTTCGGCAGTGCGGTTTCTCCCGCGACTTTGCTTACTGCTCTGTTTCGTCGCCAGTAGATGTTACATAGGTAATAACCTTCATAAAGAACTGGGCTATCAAACGCAAAAATAATTATTCAAATCCGAGGTAGTTTCAGAGATAAGCACGTTCAAACTAACACAACTAAAACGAGGTGGCAGCACCGATGCGTCAGGTCTAGCTGTCAAGCGCTTTTTGAAAGTTAACCTCTAATTACCAATGTAAAAGTTGTATTGGCGCCAACTGATGGCAAACATTTTCCCAAACACCCTCATTTCTAACTAACATAAGGGTCTACGGTCATTGAACATCGATAAACCCGAATAAGTGCCAAGCTATCATACTGGGTAGCCAACGGCTCACGAGTAGGTTGAACACAGTGAATCTTCCACCCATTGTTTTTGATGGTTCAGTCATTACCCTGTGCTCAACCGTAAAGAACCTTGGCTTGTACATTGATTCTACCCTGAGTTGGAAAGCTCAAGTATCGCAAGTAAGTCAAAAAGTTACCGGTACCCTGCGCGCTCTATACCGACTCAAAAATTTCCTTCCATATAAAACTAAGGTAATGCTTGTGCAGTCTTTGATTTTTCCGCAAGTCGACTATGGTGATGTGTGTTATTTCGACCTGAATGCAGATCTTCTCAACAAATTAGACCGTCTTCTTAATAACTGCATTCGATTCGTTTTTAATCTTCGTAAGTATGATCATGTATCTACTTATCGTTCTCAACTAAAATGGCTACCTATTGTCCAACGCCGTAGATTGCGTGCTCTCACTACCCTCTATTCCATCCTGACTTCGCCTACTCCTCCGCCCTACTTAACGCCTTACTTTCAGTATCTTAACTCTGTTCATGAACGAAACCTTCGTTCTGCCAATAATCTCCTCCTTTTATGTCCTTCACACACGTCTAACTTTATTCACTCCTCTTTCCCTGTTCAATCCATTCTTCTTTGGAACTCCCTCCCTCTTGAAATCAGGACGTCCACAAACCGTCATGCATTTAAAATAAAAGTTCGGAACTTGCTTCTGAGCAACTAAAATGGCAGTTTCGTCACAGCTCTGGTATTGTCACATCTCCTCTATAAATATATTTTTTTTTTGTTAATTTTTATTAATATGTATATAAATTGTGTGTATTATTATATATTTATATATGTAGGTATATATATTATTATGTAGTTATGTGTAGTATATATTTATATATTATGCAAATAATGTACTTCTTACTCAACTCTAAATTTATTTATTTGTGCACCTGCTTCGAAATATCTCTGCATCACCCTATGGTAGACTGGTAGAGAATGCCTCAGGCATTAAGTCCGCCATTACATATTGTATGTATAAAGTTGATAAATAAATAAATAAATAAATAAATAAACTAATAAAAACAATAGGTCGTTATTGAAATAAGTCCATGTGCGTCCACCCCATAACACAGGATTATGGTAAACAGTACTCAGCACTATGGCTTATGGGTATTATCGGAGATCCACTGTCTTTCCGAGATTCTTTCAGTCAGCGATTTTATTAGTTTTATTACGACTAGTAAATATGTTATTTATGTAAGTGAAAACTAGGCTTAGTTTTTCAACTACACAACGCTTTTTTATATTAACCTACCAAAGTGACTCCACTCAGCCTGATGGTAAGCGGTATCCAGAAGTGGTGGACACCATTCGTAAACCCAGACTACTGGTACAGTGGCCTCCACTATGGCGGCTTAGTGAGATGCTTTTTTACGCACCGCTTAAAGGACCCAGGATTGTAATCAGATGGGAACACAAATGCGCTGGTAAAGAGTTCCAGGCCTTATTTGAGCGACAAAAGTATGAAGTGCTGAACCGTTTGGTTTGAGACCCTTTAGACGCTATCTAAACCAAAAGTCAGCATATGTTATAGCTTGTAGTATGTATTCTAATATAAATAAACATATTTATATACTTTTTCTTGTAAATCTGTACATATATTATTACACATAGACACACCCAGGTCAGTTAAAATATTCATGTTCATGCACACAACACTGAGCGGGAATCGAACGCGCTTCCTCTGGGTGGCAGTTAATACCACTGAACCATAGAGGTAGTTAATTTATAAGTGAATCTAACTTTAAAGTACAAAAGTTCTAGACAAATATAGTACAGTGTGATTTCCCGTAGGAGATTTTAGCATTCATTGAAGCACGGCTGCGGCTCTCGCGGCTTTAAAAAACTAACATAGGAAACAGCCAAGCAGTGTTGTATTCCTGACGGAGAGAGTTTCTAGTGCCTCAGAAGTCTTATATTAGCAATAAAACAAAATTTGTTATCAGTTGCAAGTTCAATTTTTTATTACTTGATCAGTAGATATGTGCTTATTAGCTGTGCTACTTAATCCAATATTTTTGTTTATTTTTGTTACTACCTACCAGCAGACAAGCTACTCACACGTTTACTATCACTATCCATAAGAAAATTAAGGTTAATGCTAATTAAATGCTAATCTGTTTAATATTTTTGTAGTTGACAAATATTTTATTTTATCATATAAATTTTTTTAGCATCAGTACTAAGTGGCAATTATCATACAAAAATTACCTACCTCAATAGATTAAGCATTTACCTTTCTGTCTTAGACTAGAATCACTTTAGAATACCAGCTTTTTTATAACACAAACAACTTTTTAATTATAAGCTTCTCTAAACCAATATTTAGTTTCATCGTTATCAAATTATAGTAGTCTAACACTTTATTTTATCAACATAAAGCTAACAACTTCAATTTATCTTAAAGAGAAAATATATTAAAATACAATTAGTTTATTGAAAAGGATCTTCAACCCACATTGCCAATCTAGAAATTTATATAGATTAAAAAAGTACATAAACGTTTTACAACGTGTGAACTCGCCCCACAATCTGGGATTACGGTACTTCATAAAGCTACCAAATACCCATTAACTTTTTAAAAAGGTTTCTCATTAAACAGCAAACAATAGCAAACAGTGTGCGGTCTGGGTGCTTGCCGGCGATTTTCGTTTGTTTATTCACCAGCTTAGGGGACGAAAGGGCCCAAGATTAACCGGGATAGTTTCACAAACACTCATTCATTCGGCCGGCCCCATTCAGCCGCGCTTTAATAAGAGACCGACACGATAAGCAGCTTACTTTCTCAAATACCGGAAATTTAGTTTCCGGACTACCTACGGTTTTAAGATTTCCGATTAAAGACGCTGACAAACATGTACTTTCAGTTCGGCTCTAAACCCTCATTTTGCTTTGAAATAAAACAAAGACTGTATTAGAGCAGTCCAACAGCGAATAATCTGCCTCGTTAAGGCGGCTGCCGATGAGGCATCATTACGATTTTGAATACGTGCATTGATGAGGTTTCCTACAAAGGAAGTCTTTATCATAGCACACGCTCACGTGCTCACCGGGGCACGCTTGCAAATTCCATGAAGTCGTTCCTGACTGACCCAAGGCTTTAATAATCAACACCAAACTGTTGAGCAAATCCAAAGGGCGCCAATTCTGATGATACGCTAACGACTGAAACAATAAACAGCAATTATATTAATTAAAAAGCAATTTACTATGAGTCAAACAACGCATAAACAGTGTAATGATTGTTTTATTACTAAACAAGAAGTAAAAGATCCCAGTAGCTTAATAGAGTTCCAAAATTAATCAAAGCTTAAGACGTTCGGTGGAGGAATTCTCAACGCATCGCTGACTCTTCATTCCCGCAATAAAATAAATAATTCGTGGGGCGAAATGTTCAAAGTTTCACTCGGTCCGACCCTCGTAGGTTCTCGCTGCCCTAATTAGGGAATGCACTCGAGTGTCCCTTCGGTTTACGAGCAGAGGTCAATAGATAGAGGGCCTCAGTTGAGGCAAATGACCGTAGTTCGAATCTAAGACGATCTGCGGTCGCCGCTGAATTCAACATTATTGCGCACGGATCCTTCATTTTTATTTTGTGGCGTCAGCGTTTAGGTACGCTTATCCCATGTCGACTTTTTACGGTTATAAAATGTGTTTACGTGCATCGAACTATCGTAAAACTACTGTCTCTTGAGTATTGTATGTTGAATATAAGTAGTTAAACCAAAAATAATACGTGTGGTACGATAAAAATATATAAAAACGATTAAAAATAACTATAATTACATACCTTTCCGAGGTCATAACAGCTGAATATCTGCTTTATGTCTCCGTTTAGGAAACGTGCCTGCAAATTCCGCGTCGCATCGCTATTACTAATAAACATACAATAAATTTTAATACGCCTTTTATTATTACTATTGAACCGTATGAAGTAAAATTGTATATTGAATATACAACTTTACTTGATACGGTTCAATATGCCAAAATGTTAATTTCGTACAAAAATGATGCTTAAGTAAGATTTAGGTCTACCTATCACTAAAAATCATAAAAAAAATAATTTTCAACAAAAAAAACCGATTTCAAACAGGAAGGAAGCTAAAAAGTAAAAATAAATTTACTTAGCACAAAGGAATTCGTATTTTGATTTAGATAATCAGAAATGATTAAATAAATATTTTATAAGTTTGAAGTTGGTGCCAAGTAAATACTATAAGAACCTTACTACAATAGCAAATTAAGATTGATAAACCTATAGCTAATTATTGTTTTATTTGGCACCAACTTCAAAATTTGAAAATACTTATTTAATCATTTCCGCCACTTCTGTTGAAGTCGGTTTTTTTTTGATAAAAATATTTTATTTGGCGAATTATTGCTTATTATATTTAACAACTATATTACCGTGGCGCGAATTCACCTACATCTTTGCTTACTGCACTGCTCCCGTTGCCTGTAGCCGGATGTTACATAGCCTATAACCTTACTCGAGAACTAGGCTGTCATACGCCAAATGAATTTTAAAAATCCGATAGGTAATTACAGAGATTATCTCGTCCAAACAAACAAGTAAACATACTTTATGGCTTTGAATAATTGTAAAGATAATATAATTAATGGTCAAAGTCTAAAACGATTTATAAAGGTATAGCAGTAACTTGATTATATCACGTTACTAATTTAAGTCTATAGAAGTTAAATCAAACGTCATGATACGCTTTGGGTATTTTTAGGTCATGCATTCTGCCGTTGGCAATAATGGCGATGGTAAAATGCACTTTTAAGCATATCAACAATTTTTATCAAACGATCCGATATGCGTAGAGAAGGCTTTATATTAACAAGAATCCTTTAGCTTTTGAGCCTAATTACAAGAATCTCGCTAGCCCAGAAATCGCATTTCAGATTTATATAGTTTGATTATATGGGTCACCTAGCTATATCGAAATGAAAAACAAAAATGTCTTCAAGTTGTAGACTTATTTTATTTATTATATAATAAAGAGTATATAATAAACGTATGAGATAACACAAAGTCCCACAAAACTGTATAAATAGTTTGTCTGTGGGATCAAATACTTACTTAGTATATAAGTATACTAAAATCTATTTAAAATGTTTTTAAAATGAAGTGCTGTTTATATGTAAACTAGCTTTAGCTTTCCGTGGCGTGTTTTCACCCGCGTCTTTGCTTACTGCTCTGATCCTGTCGCCAGTAGCGTGATGTTACATTGTCTATAACCTTTCTTAAGCACTGAGCTATCATAAGCAAAAAGAATTTTCAAATCCGAGTGGTAGTTCCAGAGTTTAGCGCGTTCAAACAAACAAACACTTCCTCTATATATAATGGTATAGATTGTAACAAATAAAGGTTCTTTATGGTAACTTGATTATAAGGTATTTCCTTAACTTAGTTTTAATTACATTACAATTTTTTTTTTTTATTAAATTTTTTTAACTTTATTATTTATTTATAAAAATCTTTAATAAAAAAGTTTTAATTTAACTTTTAAAATTTTCGTCTGTGATGACCGCTGGTAAACTGTTTATATTATGTTGTTCTGCTAGTGTCCTATCTCCGTACACAATATCACCCTAGGTACAACAAATTTACCCGAGGTCATCGCTCTAGTATTATAATTATTGTTTACATGAATTAACAACAACATCTTTATCATTTTCTTCTAAACTTAGAGTAGACTTCTTTGAGGTACTTAAGACTATCACTGTACCAGAGCGGACCCATGTGGGACTCAGCATCTATTACCAATAACGTTGGTGTTGAAAAATTTGTTCGATGCCACTCCACCGGCGGATTGGTAAAGCTTGGCGTGGGATTCCTGTAATCAAAAACGATAACAAAATATTCAGTTTTAATTTATATTAACCGTACATAATATCTACTACAAGTAGTTTCTTAAACAACTTACCCATATTTCGCGAAATTCGTCCACATTGTTGTCATATGCTCGACCATCTTATTCTCAAACAACGTCGGGATTATATCTTGAGAGAACAAGTAAAACAGTTCATCGCTATGAGTGGCTCCCTTTACGTACCCTAACTGAGGTGCCATGAAAGTCTTTGGAAGATTTCTTCTTCCATCATATTGGAACAGATAATTGTAAATAGGATTTTCATTTGTCTTAAGAAGTAATTCAGTTTCTTCAAGAGATGGAAATATCAATGTGACCTCACCAGCGAATTTCGAGATCTTAGCCATTGTCTCTAGTGATATTTCTTCACCTTCCATGTATATTCTTTTCAACTCGTTAGCTATTTCTAGTCTATCTTTCTCAGAAGGAATTTCTAAATTTTTCGGTAATGATTTCTCTAACCTTATTTGAGGAATCATGGTATTATTATCCAAAGCCATTATTAGTAAACCTTCCTCATTGTTGCTACCTATTATCATGGGCACCTTGTTGTAATCTCCTCTGGACAAAATATCGTAAGGTTTCTCTGTTAAAAAAGGCTCTTCACCCTCTATTATATTCTCAGCGCACGGGGTGTACAGAATCTCAGAAGGGAGAAAGTTTCCTTCTTTTCTCGGTACCCTAGTCACTGTTAGATCTTTATCAGACTTTGTCATGAAAAACTTGTACAATTCATATGGATCCTGTGATTCATATAACATTACTTTTGCTAGAAGACTTGCCAGGAATACAGGTCGATATTGAAAACTCCAATAAGCTAACGCTGATCCACTCTGTGTTATACCTTTGTGAAAAAGACCTTTAGACATTGGAGAATATACGTGAAATGATACAGAGGCTGCTCCAGCACTTTCACCGAATATTGTGACATTATCTGGATCACCACCAAACTTTTGAATGTTCTTTTGGATCCATCTCAGCGCTGCCACTTGGTCTTTCATAGCAGCGTTGCCTGGTGCTTCTTTTATACCGAGACATAGAAAACCTTGAATATTAAGTCTGTAGTTAAAAGTTACTAGGATCACATCTTTGGATACTAAGTACCTTGGTCCGTAAAATAATTTACTTCCTGAGCCTTTGTAGAACGCTCCACCGTGGATGAAAACCATAACAGGTAGCTTGAAACCCGGTGATATATTTAGTGGAGTGTATACGTTCAATGTGAGACAATCTGTAGTACCTACTGTTCCACCTTCGATTATATTTTGGATACATCGGATATTTTCAACAGTGGCATCGAATACACCTTCCCATTTTGGCTCTGGTCCTGGACCCTGCAAAATGACATCTTTTTATTATTTTATACAGATTTATAGCATCCAAGCAGACAGCTTGTCTGATGGTCGAAAGACACAGCAGCCTATCAACACTTATATTACCAGGATCAGCACTCACACTGCTATCCTAAACAAAGGTCATTTTTCAGAATCAGAACCAGAACTTCATTTGTGAATCATAGGTGATGTGTACAATGGTGTTTCTAAATCTATTCGTATGTATTCACTATGAAATGTCTTTTGGACTTAAAATATTTAAAATTCTTTGAGATGAGAACGAAAATTAACGTTGTTTCAGCTGCTATAATTAGTATTATCACAATTCTAAACATTGGCTTTCACATATGAATTATGTATGAATTAGCCGTAGTTTTTTTTCATTCACCATCGCTTTCAATTAATATTACATGACACAATCAACAAGAAAAGAGTAGTGTTGCTGGACATAGTAGTTGTCTTCCAACCGGATTTTAGCCGGTAAGTTGGGAATAAATCGTTTCTTACGACACCCACGCAAAGAGGGTGATTCAATATTAGATTATCTATAACAACCCAGAGGCCCTAGACAAGTGTCAAAGATTTCTATTCTATTCATAGAATAGATACAAAAATGTATGAGATTGACATAAGCGTTGGCGTTAGCTTATGTCAATCTCATACATTTTTTAATCTGTTCTATGAATAGAATAGAAATCTTTGACACTTGTCTAGGGCCTCTGAGGGCTTATACTATAGACTAAACAAATTATGGTGGCGTTAGCTTATGTCAATTTCTCATATCATATAAGTGACTTGTCTAGGCCCTTTGATTACACTGCCATTTTACGAGTATAACTGAGGTAAATTTCTTCTTTAGCTGATGAGGCAAAATTATTTATGGAATAAACAAAAAAATAACTTACTTGAAACCTTTCTTTTATAGTAGCATACGGTATACCGGAGTACTGCGCATGCGATCCATCAGGAGCTATCACTCCTCGGACCAGTCCATTGGTTAACTGCAGCGTAGTGGTTGGCTGGGGTACCAAACGGGCTGCCCATAGCGACCATAACACCAACCACTTTACACTCCACAGACCCATCACTCTATTGTGTGTTATTTTGAGCGTCATTGTTAGTTTTTGTATCACATTAATTCTGTGGTTGATAAATGCACTACTTCATGGATGCACTGTTTCATGGATGCACTGATTCATGGATGCACTGGTTCATGGATTCATTGATTCATGGATTGAATGGTTCACATTAAACATGGGTTTTTTGTTAATATACTGTTATTAAATTTTTTATTATATATCTGTATATTACTTCACACATCAAATCATAATCATCATTAAATTAATCTACTTATATACTTGGAGCCCGTAATTAGTGTCAATAAATTTAATTATTCGTTCCCACGAGCATTAAATAATTCTATTTATATAGTTGGAGGCCTCATTAGTAATAAGAAATTTAATTATTCGTTTCCACAAAAGTTGAATTTATCTAGAGTTAGAGAATTCATTCAAAAAAATGCAAGCAGCAAATATAGGTACGCCAATATAAAATTTATTTGGATACTAAGCTTTGTTATTTTAATAACAGTCCAATTAATAATATTTCGTAATTATTTATCATAATATCGTTAGGAAATATCTGATAATATTTAATATAGTATTATCATGTCTTGGTCTTCGATCGATAATTGTATAAACGATGTGACCCTGAGTTCTATCAAGCTTATACTGTCTCTTTCCTAATGCCAACATGATGCTGCCTTCTTCGAAAATAGCTTATGTCACACACCGTATCTAACAAGCCTGACTAGTTGGACTTATCGAAGTCAAAGACAATTATTCATTTGGGTTAATTGAAATATCACTTAAGAACGTGTAAATCACAAAATGCTACATATCTTTATTGTTAAATATCTACTCATTTTTGAAATTATTATAAGAAGCCATAACTATTTACGCCTTTATTAGGTAGCTTATACAAAATAGGTGTGAACCCTTATAATAATTATTACACAAGTAGACCCATTTAACAATAAAGTTATGTCTACAAATAATAATTACAGAATGTCAGCCAATTAACCTACACTATCAATTTCAAAGACCGATAACGTCTGTCTAAGATTCTGGAACGAGTTAATAACCCTTAAATAAAGGAATATCTGTGATCGATTAATTTGAATTTGAACGTAGTCTACCCAAAGCACCAGTCCAAAGAGCACCTGCGCGTTGAGCACCTAGCCTAGTCCACGTTAAGCACCTATAAAAAAATTTGACAGATTTTTGACAGGTGCTCTTTGTGGTAAAAAAATTTGATAAATGCTCAACATGGAGGTGCTCAACGTGCAGGTGCTTCTCGGACGGGTGGACTATGACCGAATGTGTATTTATTGTCTATATTCATTTATGCAACAAAGCAAGTAAAAAATCAGCTGATCCATAGTGGTCAACGGTCAAGACCACTCGGTTTTGTATATTACGTGATGCCTAAACCTAACGCATTCAACAGTCCATATTCTGTTTGACATTTATTGCATTTTCAAAAGCAGATTGGGATTTTCACTTATATTTTTTATAAGTGCTGGTTCCCCACAAAGCTTTCCTTCGCTATAAGTCAGTAATGTCCAAAATAAACTTAGTACATATGAATTTAAAGTCATACCTGTACATAAGAGTATTTTTTGTGTATACCATCATGTATTTTTTTTTTGTAGTATATAAGTAGCAAGTTGTGTTTGAAAACCAGCGCCAAGCATTAGCCTGGCATTATGTCAAACCAGAACCTTTTTAGCAGCACCATGAGGCCATATCACCTTGGTACTAACGCACTTGTCTGTCCTTTGTGTTTAAACCTACTCTTTAATCGCGTTAATAATGTACCTACTCTGTGTCTTGTTTTTTTTTTCTTAATGTATCTCGTGTGTGTTGCTAAATAAATGTTTTCTTTCTTTCTTTTTTTCTTTGATATTCCAACCATTAAATATTTGACCAGTGATTAATATGTAAAGGTCACATTCAGTAAAATATTAATATTAAACCGCAACTTTGACTATAGAAGCCTAATGCAGTTTAAAAAACTAATTAAGGATTACACAATCAAAACTGTTGAAACAAATAAATGTTTACATAGAAATGATTATTTCGATAAGGTATCTTTTAAATATTAATTAGAAATATCGAATCCACGATAATTAAAATGGTACTGCTGGGACAACCACTTAAACAGCTATTTTACAATGAAGGCAAGAAAGAAAGAAAATATATTTATTTGACACAGACAAGAAGAGACACAAATTCTTACTAGGTCATCATCACAAACACAAATAAATAATTTTAATAACACAATTAAAAGTTAAAATTATTGTGTGTCTCAATGCATTACTACACGTTCAAATCACTTTCACATTTAATTGCTAACATTTAAAATATCGTGTTATATGACGTAAGCGTTTGTCCATTCGTAAAGAAATATTCTAATTGAATCACTTAAACACGAACTTTACAAAGACGAATCGATGAAGTACTCCAACTCTAGTATTCACTGAAGTTAGTGCAGACACAAAACGCGTAGTGACTGTACTAAGTTATTGTTTGTGATAACGATGCACCGTTAACACAAATAATAATTACTAGATGTGCCCTGCGGCTTCGCCCGCGCGGCAAATCGTATGTGATTAATTAATATAACTCGGCAATCAGACGATTTTAGGGATAAAAAGTTCGTCCGAAGTAGGAAGATTATATATCCGTCTCTGACACCAAATTTATGTACATACCAATTTTTATCAAAAACGGTTCACCCGTTCTGAGTGGTAACAAACACACACACACACACACAAACTTTCGCATCAAAATATTAGTAGGATGCAACGATCGTTAACACAAAACACGAGGCTGCTCCTCAAATTTCAGCACGACACTTAAAAATTACTTCTTTAAACTTGTGAATACACCCAAAGGATCATTATGTTAAAGAGTCGTTTAAAAGTCCATATTATTATTACTATAAACTAGCTGCGCCTCACGGCTTCGCTCGTGCCCAAAATGTTTTTTGTCTCCCACAGGAACTAGGCCGATTTTTGGGATAAAAAGTAGCCCTATGTCCGTCTCCGGCAACACAGTTTAGGCGCTGAGTGGTAACAAACACACACAAACTTTTACATATATAATATGTTGCGCATAAGTGTGCGGTATTAATATTCATATATAATAAATTAATAAAATGTTGCAGTAAAAATGATAACCTAAAGATTTCTGAAAGTTCTCGTGATTTGGATAACAGATTATACCAATACGGGTAAATAGTAATTAATATATACGAGTATAAAGTTAGTGGGTTAATTAGTTTTTTGCAATAAAGGTGCGATTATAAAAAGAATGAAACGCAGTATTTAAATTAGTAATTAAGTATTTTTCCGTAATATACCGTGAGTGACTAGACAACAGAGGCCTTAGACAAGTGGCTTAGATTTCTATTCTATTCATAGAATAGATTAAAAAATGTATGGGATTGACATTGGCGTTTAAGTTCAAGGTGAAGGAACTCCTCTTACGTATGCAGGCAGACACACCACAATGATACCATACATTCACTTATATTATATTAAGTGAATGTATGTATGGTTATATATGTATATGTATTGTAGGTTTGTATGTATGTTTATTTTTATATTGTATGCATATTTATATACTTTATTCTGTAAAATTGTCTCTACTGTTCTTTAGATGAACCTACTTTGTTTTTCTCTGTACTGGTTGATTGGTAGATAATGCCTCAGGCATTAAGTCCGCCAATATACTCCTATATGTATATGAAGTATTAATAAATAAATAAGCTAATGCCAACTCTAGCTTATGTCAATCTCATACATTTTTTAATCTATTCTATGAATAGAATAGAAATCTATGCCACTTGCCTAGGCCTTCTGTCCATTTAATTGTGTAGTAAATGTAACCCATTGATTTCTTCTATTTTAAAGGCTCTATCGCCCCCTACATTAGTGCTGTTTTAAAACAGAAATCTTATTTAAAAACAGCATTTCATTTAACATTAGTTATAACTACAATCACGATATCGAGACACATAATTACGTCGACATCTTCGTAAAGTTGTAGTGCTCCATATTGTCTTAAAAGTGCTATCTTATTGTTGTAATTATCTTAGTTCGTATTTTATAAATGTTATTTTAGTAAATTGAGTGTACTTCAGTTTCTTTTATAATAATCAATAAAGCAAAAAAAGGAAACACGTTTAAAATCACTATGTGTGCTTCCGTGTCAATTGTTGAATACTAGATAATAATATAATGCTTTTAATTTATTTATTTGCATTTTTTTAGCAATTTGCATCTTAATTTTTCACAACTTTTTCTTTTTGCTGTAGCAACCTCCTACTGATTTATTTTATTCAAGTTATTTACATAGCGATTTACTTATGATAATAATTTTAATACCGAAGTTTTTTATAATTTTAACTTTTACTCTGCTTGGTTTTTTATTTTAATCTTTTTAGCCTATATTTTTGTTTATTTAACACATTTGTTGACAGTACATCTATAAAACAAGCATAATAAATACAATTGCGTCTAAAAATGGTGTGGTTTTTGTCATCAACAAAAAAATATCTTTATTTCAAAATCAAGATGTTTAGTGTTTAAATGTTACACAGAGGTCGTGAGGAAACCACCGGCTGTTGACAGCTAACATCGGACAGTTTTCAAAATGTCTAATTTTATATAGAACCGCTACATCAGTGCTATATAACCACATAATGACTGTAGTTTAGTAATAGATTAGATAATTGTTATCTATGGCCTAAATTTATAGGTAACAACACAACAAACTTGTTTATGTTGCGGATAAAAAGAAAAACTATGCAAAACGCAAAACAAACTGCAATTTCACGTGGACAGTGGCGCCACTTATCTCTAAATGTATAAAATAAACTGTTTATCTTATTCTAATGTATTTATAATTATGCGGTTTTATGTGCTTCAAGTGTTAGTACTACACTAATGCTAGCAGGAGAAATAGTATCAGACAATGTTTTTGCCTCTCATTTATTACCTAAGCCGGACGACGAATTTATCTTTCTGATGTTTTAGGTAAGTGATAACTGTTTATTAATACCAGATACACTGGAGATACTTCTTGCTGTGCCAGTGAGTCTCCATCTGCTGTTTTTATTATTGTTTTTGTTTTCTATACTAATATATAAAGTGCAAGAGTTTCTTTGTTTGTTTGAACTCGCTAATCTTTGGAACTACGATGATATATATATACTATGATAGCCCAGTTCCTGAGGAAGGTTATAGGCTATAACATCACGCTAGTGGCGACGGGAGTAGAGCAGTAAGCAAAGTTGCGAATGAAACCGCGCGGCGGAAAGCTACTGGTCAATCTTGGCATGGCATACTTTTAATATTCAATCCAGTATTACCTTGTCGTGCAATGTGACCAGGAGGTGCATTTACCAGTTTAATTAAAATACGTAGTCAAATTACCATACTAGATGAAACTAAATAATGGAAATCCTCTCTTTTCTTTCTTTAATCTTAGTATTATATTAATTGGTTAATTTGTAATAATTACTTTGTATGGTTCTTTGGTTGCGTTGAGTGTTTAAATTGTAACTTATTCAAATGACTGTATTATCTGGCGATTGAAAAGAGTGGCGTGAGTTTCTTGCTAGTTCTTCTCTCAGCTCTACCTCGTCAGCGAACTGTAGGCTGTAGGTCAATTGGCTGACAAAATGTAATGTTGACTTTTCATAAGCATCATACTTTATGATCCAAATGAAATAAATGCTTTGACTTTGACTAGTTATATATAAGTAGACTTGTAAGCGAAGGCACAATCCTTTAGCTATCATATTTTCTGTAGCAGCACTGAAAACTAGTGCTTATGACCATGATCTTTAGAAAGGAGAAGCTACTTCTCCCTTCAAGATGTTTAAATTTGAGCTAGGCGAACCAAACGGTTCAGCACTTCATACTTTTGTCGTATAATTAAAGCCTGGAACTCTTTACCAACACATTTGTGTTCCCATCTAAATAATAATCCTGGGTCTTTTAATGTGTCACTTTAACAGCAGTTTAGCTTTTGGAAATGTCCACCACTTCTGGATTCCAAGAACTGCCTACCATCAGGCAGAGTGGAGTCAATTTGGTATAAAAAAAAAAGCATTTAAGGCATGTCTTTTGCCTGTTCTGCTCTACTTACGCATCGATGACCATAAGCTTTGGTAAAAAAAAACATCTACAGCTGGACTTTGACCCGGTCGTAAGAATTCGTTATCCATCGGTTCCCCGCCTCCATTATCAGCTCGTCGGCCTTACAATTCTCTTATTATCTGTCGGTCCAATAGGTCCTTTTGATTAATATAATCTTTTATGAGCTATAAAAATAATACGTAGTAGCTAAATATAACACTGCACGTCATAAAGATATTAAATTATGATAAAAATCCATACTAATACTATAAATGTGAAAGTAGTCTGTCTGTTACGCTTCCACACGTAAACCACTAAGTCGATTTTGATAAAGTTTGGTATAGAGATATACTAGACCTTGGGGAACAACATAATTCTATATTTGACATTTACGCGGGCGGAGCTGCGAGCTACAGCTAATATAACAAAAAAGGGCAAATCATGTTTTTTTATAATGAACAATCCACTTTGAAGAAGTTAAGATTATAGCAGATTTATATTTTACTAGCTTGCCGCGGCGGTTTCACGCGCGTCTTTGGTTACTGCTCTGTTCCCGACCCCAGTAGCGTGATATTACATAGCCTATAACCTTCCTCGACAACTGGGCTATCATACGCAAAAATAATTTTCAAATCAGAATGGTAGTTCCAAAGATTAGCGCGTTCGAATAAACAAACAAACTCTCCCGCTTTATAATTATAATAAGCATAGATCATGTATGACAGGTTGGTATTATTGTGTATATTATATTTATTATTCTTGCACCAAGAAACGTTAAGAAGTTAAAATTATAATTTAAAAAGTAAACCCACGTTATAATTATGAATAGTGCATAAGTAATTAATTATATCTATACAATAATTAGGCTCCAATTAAACAGGTTTTACTTTTGATCACAGTCATAACATCCTATTATTAATTATTAATATTATAAATGCGAAATTTGTATGTGTGTGTGTTTGTTACCACTCAGCGCCTAAACGGCTGAACCAATTGCGATGAAAATTGGTATGTAGATATTATTAGAGACAGACACAGGCTACTTTTATCCCGAAAATCGGTCTGGTTCCCGAGGGATACTACAAACCATATTTTACGCGTGGGTGAAACCGCGCCGCGGAAAGTTAGTAATATTATAAATGCTAAAGTTTGTGTGTGTGTGTGTGTGTGTTAGTTACCACTCACCGCCTAAACGGCTGAACCGATTTCGATGAAAATTGGTATATAGATATATTTGGTGCCAGACACAGGCATCTTTTTATCCCGAAAATCGGTTTCCGAGGGATACAACAAAACATATTTAACACGCAGGCGAAGCCGTGGGTGCAGCTAGGAAATAAAATATTAAAAAAAAAAAATTATTACTGACTGGCAGACGAGCAAACAGTTCACGTGATGGTAAGTGGTAACTGTCGCTCATGGACGACTCAGAGTCTCTGGCATTGCAAATTGCTTCTGCAATGTCAGGGACTCCGCGAAGCCGCTGCCTACCGTGAAGGGAGTGGGCTAGTTGCAGGGATTGAGGGAGGTGAGGAAAAAGGAAAGAGGGGAAATTGGGCCTCCGGCGCTCTCATTCACCGAACGAAACGCAATAGTAAGAAAGAAAGAAAGAAAGAAAAACTTTTATTGTGATATAAAAGACGACGTACATAGATACCTATAAAAAATAAAAATACATTTAAAAAAAAAAAAAAAAAACAAATAGTACGGATACTACTACTCTTACGTCAGTCTTCTATGAGAGGGTAGTACTTCCCCGGACGATTTGACCCATTCATGCTGAAACCAGCGCGGATCTGCTACAATAAATTTGTTATCATAATAAATACCAATATTAATTTATTTATTTACTTATTATATTTTTTTACATTTTCATTAAGACGACTCCAACTCTCCCTAAGCCCTAGACAAGATTCTTTACAAAAATTCAATTAGCTGACACAAACTACACCAAGACTCGGAAAATTTTTGTATTAGATCACACAATGTTTTGTTTCTCGTCGAAAAATATTTTACGAAAAATATTTTACGAAAGGAACAATATGGTTTCCAAAAGGCCAAATCCACAGCATCTGCCTGCATTGATTTAGTAACACAGGTTATAGAAAATCTAGATGATGGTAAAATAACAATAGTCGTCTTTTTCGATATGACTAAGGCTTTTGATCGAGTATGTCATGAAACACTATTAGGAAAACTCGATCGTAATGGTATTAGAGGTCCAGCGTTAAATTGGCTTAACACTTACCTACAAAACAGAAAACAGTATGTAGAAATTCAGAAGCTAAATGATTTTAAGGTGCTAGAGACATATCGATCTGACATTCTTGTAAATAATTTTGGTGTGCCCCAAGGTAGTGTCCTGGGTCCCCTTTTATTCTTACTATATATTAATGATCTTCCTGACATAACCTCAAATTCACTTATTTTATTTGCTGATGACATCTCCTTAATTATGACATGTAATAAAAATTATGACATTAATCAATTTTCCACTGACATAAATAACACTATAAATAGTATAATAATTTGGCTTACTCACAATAATTTACAAGTTAATCTTGAAAAAACAAACCTTATTCAATTTAGTACATATGGAAGGCCCCACAAAAATATAAATGTTAAATACAAAGATCAGCTTTTAACTGAAGTCAATCAAACCACATTCCTAGGTATAAATTTAGATAAACATCTGAATTGGAAGTCTCATGTTGATAAAGTATGCAGTAGAATAAATAAATTTGTATATGTGTTAAATAAATTGCGTAAAACCTCAAACGAAAAAACCGTATTAGCTGCTTATCACGGACATGTATCTTCCATCCTAAACTACGGTCTTGTTTTATGGGGAAATTCAACAGACGTTCAGAAGGCATTCTTGGCGCAAAAGAAATGCGTTAGGGCCATAGTTGGCGCACCGCCATGGGAATCCTGTAAACCGCTTTTTCGAAAGTTTCAGATCCTTCCTCTGGCTTGTATGTACATCCTAGAGTCAGCTAAATTTGTTAAGTCACACCCAAAACTGTTCAATATAGCTAGTGACATATACCCGAGAAACACAAGAAACCCAAACAGAATTGTATTTTCAAAGATACCTAAGACTACTATGTACCTGAAAAATTGCACCGCAATGTGTGGTCGTATTTTTAACGCTATACCAGACCATTTTAAACAGCTACCTTACGTCTTATTTTGTAAAAAGCTTAAGCTCTGGTTGTTGGAAAAATCTTACTACTCAGTGTCACAATTAATTAAATAAGAAAATTGTATTATTTTTGACTAGAATTTTGAATGACATCAATATGAATGCCAAATTATTTTTAATATGTAGTGTTTTTAATGCATGTCTAAAATGTTTTTGTAACCAAATATTTGCATGTCAGAAAACTGACAAAATGTATCAGGACTTTTTATTTTTCTCAAACATGTTTTGTTTTTGACACACATGTACCATCTATATGTACCTACATTTTGAGCAAATAAACTATCTTATCTTATCTTATCTTATCTTCTTCTTCGAAATTCAAGTTTCATGATCATGATCTTTTTAAAATTTATGACTGATGGATGTAACCTATTGAGCCATTTTTTTCTATTTACAAATATAGCTTATTTGGACTTCTTTTTAATTTAGATAAAAGCTAAGGTTCGTTATATTTTTGCATCATTTCATTTGAAATTTATTATAACATAAAGTTCAAACTATGTAGTTAATAAATGCTGTGCTCGTGGTCCATATAACTCTAATATAGGCTTTGAGTAATGTAGATCAGATAGTGCAAGAGTCATTCACCAGAGAGCATTAGGGTCACTAAACTAGGCTGAACGCATGTGTATGCTAATTCTGCACGCATAGAATAATAAACAGTTCTTTTCGCCTAGGTATCAACATCACAAGCATTCTCTCTGTATCACAAAAATCTCGTTCCGAATTTGATGAAGTGCTTTATTGATAATGGGTATATCTATATGAGAAAAAAAACTAAAAATAATATATTATTGAGATAGTTCAAGCAAAAAACAGTCGGCAAATGTTAGTTTTAGTTCATAAAATAGCAAACTAAATTTTAATATTCAAGTCAAAGGTCAGCTTTTTTAATTTGTTTCTTATCACCATTGTAGTCGCCATGTTATTACGTCATAATCCTATGTAGAAGTGTCAACTTATTCTGTTTTATATTACCATTTTAAGTAGTCGCCATGTTGTTACGTCATACGGCTATGTAGGTAAACTTAGAAGTGTCAACTGTCAACCATCACGTCCAATATTTTTCGAGATGCGTAGAATAAATAAATTTGTATATGTGTTAAATAAATTGCGTAAAACCTCAAACGAAAAAACCGTATTAGCTGCTTATCACGGACATGTATCTTCCATCCTAAACTACGGTCTTGTTTTATGGGGAAATTCAACAGACGTTCAGAAGGCATTCTTGGCGCAAAAGAAATGCGTTAGGGCCATAGTTGGCGCACCGCCATGGGAATCCTGTAAACCGCTTTTTCGAAAGTTTCAGATCCTTCCTCTGGCTTGTATGTACATCCTAGAGTCAGCTAAATTTGTTAAGTCACACCCAAAACTGTTCAATATAGCTAGTGACATATACCCGAGAAACACAAGAAACCCAAACAGAATTGTATTTTCAAAGATACCTAAGACTACTATGTACCTGAAAAATTGCACCGCAATGTGTGGTCGTATTTTTAACGCTATACCAGACCATTTTAAACAGCTACCTTACGTCTTATTTTGTAAAAAGCTTAAGCTCTGGTTGTTGGAAAAATCTTACTACTCAGTGTCACAATTAATTCAAGTCAAGTCAACGTTACACCTAGTATCGCCTCGGTGGCGCATTAGAAGTGCATTTCATTGCTGTGCATGAGATTGTATTAGTTTACAAGACAAATTTTCATATTATTATATTTCATATTATTTATTATATATTACTAGATTTCCGTAGCGCGGTTTCACTCGCGTCTTTGCTTACTGCTCTGGTCCCGTTGCTAGTAGCGTGACATAGCCTATAACCTTCTTCGAGAACTGGGTTATATCACACGCAAAAAGATTTCCAACTTGTATTTCAAGAGATTAGCGCGTTCAAACATACAAACAAACTCTTCCGGTTTATATATAATAGAGGTAACCAGGCCTAGAAAAGTGGCATAGATTACTTTTCTATTCTATTCGTAAGGTAACGCCAACATTTTTGTTATCTTATGACAATCTCATACATTTTTTAATCTATTCTATGAATAAAATAAAAATGTATGCTACTTATCCCTCAGTTGTTATTCATTTTAATTCACTTGGCGTCAGATGTACAGCCAACATAAACCCCGATACTTACGAGTTCCATGAGCGGCAAATACTATCAAAAAAATCGTAGGTTCATCTGTCCATTAGCAATAACAAAACTGTCATAAGGATCGAACATTTAACAAAAATGCAATTAAAGGACGTTGGCCTAGTGGTTAGTGACCCTGACTGCTAAGCCAGAGGTTGTGGGTTCGATTCCCACCCAGGACAATTGTTTCTGTGATGAGCATGTTTGTTTGTTCTGTGTCTGGGTGTAATTTGTCTATAATATGTATGTATTAACAAAAAAATAATGTATATAAGTAGTATATCAGTTGTTTAGTACCCACAACACAAGCAAATATAATTGCTTAATTTAGGGCTAGATGGCGCTGTATGAATGTGGTAGAATATTATTATATTGTTAATATTAAAAATCCTAAAAAAAAAACAGGTTTGTTACATTCAGTTTTAAACTGACCCAATTAAATTTCCAATCTCATAATTCATAACAGTTACAAATTAACTTACTAGTTGGTTAAAAGTGGTAAATAACGTTATGAAATAACCGGTCCATGCGTCGCAAGCGCATGCCATTCGACCACTGTTCTGACAGTCGACCATACGCGTAAAAAGTAGCTCATTGCTTCTGTCAATGAAAATTGTGATTTATTTTAAAAACAATAGAAGTGAATTTCAAATGTGTCAAATATTGTGATACTTATTTGTGCTGTGGAAATTCAGTGTAAGTTATGACAATATGGTTGTGTGTTATTCTAATAGGTGTCTTATGTATAAGGGTTAAGGTTGATATTTCAACGATGATTTGGTTTGTTTTTACATGTGATTAGCAAAGGTCAATGTTAGTAGTTCACTACTGAAGAAATATTTCCAAATATTTTAATGAGGTTTAGATTGAAATAAGGTTGAATCAGTTATTTTATTGATACACTAGCTATTCGCGGCTCAGTTTCATCCGCGTGTTTGCGTTACATAAGGTTGTTTTTCCATCATTTAGATCTTAATTGTACTCCTAATTGTTATCATTAAAAATATTATATGCTCGGTTGCTCATAATAGCTGTCGCTAGCAATTAAGAATCTTACTAATTCGTATTCTTATTCAGTTGTTAGAAATGTATTCTTGATAGCCTTGCATCTATGCTATTATATAAAGCAGAAGTGTTTGTTTGTTTGAACGCGCTAATCTCTTAAACTACCCGTCGGGTTTGAATAATTCTTTTTGCGTATGATAGCCCAGTTCTTAAAAAAAGTTATAAGCTTTGACAAAAGAAATATCTGACGTTTGTCAGAGTGAGAATTTTTGCGTTACCGAACGTAGGATTCTACTGAATAGAAACTAAGTGCTATTGCATGCTTGTTAATTAAAGGGTTTAACTTACTTACGATTAGGTGGACCGTTGTTGGCTCATGAATAAATATTAATATAATAATAATATCACAACAACTACACACAACGCCATCTAGACCCAAAGTAAGCATTATATTATAGCTCGTGTGATGGGTTCTAGAATGCGGATATACATAGTTAAATACTTTTTTTTTATAAATACATACATATTATAGATAGAAACACCCAGACCAATGCCAATAGACATGTTCATGCACACAAATATTTGCACTGAGCGGGAATCGAACCTACGACCTATGCGTGGCAGTCCATACATAGTACCACCGAACCACAGACGTCGTCAAATGAATATTTCATAAAAACATTATTTTTTTTATTTCGGTTTATTTAATAGCTAGTAAAAATGAATATTACAATCATACCGTTCAAGAACAGATCAAAAAACATGTCACACTTTTCTCATAAAATATAAACAAATATTTTATATATTCGTAAGAGAAAATAAAGGTTACACAGAGAGTTACAATACTTGAAATGAGAGATTTAATTTTGCGTGGCAACAGACTTAAAAGAAACTAGTTCTTGTTACTTCAATTTCGGCATTTCGAAAGTTCTGGAATTACTGTAATAACGTGGTAATATTTTATATAAGAAACGTTCAGCTTAGAGTTAATTAACACTCGATGGCACAGTAGCCTTGAAGCTGCTGTATAAGGATATAGGATATTACCACACGAGACAACTTTGTGTACCATAAATATTTATTCCGTCATTAGTCAATCTAATGATGAATGATCACATAATAAAGCTAAAGAATAATCTGCTAACACACGAATGCAGTTCTGTAATCTAAACTAATATTTAAAGAGAAAAGATTTGATTATTTTGTATTTTTGAATTTGTTTAACTCAAAATCTACATAACCGATGTAAAATAATATTTTACCTTTAGAAAGCTACAAACAGTACGGGTTAAATTTTATTATTGACTGGCCTGTTGGTCTAGTGGTTGGTGACCCTGACTGCTAAGCCGGAGGTCGTGGGTTCGATTCCCACCCAGGACAAACCTTTGTGTGATGAGCATGATTGTTTGTTCTGTGTCTGGGTGTAATTTATCTATAATATTTATGTATTTACAAAAAAAAAATGTATATAAGTAGTATATCAGTTGTTTAGTACCCATAACACAAGCAAATATAATTGCTTAATTTGGGGCTAGATGGCGCTGTGTGAATGTGGTAGAATATTATTATTATTATTATTTTGTTTTTTGTTTTTATTTTTCTCGGCTAGCCGGTAAAACTGATGGCACGGGCCTAAGCCAAGTGTACATCAGTATCACTAATGGTTTGTGTAGGGTTAATGGGTATATCGTGTGGTGTTGGTGTGTTGTGTATGGGTGTGTTGTCGGCTGTGCACTGTAAAAATTTTCTAACTAATCTACACGTGTTCAGTATTACTGCTTTTTGTAGAAGGTGATAGGTTTTAGGTGGAATGTTGAGAGTTTTGAGAGATTGGTGTAACTGTTTAGGTATAACTCCTGTTGCAGAGAGAACTATGGGAACGATTACTACTTTTTCAAGGTGCCAAAGTCGACTAATTTCATCTTTTAATTCTATGTATTTAGTTAATTTTTCTGCTATTGTTGTTTGAAGATTATGTGTGTTTGGTACAGCAATATCTATAAGGTATCCGGTTTTATTTGTTTTGTTTACTAATGTAATGTCTGGTCTATTGTAATGAATTGTTCGATCTGTGAGGACGGCACGGTCAAAGTAAAGTTTTGTAGTGTGGTTCTCTAGAATAGTCTCTGGGTTATATTTATAGTATGGTGGTGTAGGTGTGTCAATAAGTTTGAACTGTTGTGCAAGTTTTTGATGTATAACTTTAGCAACCTGGTCATGTCGATGTTTGTAATCGGTTTGGGCTATTGATTTGCATGCGCCTGTAATGTGCTGTATTGTTTCTGATGAACTATTACATTTTCTGCAGATATCTGTTGGTAAATTTTTAATAATATATTTTCTGTAGTTTTTGGTTTCAATAACTTGGTCTTGTATTGCTATCATAAAACCCTCAGTCTCTGGAAAAAGTTCACCTCGGTTTAGCCACGCTTTCGACGCCTCTTTGTCGACATTTAGGTTGCATAAATCTTGGCGATGTCTTCCATGTAGAGACTTTTGATTCCATTCGGTTAACTTAGTTTTATCATCTACAAGCGTTTCATTTTTCTGTTGTGTAGTATCTTTAAGGTTAAGTGGAGTGAGCTTATAATCGTTTTGTACTATTGATTTATGTAGTGTAGATGATTCAGTTTTGGTGTAGAAATATTGTCTAAGTGTAGTGATTTGCTTATTGTGTAGGTTTACAATGTCGATGAGTCCTCGACCTCCTTCTATTCTAGGCAGTGTCAATCTTTGCAAACATGATCTAGGGTGGTTTTTACGAAATTTTGTCATAGCTGTGTTAATTTTCCTTTGTAGTTGTTTAAGCTCGGTCTTGGTCCAGTTGATTACTCCAAAAGAATAAGTGAGTAGAGGAATGACAAAGGTGTTGATTGCTTTTATAGTGTTCCGTGAGTTGAGTTGTGTTTTTAAGATTGTGCTTAGTCTATGTTGAAATTGTTGTGTCAGCTGCAGTTTAGTTTCTTTGTGGTGTATTTGTAGGGACTGGTTATATCCTAAATATTTGTAGGCGTCTTGCTCATCTAGTGATTTTATATGTGCTCCTGTATCTAATGTATAATCATGTTTATAGTTCTGCCCTGCTTTAATTGAATTTATTTTGCATTTGTCTATACCAAATTCCATTTTTATATCGTTTGTAAATTGTTCTGTTATGGTAGCTAGTTCATACAATTGAGTTTCAGTTTTTGCGTATAGTTTTATGTCATCCATATAAAGAAGGTGATTTAACATGTTTTGGGTGTTGCTGTCCGTAATTTTTAAAGGGTATCCTATTAAAGTTGAATTAAGTATTTCAGAAAGAGGATTTAAAGCAAGACAAAACCATAGTGGGCTAAGGGTATCTCCTTGAAAAATACCTCTTTGTATTTCTATCGCATTTGTTTCTATTGTTAGGGACGGAGTAGTGAGTGTGAGTATGGTAGACCATTTGGTCATAACGGCTTTCAAAAAATTAACAATTAACGGATGAATTTTGTAAATTTCGAGAACTTTAACTAACCAAGCAAGCGCATGCCATTCGACCACTGTTCTGACAGTCGACCATACGCGTAAAAAGTAGCTCATTGCTTCTGTCAATGAAAATTGTGATTTATTTTAAAAACAATAGAAGTGAATTTCAAATGTGTCAAATATTGTGATACTTATTTGTGCTGTGGAAATTCAGTGTAAGTTATGACAATATGGTTGTGTGTTATTCTAATAGGTGTCTTATGTATAAGGGTTAAGGTTGATATTTCAACGATGATTTGGTTTGTTTTTACATGTGATTAGCAAAGGTCAATGTTAGTAGTTCACTACTGAAGAAATATTTCCAAATATTTTAATGAGGTTTAGATTGAAATAAGGTTGAATCAGTTATTTTATTGATACACTAGCTATTCGCGGCTCAGTTTCATCCGCGTGTTTGCGTTACATAAGGTTGTTTTTCCATCATTTAGATCTTAATTGTACTCCTAATTGTTATCATTAAAAATATTATATGCTCGGTTGCTCATAATAGCTGTCGCTAGCAATTAAGAATCTTACTAATTCGTATTCTTATTCAGTTGTTAGAAATGTATTCTTGATAGCCTTGCATCTATGCTATTATATAAAGCAGAAGTGTTTGTTTGTTTGAACGCGCTAATCTCTTAAACTACCCGTCGGGTTTGAATAATTCTTTTTGCGTATGATAGCCCAGTTCTTAAAAAAAGTTATAAGCTTTGACAAAAGAAATATCTGACGTTTGTCAGAGTGAGAATTTTTGCGTTACCGAACGTAGGATTCTACTGAATAGAAACTAAGTGCTATTGCATGCTTGTTAATTAAAGGGTTTAACTTACTTACGATTAGGTGGACCGTTGTTGGCTCATGAATAAATATTAATATAATAATAATATCACAACAACTACACACAACGCCATCTAGACCCAAAGTAAGCATTATATTATAGCTCGTGTGATGGGTTCTAGAATGCGGATATACATAGTTAAATACTTTTTTTTTATAAATACATACATATTATAGATAGAAACACCCAGACCAATGCCAATAGACATGTTCATGCACACAAATATTTGCACTGAGCGGGAATCGAACCTACGACCTATGCGTGGCAGTCCATACATAGTACCACCGAACCACAGACGTCGTCAAATGAATATTTCATAAAAACATTATTTTTTTTATTTCGGTTTATTTAATAGCTAGTAAAAATGAATATTACAATCATACCGTTCAAGAACAGATCAAAAAACATGTCACACTTTTCTCATAAAATATAAACAAATATTTTATATATTCGTAAGAGAAAATAAAGGTTACACAGAGAGTTACAATACTTGAAATGAGAGATTTAATTTTGCGTGGCAACAGACTTAAAAGAAACTAGTTCTTGTTACTTCAATTTCGGCATTTCGAAAGTTCTGGAATTACTGTAATAACGTGGTAATATTTTATATAAGAAACGTTCAGCTTAGAGTTAATTAACACTCGATGGCACAGTAGCCTTGAAGCTGCTGTATAAGGATATAGGATATTACCACACGAGACAACTTTGTGTACCATAAATATTTATTCCGTCATTAGTCAATCTAATGATGAATGATCACATAATAAAGCTAAAGAATAATCTGCTAACACACGAATGCAGTTCTGTAATCTAAACTAATATTTAAAGAGAAAAGATTTGATTATTTTGTATTTTTGAATTTGTTTAACTCAAAATCTACATAACCGATGTAAAATAATATTTTACCTTTAGAAAGCTACAAACAGTACGGGTTAAATTTTATTATTGACTGGCCTGTTGGTCTAGTGGTTGGTGACCCTGACTGCTAAGCCGGAGGTCGTGGGTTCGATTCCCACCCAGGACAAACCTTTGTGTGATGAGCATGATTGTTTGTTCTGTGTCTGGGTGTAATTTATCTATAATATTTATGTATTTACAAAAAAAAAATGTATATAAGTAGTATATCAGTTGTTTAGTACCCATAACACAAGCAAATATAATTGCTTAATTTGGGGCTAGATGGCGCTGTGTGAATGTGGTAGAATATTATTATTATTATTATTTTGTTTTTTGTTTTTATTTTTCTCGGCTAGCCGGTAAAACTGATGGCACGGGCCTAAGCCAAGTGTACATCAGTATCACTAATGGTTTGTGTAGGGTTAATGGGTATATCGTGTGGTGTTGGTGTGTTGTGTATGGGTGTGTTGTCGGCTGTGCACTGTAAAAATTTTCTAACTAATCTACACGTGTTCAGTATTACTGCTTTTTGTAGAAGGTGATAGGTTTTAGGTGGAATGTTGAGAGTTTTGAGAGATTGGTGTAACTGTTTAGGTATAACTCCTGTTGCAGAGAGAACTATGGGAACGATTACTACTTTTTCAAGGTGCCAAAGTCGACTAATTTCATCTTTTAATTCTATGTATTTAGTTAATTTTTCTGCTATTGTTGTTTGAAGATTATGTGTGTTTGGTACAGCAATATCTATAAGGTATCCGGTTTTATTTGTTTTGTTTACTAATGTAATGTCTGGTCTATTGTAATGAATTGTTCGATCTGTGAGGACGGCACGGTCAAAGTAAAGTTTTGTAGTGTGGTTCTCTAGAATAGTCTCTGGGTTATATTTATAGTATGGTGGTGTAGGTGTGTCAATAAGTTTGAACTGTTGTGCAAGTTTTTGATGTATAACTTTAGCAACCTGGTCATGTCGATGTTTGTAATCGGTTTGGGCTATTGATTTGCATGCGCCTGTAATGTGCTGTATTGTTTCTGATGAACTATTACATTTTCTGCAGATATCTGTTGGTAAATTTTTAATAATATATTTTCTGTAGTTTTTGGTTTCAATAACTTGGTCTTGTATTGCTATCATAAAACCCTCAGTCTCTGGAAAAAGTTCACCTCGGTTTAGCCACGCTTTCGACGCCTCTTTGTCGACATTTAGGTTGCATAAATCTTGGCGATGTCTTCCATGTAGAGACTTTTGATTCCATTCGGTTAACTTAGTTTTATCATCTACAAGCGTTTCATTTTTCTGTTGTGTAGTATCTTTAAGGTTAAGTGGAGTGAGCTTATAATCGTTTTGTACTATTGATTTATGTAGTGTAGATGATTCAGTTTTGGTGTAGAAATATTGTCTAAGTGTAGTGATTTGCTTATTGTGTAGGTTTACAATGTCGATGAGTCCTCGACCTCCTTCTATTCTAGGCAGTGTCAATCTTTGCAAACATGATCTAGGGTGGTTTTTACGAAATTTTGTCATAGCTGTGTTAATTTTCCTTTGTAGTTGTTTAAGCTCGGTCTTGGTCCAGTTGATTACTCCAAAAGAATAAGTGAGTAGAGGAATGACAAAGGTGTTGATTGCTTTTATAGTGTTCCGTGAGTTGAGTTGTGTTTTTAAGATTGTGCTTAGTCTATGTTGAAATTGTTGTGTCAGCTGCAGTTTAGTTTCTTTGTGGTGTATTTGTAGGGACTGGTTATATCCTAAATATTTGTAGGCGTCTTGCTCATCTAGTGATTTTATATGTGCTCCTGTATCTAATGTATAATCATGTTTATAGTTCTGCCCTGCTTTAATTGAATTTATTTTGCATTTGTCTATACCAAATTCCATTTTTATATCGTTTGTAAATTGTTCTGTTATGGTAGCTAGTTCATACAATTGAGTTTCAGTTTTTGCGTATAGTTTTATGTCATCCATATAAAGAAGGTGATTTAACATGTTTTGGGTGTTGCTGTCCGTAATTTTTAAAGGGTATCCTATTAAAGTTGAATTAAGTATTTCAGAAAGAGGATTTAAAGCAAGACAAAACCATAGTGGGCTAAGGGTATCTCCTTGAAAAATACCTCTTTGTATTTCTATCGCATTTGTTTCTATTGTTAGGGACGGAGTAGTGAGTGTGAGTATGGTAGACCATTTGGTCATAACGGCTTTCAAGAAATTAACAATTAACGGATGAATTTTGTAAATTTCGAGAACTTTAACTAACCAAGAATGAGGAACAGAATCGTAAGCTTTTTTGTAGTCGATATACATACTGAAAAGGTCTGATCGCTCTCGCTGGACTTGTTTAAGAATAACAGAGTCGATAATTAATTGTTCTTTACATCCTTGACTAAATTTTCTGCATCCTTTTTGTTGTTCTGCTAATATATTATTGGTATTAATATGCTCATAAATTAAAGCTGAAATGCAAGCTGTTATGATTTTGTATAGAGTTTGTAAGCAAGTAATAGGTCTGTATTTAGCCGGGTTTGATAAGTCATTACTGTCTTTTGAAATCATGTATGTTCTGCCTAGTGTTAAGTATGTGGGTACTTTGGTGGGGTCTTGGATAAATAAATTTATATAATTGTGCAAGTAACTGTGTACAGATGTGAACCTTTTATACCAATAACTATGAATATAGTCTGAACCGGGTGATTTCCAATTGTGTAACTTTCGCAGTACTTCTAGAAAAGTTTTTACAGGAACATGCTCATATGTCATTGTGTGTATGTGTGAGTCAGTGTTTGAGGTTTGTGTATGTATCCAGTCAGCATCATCGTTGTGTTCAATGGGGTCTGTCCATATCCCTGCCCAGAAATTTTGTAATGTATCTGCTGTGGGGATGTTATGAACATCGTCATTCGTACTATTTCTCGGTGTGTTGGTGGTTGCTTGTTTGATGTTACGGTAGAAAAGTTTCTCATTTCGAGTGAATTGTATGTTTTGCTGTTTCCTTAATGTGCACGCCTTATATCTTTGTAATCTACCTGTTGTAACTGCAAGTTTTTGTTTCAGAGTGTCTAGTGTGTGTGTAATTTGTGTGTTTGGTTCTTCATGTACAGTATGACTTTTATATTGTTCTATAATCTTGTAAGCATGTCTAACTACATTTTTACTTCTGTTGCCATTACAAAATTGTGTAAGTCTGCCTATCTTTGTTCTTAGGTCTTCCAGTTTATTTTCTAATCGCTGTTGCCATTTTGGTTTATATTCTTTTATTGTTTGTTGTAGGGTTTCTCTGTTTTGAAGTGTTAACCTTGCTCCATTAACTTTAGCAGCGGTCCAAGCCGCACAATATATGACAGTTTGTAATGTATTAAAATTTGTGTATACATCAGTATTTTCAGGAAGAATTATTGTGTTTAAGTAATTAACAATGCTCGCAAGTTTTTTTGATGATTTTTGTTTGGGTATGTAGGTTCTATTTGTAGGTTCCGAATCTTTATAAAACTGTAATGCCTGTTGGAAAGTTTCATCTATCTGTGGTAGTCTTTCTAAGTTTACATTAGGATTTTGACCTAATTCTTGCCTATTATTTATGTTTAACGAGGTCTCAAAATTTTCATTGTTATATTCAATAATATTTAAATCGGTGTTAGAATCAATGTTGATAGTATTACCTAGATTGTTATTGCTTATTCCTAGTTCTACTATTACTTCTTCTTTTATTGCATTTAACCTGTCTTTACTAATATACCTGTTATTAATTATTACTCTCCTCTGATCTGCTATTCGTTGTTCACATAGATGATTTAGGAAAGGAAATTTACTAATAAAATCTGCATGTAGTAGTGGTCTATAAGCTGTTTCATTAGTACCTAAGTTTGTTATTCGGTAGTACGACCGTATTATTGCTTCATTTTGTTCAGTCGTCCATTTTATTCGGGTTTGTTTTGTATTTTGTGTTTTTTGTGTTTCAGGTGTGTTATGGTGAGTTTGTGTCGGGTTACCAGTTGTCAGAACTCGTTCAGAATCGTTGTGCATTTGCAGTGAATAGGAGCTTAATTGTAACTGGCTTAATTCTGTCTTAATTTCGTTATATATCTGGTCTATTGTATCCTGCGGCAACAATTTATTGCGACGATTGCTCTACGTTGATCTCCTATTCTTTGTCTGCTTACTTGCATATGGGGAAATTTTTCTATGAATTTAGTGTGTAGAGGTTCGAGATAATTTTTTGTATCCGTGTCAAGTGTAGTTAATTGAAGGTAAGTACGCATTATGAACTTATTCATTTCAGGTGTCCATCGTCTGCGCATCGAAGAATTGTTGTCCAAGGTGGGTGCAAATTGTGAGTCTAAATTGACACTTTGCACAACACTGTTAGACGTACTAGTGGACAAGGTAGATGTTCTTCTTGTCATATAGGAAGGGCGAGTAGAAGGAATCGATGAAAACAACGAACTACTATCCTCGCCTAAGTAGTCAGCTGTAACATGTTTGTCGATGGGAGCCCGCCGCCTGTTCAACTCCGCATCGCTGATGGTTCGCATGCTGAGACACTCAGCATCAGCTCCAAGTGTGCCCCGGCGACCCCCGGGCAGCGACCGTAAATTATATACTTTTTTACTCATCTCCATAAAGGGTTTACCTTTCCTTGTTAGCCGCGTAAGTTTTATAAGTACGCGTGTCCGCCCCCCACGTGAGTCTGATGTTCGATTCGGACGTAAGGTAGGATTTTAGGGGGCTTATTATTATTATTATAGGTGATCTTTGTGTTTCTTAGCTTCTGGGCTGGTTATAACTACATTTACGGGCTTCATCATCATCATCATATCAGCCACAAGACGTCCACTGCTGGACATAGGCCTCCCCCAATTTTCGCCACCGTTGTCGGTCGTTCGCCGCCCTCATCCATCGGTTGCCCGCCACCCTTATAAGGTCGTCGGTCCACCTTGTGAGGGGTCTGCCCACGCTGCGTCTTCCGGTTCGTGGTCGCCACTCTAGAACCTTTCTGCCCCAGCGGCCGTCAGTTCTGCGAGCTATGTGTCCTGCCCATTGCCACTTCAGAGATGCAATTCTGCGAGCTACGTCGGCTACTTTGGTTCGCCTGCGGATTTCTTCGTTTCTCAAACGATCGCGCAGGGAGACGCCTAACATAGCCCGCTCCATCGACCTCTGAGCGACTTTGAGCCTTCGGATAAGACCCATAGTCAGCGACCACGTCTCTGCTCCGTATGTCATCACTGGCAACACACACTGGTCAAAGACCTTAGTCTTGAGACACTGCGGTAGTGCGGACGTGAAGATATGTTGTAGCTTCCCGAACGCTGCCCAGCCGAGTTGGATTCGACGAGTGACCTCTTTCTCGAAATCGGACTTACCTAATCGGACTGTTTGTCCCAGGTATATGTACTCGTCAACGAATTCGAGCATCGAGCCTCCGACCGTGATAGGAGTGGGTGTAACATGGACATTGGTTACGACTTTAGTCTTGTCCATGTTCATTTTTAGGCCCACTTGTCGAGAGACTCTACTGAGGTCATCGAGCATTGCACTGAGGTCCTCCACGGTCTCAGCCATGACCACGATATCGTCCGCGAATCGAAGGTGAGTGATGTACTCGCCGTTTATGTTGATGCCAAGTCCATTCCAGGTCAGAAGCTTAAACATATCCTCCAGTGCAGCGGTGAACAGTTTCGGAGATATAACATCTCCCTGTCGTACTCCTCGCTGCAACTGGATAGGTCTTGAGCTCTGACCATTAATTCGTACTGACATGGTGGCGTTTTCATACAAACACTTCAGCACTTCGATATATCGATAGTCAATATGGCACCGTTGGAGGGACTGCAGCACAGCCCAGGTCTCGATCGAATCAAAGGCTTTCTCATAGTCCACAAACGCTAAGCATAGGGGTCGGTTATACTCTGTGGACTTATGTATAACCTGCCGCAGCGTGTGTATGTGGTCTATGGTACTAAAACCTTTTCGGAAACCGGCTTGTTCGGGAGGCTGGAAGTCGTCGAACCTGTTTGCGAGACGATTAGTGATGACTCTCGAGAACAGCTTATAGACGTGACTTAGGAGTGTGATAGGTCTGTAATTCTTCAGAAGGGTTTTATCGCCTTTCTTGAAGAACAGTTCCACCACACCCCTGTGCCATGCCTGCGGCGTTTTGCCCTCGAGGAGGATGGCACTAAAGAGCCTCTGAAGGGCCTTCAGGACAGGATTTCCGCCTGCCTTCAGTAGCTCGGCTGTGATTCCATCCTCACCCGGCGCCTTGTTGTTCTTGAGTTGTCTGAGGGCCATACCAATCTCGCACAGGCTGACGTCCGGGATATCTTCGGTGTAATGTCGAGTTAACCTAGCTCTAGGATCTGATGCTAGGGAGCTAACAGGTGCATGTTGTGTCGTGTATAACTGTCCGTAGAACCTCTCGACCTCCTCTAAAACCTCTGGCTTAGACGAGATGAGCCTGCCGTCCCCAGTCTTCAGCTTGACAAGTCGGCTTTGCCCGACAGACCGATCTCGTGCGAACACTTTCAAGCCTTTGTTGCGCTCTATAGCCTCTTTAACACGTTGTGTGTTAAATTGGCGAAGGTCGCGAGTCAAAGACTTGGAGATCCGTCTGTTGAGCCGCCGATAGTCACTAGCTTCCTCTGGGGACCGCAGTACCATCCTGCGCCTTTCGTCCATAAGTTTGAGGGTCTGGTCGGTGATCTTTCTCGGTCCTTTACTGCGGTGGGCTTTAAAGATGTTAGACCCTACCGAACGGACAGTTTCCACGAACCTGTTGCTGTATTCGTCCACGTCTACGCAATCGCCGAGACTTTCGAAGCGGTTAAGAAGTTCGAGTTGGAAGCTCTCGGAGCTTTGAACTTGAATCGGTGCAGGTCGGAGCGTAGACTTCATCAGTCGAGACCGGTCCAGCTTAGGGTTGATATTTAATGTGCCTCTTACCATCCGGTGATCGCTTCCGGTTTTCACCGCATTGATCACTGAGACATCATTAAATATTTGCCGCCTGGTCGACATGATGAAGTCAATCTCATTTTTTGTGACACCATCAGGACTAATCCAGGTCCATTTGCGGCTATCGCGCTTCTTGAAGAAGGAGTTCATCATAAAAAGGCCCTCCCTCTCCATGAAGTCAGCCAGCATTTGGCCCCGGGGATTCCTGGATCCAAATCCAAACTGCCCCACTCTCAACTCGTTACCGCCTCGTCTACCCAGCTTCGCGTTGAAGTCCCCCATGACAACAGTGTATTGGGTCCTAGAGGCATGTATAACTCTGGAAATGTCCTCATACATAGCCTCGACCTCATCGTCGGGGTATGTCGAAGTGGGAGCATAAACCTGTATGACCTTCAGCGAATACCGTTTGGTGATTCTGAGTATAAGGTATGCTACCCTCGTCGACACACTCTCGATTTTCACCACGTTGTTCACGAGGGACTTGTGGACGATAAACCCGACTCCACCTTGGGACAGTTGGTCGCCCTCCCGGAAATAGAGCAGGTTACCGGACTTAAGGGTTATCGTGTCCTCCCCCTGTCTTCGGACTTCTGACAATCCCACTATGTCCCATCGTAGCCTGCTCAATTCTTCCTCCAGTTCAACTATCTTCTCGTCATTCCGCAGTGTGCGCACGTTGTATGTTGCCAGGGCCAAAGGTCGTCGGTTTGGGTAGCCTGGCCGCACCCGGGGATTCTTCACACCCCTTACCCCGCCGTTACCATGGCCGCTACCGTAGCCAGGAATAGCGGGATGACCGGGGACTAGGGGCCATTTCTTTTTTTGTTGCTCCATTGGGGGGATATTGCCATAATCGCCACGCTTGGCAGGCGGGTTGGCGATCGCAGTGGTGGTAGCTTTATCACAGGACGCTGCTGCCCGTCCTGTGTTATGCTTATTTTCTACCACCCGTTTTCGTAACGGTTTAACCGCCGTTATTCGGTAGACTGTTGTACTGTCATAATTTTTGTCCTTAGTCGCCTTGTACGACACCCACGGACAGAGAGGGTTGGGACCATTCTTCCCCGGCCACCACGCGGGGTTTACGGGCTTGCAACCAAGTAAATGCAGTGTGTGGTGTGTAGTGTTAACTTGTGTTTTGGTCTGTTGTGTCATTATCCTGAATTTGCATAAACTTTCTAACTATCCTACAAGTGTTTAGAATGGCTGCTTTTTGTAATATTATGTAGAGGTTTGCTGACAGTTCTAGTAATTTTAGGCTACGATGAAGATGTTTTGGAATGATACCAGTAGTAGAAAGGACTATGGGTACAACGTAAACTTTATTCTGTTTCCATATTCGAGCTATTTCTTCTTTTAGGTCTGCGTATTATTATTATTATTATTATTATTATTATTATTATTATGTTTAACAAATTTTCAATCATTTTCAAAATTTTAATATTATAGGCGCCTTTGTTTAACGGAATGATGCAATACGTCACTATTGCTATGATATTTACCGTAGAAGTTTGTTGTGAGACCGAATAAAACTTTTGATACCGAAGCAATCTTAATCAATCTGTCTACCAAGCGTGTATGGTATGTTAAACATTCACCAAATTTATTGCGATCTATGATCTTACTAAATGTAAAAGATGTTTTACGGTAGTAGATCCACGCTGGTTTCAGCATGAATGGGCCGGATCGTCCGGCGAAGTACAACCCTATCATAAAAGATCGACGTAAGAGTAGTAGTATCCGTACTACAGCGTTTCATTCGGTGAGTGAGAGTGCCGGATGCCCAATTTCTCTCCTTTCCTCTTTCCCTAACCCCATTACCAGCCGCCATAGTGGAGGCCACCCTACCAGCAGTTTAAGACGATGGCTTTTGGTATGGTGGCAACCACTTCTGGATTCCACTGACTGCTTACCATCAGGCGGGGTGGAGTCACTTTGGTAGACTAATAAAAAGAAAATGTTGAATTACCTTTCACTCAATCTTTATACACGACTCTAATTATACTTTATATTGTTTGTAAACAACTACATATTACAAGACAGAATTCAAAGAATACGAGTAGAACTTCAAATCAGATGTTCTTTACTTCGTCGGAGTCTGGCAATAATAGGCACTCCATAAGAGTTGTTTAACCTTTCAAAGCTCAAGTGTATGTTTGTGAATGACCAATATGACTAGGCGTACTTGACTAAACTTTCAATCAGCTCAAAGGTTTAACTTTCGAGAAATGTTTTTTGCAAATAGGAGAGTTTAAGAACAATTTTTTATAATACAGAATCCCTAGTTACATAACATAGTAATAAATAATATCACCACAACCACACACAACGCCATCTAGACCCAAAGCAAGCATATATTATAGCTGGTATTATGGGTTCTAGAATGTGGATATACATACTTAAATACTTTTTTTTTGTAAATACTTACATATTGTACATAGAAACACCCAGACCAATGCAAATAGTTATGTGCACGCACAATATTTCCACTAAGCGGGAAGCAAACCCGCGACCTCTGCGTGGCAGTCCGTACACAATACCACTGAACCACAGAAGCAATCAAAATAATAACGTATTTCGAACCTATTTTTTCCTATGGTGGTAGTGGTTCATCTTGGCATAATTGTCCCTTTCCTCTTAGTGTCCTTTTTTCCAACAACAAATATGTTTAAAATAGAGATAAAACAATATTATTATTTTGTTACCTTTTTGCCTAAAGAGGACAAAAGTGACGAATTCACTTGAAAATTGAATAGCATTTGGCATCTATAGAATAATGTCGACAACAAGTCGCCAGTCTTTGCCGGCCAGTCGCCAAATTGTCTAAAGGTTCTCGTTTTTATAAGGGCACGTCTAAATCTATATGTCTAGTATTATTAGCGTTCTTTACTAAATAAACATCGTTAATCAACTATATTCATTTTAAATAGAAAATCAACGTTATGATCCATAATTTTGCTAAGCGTTCTTAGTTATTTGATATTGAATAAGCTTGTTAGACACTAATAAGATTAATGTCAACGAATTCGTATTGAAAACTCTGACGTCAAAGAAAATTAAATCATTTTAATAACATGGATATTTACTTAGATAATTTAAAATTAGTTCTTAATACAGATAAAGTTGTGTACACACGTTTTAATAGGTTTTACGCTAAAGAAAAATTTAATAAAATAATGAGATATTAAATCTTTGGCGAGCAACCTATGGATAAGAGGTCAAATAGGAGATGCTTGCTTAGTCCAGTACTGTATTACTTGTGCTGGCGATTGCAATGACAGCATCTTTGAGTCATAAGTCGCAACGATGACCGTGTTTAAAGTGGGGTAACTGGAAATGAGGTTGATTTAGGACAGGACGACATATTGGTAGGTTAGGTAAAGAAAGACTTCTGCTGATGTAGTATCAAGTTCTAGCGACCCATTCGTTGAAGCGAGAGTAGGTGCACAGAAGGGTTTTAGTCGATATTTTTGCCGCCTACTATGTAAGGCCGGCGAGCCCGACATAGCTTCATTTTCCCGGACGAGGAGTATGCGTAAACGCATTTAACCTCTATAGAAAAAGTTTATGAAAGACTTACTAAAATTATAATAATTTAATGTTCGTAATAGCGATATCCACGCAATTGAATTCATGCAAATTATCTATATTCTAATTAATTAAAGCGGTAGAGGTTTTTTGTTTGTTTGTTTGAACGCGCTATTCTCTGAAACTAAAATTCGGATATGAATAATTATGTTTGCGTTTGATGGCCCAGTTCCTTAAGAAGCTTATGTCACACCACGCTACTGACGGCTAGAGCATAGCAGTAACCAAAGATGTAATTTAATTGGAAGCTAGTATGAATATAAGCCTAGAAAGCATACATTAAAGGCAAACAATAGTAAATATAATATCTTTATTTGCTTAAATATAGTGTACAATGGTGTTACAGTAAGATTAAGTTCTAACATTACATAATGGCGTGCAAACATATTTAGTTGTGTCTATATTTGTTTAGTAAGCTCTAAAAATAATCACTTATTCATGCATATAATTAAATTTGTTGTTATTCATGTCATATTAATTCATTTCAAATAATAATTTATACATTTATCATTTAAATAATCTTTTACATTTTATTGGTTTTTATCAATTAATAATTTTATTAATTGATAAAAACTAAGGTTAAGGACAATTTTCAGCCACTACTTGGCGCCATTTCAACTTTCACATTGTGCCAATCAGGGGTTAACTTTCAAAAAGCGCTTGATAGCTAGACCTGAGTAGTCGGTGCTGCCACCTCGTGGGCGACATTTTGTTTTGTTCTTAAGCACATGAATTATCCATTTTATAAATTAAATATTTAAATTGCCGAAATGAACACTGAAAAATATTTGTTTTGATAGCGCTGTCAAAATGGAAGACCTTTTACCAAAGTGGTAGCAAAAATTTTCCTAAACACCCTCATTAAAATACTTTGCTTAAATATAATTGTTAACTTGTATACGAATGGCTACATTAGTATTGCTACCCATATAGTTTATAGAGCACGTCGGCTAATTGCGACCACAAAGCTGTAGCCAATTTGTTCGATGCAACATACCGTGACATGTTTCTAATAATTAATCAAACGAGTAATCCAGGTGTTGAATAATTCGTAGACATGATACGTATTTTACTGAAGTATAAAGAAATAAATATAATAATACTACAACTAATTACTATAACTGACTGATCCAGAGTGAATGAAAAGTTATTAAATATGAGATATTGCGTATAGTGACCAGGTAACAAAGAGTCAATCCTTTTCGTCTGTCGGTGTAGTAGGTTAATTAATACTAATATTATAAATGCGTAAGTTTGTGCGCGCGTGTGTGTGTGTGTGTGTGTGTGTGTGTGTGTATGTTAATTACCAATCAGCGCCTAAACGACTTAACCGATTTAGATGATAGATAGATTCGTTGCTGGAGACGGACATAGGCTACTTTTTCCCCGAGCATGAATAAAACATCTTACGGTAACTGTAACATTTCACTTTTTAAACTATTAGAATTTTAAAATATTTCACATACTCTCTCATGTTGCCAACAGACAGAAATTGTCTATGTGTGGTGTAATATTTGTTACATATAGATGGACCTACAACATTCAGTGTAATGTCACTCGTCACAAAACCACGTATGTGACGTTAAAATTGTCTTGATTGTCATTTATATAAAGTGCTTTAAGGAAACTCACTAAGAATACAACTACAACTATAATTATTGTGCTCACCCTCCTAACTTCAACAGTACACAAGTTACGAACAAAACTAATTCGTTCGTTGACCGCTTTACACTGGTACTTAAGTTCATGTAATTGTTTTATTGCAAAGAAACTTGTGAATATCTATAAACTGTAATAACTTAGCAAGTCGCTTGTAGGACCTTGCTAACTTTTATGCAATACTGAAGTCAGTCAGCCAAAGTTCAATAAGTGTAACTCGTGTTGAATCTGGTAACTGGTAATCTGGTTCCCCTTCAGTGAGTCTACTGCGTGTTAGTTGTCTCACCAGCGACTACGTTAATGTTTGTTTAGAAAATGATCAGCGCCGCTGGTGCTTATTTTGAAGACTATTTTTTAATATAAATGTCACTGGTAAAACGAGCGTTAACGAACTCATGATAGAGCTGCAGTTCACAATTAATCACCTGGATCTTGGAACTCTGCCGGTCTTATCCCTAATCTAATTATTCACGGATCAATATCAGTAATTTCGTGAAGAACTAAAGAAATTGCTTTCGTTCCTTCAGAGTAAGCATCGTAGAAACGAAAGTATTTCTTTATTAAACATAATAAACAAGGAAAAAACTCACTTATAGTTAAGTAACCGCCGTCTTGTACCTCAGAAGCACATTGTTGCAAATGGTATAGTGTTGGCATAGTCCTAACATTTTCGAATTTAAATAAAAAATTATATAATACTTTTTTACAATTAAATTACAATTTGTGCATTTATTTATGTTTCAGAACCACACCGATTACATGCAGTATCTCTCATGATTGGACGAAAACTTTTCCGAACAAAATACCAGTGGAAAATATGTGCGTCAAAAGTGGCTTACCAAACGTGTTAATAAATGAAGTAATTGTTTCATAGTGACATAAGAGTGAATTTAATCTTGGTATGGGAATCAAAACAAAAGCATAAATCAAAATAAAAACGAACAAAAATGCGAACAATGAAAAATATCGTATAGTTCTTGTAGATAATCAAAAAACTAATGAATAATATGACGATGTGTGTAAAACAGTGATATATAACATTTTAGATAGTGGTATAGATGTTAAAGTGAGTATAGATGATAAAGTGAGTGTAGATGTTAAAGTGAACAATGGGGATAAGTGTGAAGTGGTTGGTGCTGTATTCGCTGGCGTTGGCCCGGCTGGTCAGACAGCCGACCGCGCCGCTGCAGCTGACGGGCGGCCTGGTACGAGGAGTCGTGAGGCCTGATGGAGCCTTCGTGCAGTATTTTGGAATACCATATGCAACAGTTACTCATCGATTTCAGGTGAGGTGCTTTTCTTTTAGACTCGTACTGTCTCTAACAGAAAAATATGTTGTTAGCTTTAACTAATAGAACATAATTGTATTCTTCTGTTTTCATCACTATTTGAATATAAAAAATCCACATACTCATATTTAATTGGATGTCAATATATTTATTTCTGACGGTAGTAGATTCACGCTGATTTCAGCATGAATGGGCCGGATCGTCCGGGGAAGTACTACCCTCTCATAGAAGATCAACATAAGAGTAGTAGTATCCGTACTACTGCGTTTCGTTCGGTGAGTGAGAGCGCCGGAGGCCCAATTTTCCCCCTTTTCTCTTTCCTCACCTCCCTCATCCCTTCCCCTAACCCCATTCCCAGCCGCCATAGTGGAGGCCACCATACCAGCAGTTTAAGACCATGGCTTTTAGTATAGTGGCCGTCACTTCTGGATTCCACTGACTGCTTACCATCAGGCGGGGTGGAGTCACTTTGGTAGGCTATGATATAATAAAAAAAAATATTAATCAATTAATTATTATGATCACAAACTCTACTGTAAGTAAAAATACACAGTTCCATAAACACTCTCAAAACAAAAAAAAATTTATGGTATTGACATAAGCTAACGCCAACATTGTCGTTAGCTTATGTCAATCCCATTCATTTTATAATCTATTTTATAAACAGAATAAAAATCTATGCCACATGTCTAGGGCCTACAACCGTATCAAAAATTAATATTTATAGAGTTGTTATACCATAGCTATACCAAAAGTTACAGTATATTAAGTAAATGTTAATTTTTGTAAAATAATTATGTTAAAAGTGAAACTTGTGCTCTTAATCTTACTATTTTTAACTAGTTAAAGAAATTAACGTATGATTTAAATAATTTAACCGTGTCTTATTGGCGACCCGAAGTGGAGTGGTGTGTGGATTCTTTCTTCGACTTCTGGATTCTACTGACTGCTGCTTACCATCAGGCAGAGTGAAGTCACTCTGATAGGCTAATATGAAAAGAAAGTATATCTTTAGGTCAGTACTCAATCGCAATCTACCTATCGTAGTCCACTGTTGGACATAAGCGTCTTCCAATTTACGCCATAACACTCTTTATTTTTACTAACTGAGACAACTAAATTCAAATAACAATTCATGTATTGTTTTAAGTGCGTAAAGGAGGCAATAATACAATACCTGTAATTATTGATATTATAGAACTATTTAATTGTGACTATCTGGAGACAAAAAATAGTAAATTATAGTAAACTAATTGTCTAAAGATTAATTGCCATCTTTAAGTTATCTTAACGTAGTGCCATTGACTTGTAACATTATAAACTCATTAAATAAAAACTTAATAAAATGCTTCAGTAATACAGAACTATAAAGGAATTCGATCAACGTTAAAAAATTAATAAACAAAAATAGTACATTAACAAAGAGAAATGCTAACCAAAAACGCCGTAATTGAATAACACAAATTTCGGAAATACGTTTCTTGTGTAGCTTGTCTCATGCACAGCACATGCGTCGTTCTTTCTTTGTAGGTCAGAAACATTATTATTATTAGTTAAGAATTCATAGACGTATCACCTCGCTGGACTAGCTAATTCACCCATTATACGTGATTAAAGTCATAAATAATATTAGAGTTATATCATCGCTCATCGACAGTTACTCAACAGCGTAGTTCACGGCCCAGTTCACCTGTACTAAAATTTATAAAACCAGTGTGGCTGTTCTAGAAATAACGTGTTCTTTACAAAGCGACGAATAAGTACCCAAATTTTATTGTATAAATTTGGTTTAATAATTTAGTATTTAAAAGCAAAGATCAACCCGCATTGAGCAAGCGTGGCGATCAATGCTCATACCTTCTCTGTATGAGGAGAGGCCTTTCCCTGCAGTGGGATAATAATGGTCTGATGATGAGAAGTGCCAGACCATAGGATTTAGCTATTATTTTGGCGCCTTTGCCTCTCATTTTCTCAATGTGATAAAAAAAAGAGTGTGTGTACTCATGTATGCACGTAAGAAGTTATACTTCTTTGGCGTAACAATCCAAAAATACCAAATAATAACACAGCGCATACATACATAAATATACATAAATAGCATGCAACAATAATGAAAAATCATAAAATATAATTAAAATAACAGAAAACAAAAAAAATATTTATTAGATAATAATGTAATAATTTATAATTTGCAATGTAAATAAATTATACATACCGACAGTTAACCTCAAATCTATAAATGCACTTAAAACAGTATATTAAAACCACTTTTACCACTAATATTCAAAATAAATATTTTTACTGATAAATGATCAATAAAAAATATAATTGAATTGATATAAACGCCAAAATATATTGTATTTATTCAAACTGATTATTTGTACTAATACGACACACAAAGGTTCGCAACAAACTTCAGGGTATAAAAGGTTCGCATCTAACTTCAGGGTATTGCTTTTTTCTCACTCTCATCATTTTTCCCAATCGCGCCAAAAGAAGTGTAACTTCAAAAACACTGGCTTTCTTCTTCTTGTTATATGGTAGGCGATCATCTTAGTGTCAGAATTTGTTCAGGTCCCCGATAATTTAATATAGACGCATCCGAATGAAAGAGAGAAAACACTGTGCTTTCAGCCGAAGGCGCAATGTCTTCTGCAGCTAATATAAAAGTTGCCTTAAAAACAGTAGATACCACTATACTCGTAGTACATTTAGATATTCAGTTGGTGTGACTATATAGCCTTCGGTAAGGCAAAATCAGTTCTCTGGTAAAGTTGGAACAATTTAACGAGAAAACTTACTGAGCGCTACTTTTTATAATACTAATTGAGTGATATACTTTAATATCCTAATACTAATTGCGTGATATAAATAAAAACACGTTGTCTAGACCAGGAATTTTAAGTCCAAAAGGGATAGAATAGTGTATAACACATAGCTTGCAATTTAAGAGACTGCAAGCGATAACAGAGGCAAAAATTTCGAATTTCTTGACGAAAACCTTAATGTCACTTTACCGTGCCCTAGGATCGAACCCGAGACGTGATCGTGGAAGTTTATAGTACCACCACAGATTACAGAACCTAATACCACTGAACTAACTACTAAGACAGCGATAAACTTACCATTCTGGTATTAACATACGAGTACAAATGTGCTTAAAATGTTATTGTTATGTTAAATATAATTTTTACCGCCTCGAATGAAATAATAGCTGTCATCGAATTAACATTCCTCTTTAAAAATATGACTGAGACCTACTTTCACCGATTACTGTAAACGGTACTCCTACTTTATACTTACGCGATCTTATTTATTGAAGCTATTGGGTGAAATACCACTGACATTTGTTTCTTCGTGCTAATTATCATTTATAGTATTGGCTATAGTACCTAGTCTTAATCACTCATACCTATATACCATGTCACCGGTTTTCCCGACGAGATAGACAGATAATTGTCACATTATGTTCTCTAGCCGTATTAAGTTCTACGTTATAAGGAATAATTTAATAAATACCAGGAATAATATAAATCCTTTGATTGGATTTCAAATTAAAACTATGAAAATATTTATTTATCTCAACACTAATCTTGAGTCGCCTTGTACACACAAAATAAGAAAAATATTAACACCAAATATTAACTACAACAAGGACAATTGGTCACATTGCCATATATTTCATAGTTTTCTTTTGAAATCCATCTATGATTAATAGCAATAATACTAAATACCAACCGCCTTGTGTAAGTATCTCTAGAAGCAATTGCAGCATCATTGTTACTTCGTAGTGTGAGCTATTAGACGTTAATGATGCACTAACACCGCACGTAACAATCTAGCACTAATCTACTCGTGATTGCCCCCCTACGCACCGCCCGTCGATTTTAATCATACCTTGATGTATTGTGGATTATTGCGTAATTTGAACCAATTTCACTCTTTAATTTCGTGATACTATCAACCATTGGTTTGATTACTTCATTTGTAATATCAGGGGGTTCTAAACAAATGCAACTATATAATAGAGATCAAATCATCGCAAAAGTAAATTGTTGTTAACATAAGATTATTAATTTTGCAGGACGCGAAACCAGATCCAAAATGGGAAGGCATCTACGACGCCAACGAAGAAAACATCAGATGTACACAAAGGTTCAGCAACACCAAGATATTAGGAAGAGAAGATTGTTTAACTTTAAATGTGTATACGCCTAGGATAAAATCTGAACAACTGCTACCAGTCATGTTTTTCATACATGGAGGCGGTTACAGAGATGGTTCTGGATCTCCTTTCATTTACGGACCAAAGAACTTATTGCAATATGGCGTTATTTTAGTTACTATCAACTACAGACTCGAAATTTTAGGGTTCTTGTGTTTGGGTATCAAGGAAGCACCTGGCAACGCAGGATTAAAAGATCAAGTGGAAGCATTGAAATGGGTTCAGAGAAATATTAAAGTTTTTGGTGGTGACCCTGACAATGTGACGATATTTGGAGAAAGTGCTGGCGCAGCATCAGTAGCTTACCATTTGGTGTCACCAATGTCCAAAGGACTATTCCATAAAGCTATTTTGCAAAGTGGTTCTGCCATATCACCTTGGAGCCTGCAGTTTGAGCCTTTAAAAATGGCTAGCATATTAGCCAAACATATGGGCTATACCACCAAAGATCCTCATGAAATATTCAAAATATTTAACAATGTGACTGCAGAGGATTTGCTTAAATATCGTGTGCCAAGAAAAAAAGGCGATATTGTTTTATCAGAAAATGTTTTTGTACCTTGCGTAGAGAAAGTTATACCTGGTGTAGAAAGATTTTTGCCAGATACTCCGTACAATTTAATAACTCAAGGAAATTACCATAAAGTACCTGTAGTATACGGGTTTAACAATGCTGAAGGCTATATGTTTACAGGCAAAGAGAATGACACAACACTTTTAAACATGGATTTTCATAGTGCCATACCACGAGACCTGTCCTTCCCAAATGAAGAAGAAAAAAGAAAAACAGCAAAGATTTTGGAGAAAATGTATATGAATGGTGAAAAAGTTTCAAATAAGACTCTTTTGAAGTTTTCGAGATTTGAGGGAGATTCCAGTATCACGTATCCTACAATAGCAACTATTGATTTATTGTTGAAAACTTCAGATAAACCAGTTTATGTTTACAAGTTCTGTTACGACGGAATGCTGAACTTTGCAAAGATGTATTACGGATTCAGCAAAGCGCCAGGAGCCACTCATGCTGATGAAATATTTTATATTTTTAGTGCCGCCATACCTATGAGATTCTATGGAGAACGGCAATTTATTAACAATATCACTGAGCTGTGGACAAATTTCGCCAAATTCGGGTAAGTTTTAACATTTTTATAACGTCACACACACCACGTATCATTACTTAAAGCTAGAACATACATACCCTCAGTTTCTGTAAGGCTGATCAAAGAAAAAATATAATAATAATAATAATAATCTACCACATTCACACAGCACCATCTAGCCCAAATTAAGCAATTATATTAGCTTGTGTTATGGGTACTAAACAACTGATATACTACTTATATACATTTTGTTTTTGTAAATACATACATATTATAGATAAATTTCACCCAGACACAGAATAAACAATCATCATCATCATCACACAAAGGTTTGTCCTGGGTGGGAATCGAACTTACGACCTCCGGGGCTTTTATTTGCAGAAAGTTTTAAATAAATAAATAAATAATATCACCTTTTCGCGTATGAAACATGCCAAGCGTTATGACAGAAGCATTTGTAAAGCACTTGACGTTGTTAGAATGTTAAATGTGACGTGAAAATTTTGACCGCAAATTAATAGAATATTATTTCCTTCAACTAAAGCCTTCTTGTCGTTTAAATAAAATTAATGCTATTGTATTTATTTAAAAGTTTTTTTCGAATTTCGTAAATAAATTGTAAAAAACTCTTATATTATTCACTTCACAAATAAATTAAACATGGCAATAAATTAAATGGTTAATTTATTTGCCATCTGAAAAAAATGTCCCGCCTTTTCCAGTACTGTAAAATACATTTTATTTTAATTCTAGCAAAATACAGAGAACACAATCTGAATATACACACAATATATTATACAATTCTTGTGTTTCGTGTACAGAATTAAAGTTGTATGCTGCAGAATGAATTTCATTGCACCGACGAATTGAATGAATTCATTATGTTTCGTTATATTTTGCAACTGCGTCGACTGTATCAGCAAGTAAAAGTAGTTAAAGAATAAATTTGAGATGATTGGCTGAATAAGTAACTTTAAATGCAAAATAAAAAGCATAAAGTTACTGCATTTATACATTAATGGCTCAGTGGTGAAGACACCCGCTTCGTAAACACGGGGTCGGAGGTTCGAATTCGGACAAGTACCGGATTTTTCAAATCATTGTAATTTCTAAGTTTAGCTGGAAATTACTGACTAACGGTGAAGGAAAACATCGGGAGAAAACTTAGACTTCTGAGAAAGCCTGAAATCTCCAATCCACCTTAAGCGCACGTGGCGATTAATGCTCATACCTCGTCTGTATGAGAAGAGACCTTTCCCTGTAATGGGATAATAATGAGCCGATATGATGATGATGGTTCATAAGAGTCGAGGTGACTTAATCAATGTTTGCGCTACCCACAACTATACAATAGGGTTTGGTAAATCGAGCAAGTACCAATATGACTTTTAAAAGCTTAATTGTACTTATCTTATTTATTTTGAACATGACTACCAAGAGTACAACGGTCTACTGTTCTTGCTGGGATCGGCAACCCGGCGTGACATTTCAATTATAGCCAAAAGCCCTAATTTTATTATACTCATAGTGAAGTTTTGACCAGTAGCGGAAATACTCGTGTTTCGGTTAAAATGATGATTACTATCATTACTCTCATTCAGTCAAGTACACAGAGCTATAAATAAATAATGATACAAAATATACCCTCGGAGAAGAGACCCTCGAATATAATGCTTAGGCAATTTAACTCAGTCCAAACACAAACCATTTGTGCGGTTTTATAAGTGAGTGGGAAAATAAACTATGAAATTCAAATTATATTTTTTTTCTTACAGTGATCCCACACCAAAATCAAGGTCGCCAGTCTTGCCAAAGTGGGAGAGAGCAGATCCTCAAGACCCTCATCTGTTCGTCATAGACAAGGAGTTTTCAACAGCGCCAGTATGGGATGATGAAATCATCAAGTTTTGGAACGAAACTTATTCAAAATATAGAAGAAAACATTAATTTTGATTCTCTACTCGTTTTAGTCTAAAACTGTATATTTAGTTAAGGTACAGTGAGATTAGAAATGTTGATTGAAATGTAAAAATATATCAACATTGTTTTGTTGTCCATTTAAAATAATATCAAAGAATTAGTGATAATTGATATTATTATTGACAATCAAACAATGAATGATAATGATAAAATTATTGCCATAGCGGAATAGTAATTTTATAAAAGGAAAACTTACACTTATAAAGAAAATGTATTTTTTTTTTTCAATTGTGTCGATTTTGTGGTTGTGTCGGTATATACGTAAAATGCATGAAATAAGCTTAGAGCAAACTCTCGGCAAGCATAGTTGATGAAACGCTAAAACTAAAACGAGAGGCACTTCAAGATTTAATTTGTTTAAAAATGAAGACTCACCCCCAGTTTCTGAAAGGCTGTTCAAGGAAAAATTAACTAATCACCTGTTAAAACCTCATGCGAACTAATTGGATTGCTAAAAGCATGAATATAAAATTTAATTAATTATAATATGCTTTTAGCTTGCTTTTAGGTAGTTCACATGAGATTTAACAGATGATTAGTAAATTTTTCGTTGATCAGTCTTTCAGAAACTGGTGGTAAACTAATAAATCCAAAGATATGGTTAAACCCAAAGTGACTAAACACTTATTTAATATAATTATTTAATAGGTAGTTATATAAATGAGTATAACATTAACATACGGTATGTTCAAGTAATACAGATCAATGAATGCAAGTCAAAAGGCAAGTTAAGTCAGGCACATGATTTGTTTTATAGATAATTATTAATACTATACACAACTTCAAACGAAAAGATTGCAACACAAAATGACACTGTGTTGCTGCTTTCTATCTATCTATCAAGTACTAGCTTTCCGCGGCGTGGTTTCACCCGCGTCTTTGCTACTGTTTTGCCCGAATTTAGAATGCGGATATACATACTTAAATACTTTCTTTTTTTGTAAATACATACATATTATACATAGAAACACCTATACTATTTATAAAACGGAAGAGTTTGTTTGTTTGATCGCGCTAATCTCTGAAACTACCAATTGGATTTGAAAAATTCTTTTTGCATATGATAGCCGAGTTTTCGAGGAAGGTTGGCTATGTAGCATCACGCTACTGGCGACGGGAGCAGAGCAGTAAGTAAAGACGCGGGTGAAACCGCGCCGCGGCAAGCTAGTATAATATATGTTGCAATGTGCAAATTTAACAGTTTGTAATGTGCAGTTTTTATTTATTTCAGCTTTTCGACATATTTTATAACTTAAAGATTAACATTTATATTATATGAGCTTATCAAAGTGACTCCACACTGCTTGATGATAAGCAGATTTATACATATATATATATATATTGACTGGCCTGTTGGTCTAGTGGTTAGTGACCCTGACTGCTAAGCCGGAGGTCGTGGGTTCGATTCCCACCCAGGACAAACCTTTGTGTGATGAGCATGATTGTTTGTTCTGTGTCTGGGTGTAATTTATCTATAATATGTATGTATTTACAAAAAAAAAATGTATATAAGTAGTATATCAGTTGTTTAGTACCCATAACACAAGCAAATATAATTGCTTAATTTGGGGCTAGATGGCGCTGTGTGAATGTGGTAGAATATTATTATTATTATTATTATTATTATTATATAGACTTTACTTTTTGTGCTACCTAAAAAATATTGTTGTTGGCGGCTCCTTAAACGAATGCAGCAAGATGACCTCCAACAGGGCGAGCTTTTGAAACATTTTGAGGCAAGTGTCATCATCTGCCTCTTCCAATAGTACGACATGACGACCACGACCGCTCTGCCAAGAGCGTAACGACGAAGAAGAAGAAGAACTTAACAACAATCTTGCGATTAAAAAGAGTGGTCTGAGTTTCTTGCTAATTCTTTTCATAATTTCATCTAGTCAGCGAACTAGTAGGATAATTAGCTAATATTTTGTTATAGTTATTTTGTCGTTCATAAGTATCGCTTGTGTGATCTTAGTGAATAAATGAGTCTGAGTTTGAACTGCTGCAGTGTATGTATATAGTTTTACATAGTTATAATCAATGTTACCTTTCAGTTCATAGGAAAAAAAGAGTATAGAGATTAAGAAGGACTTTGTCCAACTGTGGGACAATGTAGGTTTAGCTAGCTTACGTTATAAGTAGTATAGTTTGTATTATTCTATTATTGTTGTAAAAATAATGTATATAGTAAACTTTTAATAAGTATTTATTGCCTTTGTTTATTTTAAATAAATTATAATAACTTAGTCATCATCTATTTTATATTATTATTTCATGTCTGGTGTGGTCTGATTCAGTGAATAGTGACCTGCACACTATCAATTTATGTGTGTTCGATTCATATATGAATCAAATATTTATATGATCTACAATTATTTATTTTGAAATTTAGTGGGCAGGTGCCTCTTAAATTAATCCGTGGACCTAGTAAAGATAACGGGTATCTGATGAACGAGAGCAGTTCATGACCGTTTAAAGAAGCAATTCATAATTTCACTGTGAATAATTTCCACACCACTCTCGTAACTTTAGTGGCTAGACCGCACGAGAATGTTAATATAAATACTTACAAATACTCCACATACTACTAAATAAACTAGATAAAGTAAGTACGTGTCTACGCAAGATTTGATACGATCATCAGATTTCCTCACGACAGTTAGTACTCTTCGTTAGCACGCACATAGTTTCGCAAAGACAAACGCGTACCTTTTCGAGACGCGACTTTAACATGACAGTTCAACACGTCACAAGACTGATAGACAACAGAACATTATATGATTTATGCAATAGTTTTGCATTGATATTACATGATACTATGACGTGTTATTTACATAAGTGGTTAACGAGCAACTAATCTGATGTTATGTGGTGTCGCTCATGGACGACTCAGAGTCCCTGGCATTGCTACTGCTAATTTCAGAGACTCTGCGAAGCCGCTGCCGATAGTTGAAGATAGTGGGGGTAGGCGATAGAGGTAGGTGAGGAAAAAGAAATTAAAAGAATGTAGGACCGTCAAGGGAGTACGGAATGAGGGAGTGTCGGAGAAAAATATGAAATAGAGCCTACTGCACTCACTTACCAGACGAAACGATACATAGAAATTACAATACACCGATATGTAATATGTATGCGTTGCCGAAAGATATTTTCGGTTTGTTAATTGTATGTTAGTTAGGTATCCCACTTTATAAACATACTTACATTAATGATCACAAAATATTCCAAAATTCGGCACAAATATTTAAGGATTACAAAAAGTTTTATCTCGTGTGGGAATCTATCAATATATAAACCTACGCATAGCCACCAGTCAATGCACAACTTCTGAAGAACAGATGAAAAATGAAAAGCTGTCGTCAAAAAGATACCTCGCTTCTATAGATCTACACAAATATTATAAAGACAGAGGAAAGATTTGTATTTTTGTATGCAACGAATAAACTCAAAAACTACTAGACGTATTTCAAAAATTCTTTTACCATCAGAAAGCTACATTATCACTAAGTAACATAGGCTATATTTTATCCTCGAACTCTCACGGGAACGTGAACCACGCGGGTGAAACCGCGTGACGTCCGCTAGTATCTTATAAAAAGCTAGAGAAACTTGTATCATTTCTGTTTCCTCGGAATGATTTTATTGTTTCACATTGCAAAATATTGGTAACCTTGCGCCGTGTGAATCAAAGACGATCATGTCGCAATATACAAGTAAAGTCATATATTCGTGGACACTGAGCCCGTGTGAATTAAAGATGAATGGCACAGAAGGTCACTAAATTCATTGGAATTTACGATATTACTCATCTTCTTTATATTGCAACCGTACAAAGGCAACACCTTCATATCGCAACAGTACAAAAGACAAGCTCTTTAATGACCATCACTGACTGCTTGCTATAAGGTATAGTATAAGGTATAGTCTTTCTGTTTTTTTTTATTGCCGACAGTGGAAGACTTAGGCCGCTGCTTACCGTGAAGGGAGTGGGGTAGGTAAAAGGATTGAAGGAGGTGAAGAAAAAGGAAAGGTGAGAAATTGGGCCGCTGGCACTCTCACTCACCGGATGAAACACAATAGTACGGATACTATTACTCTTACGTCGATCTTCTATAAGAGGTTAGTACTTTCGCGATCGATCCATCCCATTCATGCTAAAACTAGAGTGGATCTACTACCGTTGGGGAGCTATTAAAAAAATTCTATGTTAGCCTACCAAAATGTCTTTCCTGACGTATAGTAAGCAAATATTTGAAATTATGGATTTTTTTGAATGAAAGTCGAAATGGTCTAGATAAGGCACCGCTTACTGAACATGAGGTATTGGGTTCTAATCCGGGAAAGTACCAATGTAATTTTTCAAATCATATGTACTTTATAAGTTTATCTTGGACACTTCTGACTGACGGTGAAGATAAACATCGTGAGGAAACCTGGACTCAAAAGTCTGAAATTGCCAATCCACCTTGAGCAAGCGTGGTAATTAATGCCCAATCCTTCTCTATATGAGAAGAGGCCTTTGCCCTGCAGTAGGACTGTAAAGCAGACTAGTATTATTTATTATTATGGATTTCTACTATAATATGATACATATAATTTTGCCGCAATAATCTAATGCGTGGTTTAAAAGAATTTAATTTAGATTTTAAGAAAAAAAAGATTTTAATTTTAAAAAATTTTGCGAAGAAACAAACAGAAAAATAATAGCTTTGCTTTATATTATTTAGATATAAAATGTTGCCATGGGGGCATTCAGTATGGCGGCTTTAAGACATGCCAGGAAAAAACACGCGATTAAAATTTTAAGGCAACACATGCTTGGGTCAAGAATCCCAGATTTTAATTTGAATGATACAGGTACCTACTCAATCCTTTGGACACTACTGTAGAAATAATAGATGTTTTATTGTCATCACGGCCTTATACTTTTACTGTCCTGGAAATTGATCAGTTTATCAAGATAGCGTGCAAAAACGTCCCACTATATTATAAATCTTGCATCTCTCTTCCAAGTTATACCCGAATGAGCAACAAGTTAGTGTACCTACAAAGTTGCCAAACATGTCTAAAGTATGTCAGCCCAAAGGAGTACGAGAGGCGTGGTTCATCATACCTTTGCGATACGAAGCGGACGTGAGATTCTTTTTATTTTATTTATTAAGGGACAACAAACAGCTACAATATTAAATGCTTACAAAGACATTAGGTGTAGATACAATTAGTTGATAATATTATAGCCTACTACGTTATCAGCAGATTACAAAAAAATATTTAGACAAATAGCGCCACTAAGAGAAATTATACATGCAATAGATACCTACATACAATTTCATTGACGGCCAATTGATACATAATTGAAATTGAGAAAAAAAAAATTAAATAAATTCTAATATATAAAATTCTCGTCACACGGTGTACGTTATTGAACTCCTCCGAAACGGCTCGACCGATTTCCGTGAAATTTTGTACTTAATATAGGCTAGGGTTGAGAATCGGACAACATCTATTTTTCATCCCCCTAAATGTTAAGGGTGGTCTGAGAAGGTATAAAAACGATTGTATGAATACTTCTATTAAAATAAAAAAACTCGTAATTTTTTTTTAATTGGGTTGGATTTAGAGGGATGAAATTAGGGATAAAATATTATATGGAAAGACTTTTGCTTTTGAAGTTAGCGACTTGAAAATTGAAGAGAGGGGGAAGGGAGGCGGGCGAGAGAGAAGTGAGGGGGAAGCTGGGTGTACTTAACGGTAGGCTACGTGCAATGAGGCAGCTTCTCAAAATTACAACGCGGGTTTATGACGGGTAAAAAAGTTATTCGATCTTTTCAAATCACACGGTCTCACAGACATAGTGACAGACACGTTAAAATGACTTAAAAAAAGTAAAAGGTAAAAGTAAAAAAGTAAAAGTTTTATCTTAAACCTATAAGACTATATTTAGAAGTCACCGATAAAAATAATAATAAATAAATAAAATATCGTTCATGTCGGAAAAGCACCCATAACCCTGTGTTTGTAACAATGTTCTTATTATCTATGTTAGTAACAGTACCATGTAAGATGTATACATTACTTAGTGCGTTTCAAAATTAGTGCATTTGAGGGATATCCCAAGAAGTTTTGGTCGCAGTATATTATTGCGTTTATTTCGTATATTTTCGTAATTAGAATGCGGAAAAAAATGACATAGACCCTGGCTTCGAAGCGGCTTCTCGCCTTACTAATGGCCGTCGGCTTCTGCATCGCAATTTATAGTCATTTCAAGTCATTTAGAGTGTGGTTAGCAATCATTTTATATCTAACTAAATAAAGTGAATTTCAATAAAATTAAAAGAACAAGGTTATTTATAGAACAAAGAGTATGGTGATATATGTTTTTTATAGTAATTACGCTTTGTTTAAACGAGAACCTGCAATAAAGTTGCAACATAAAACGTAAAAACTGTTATTGTTAGTCTTTTCTATAATCATCAATTAAAATTATTAATAATCGAAAATCTATTCTATTATTAATCAAGGAAAGTATATAACTAATGTTATTGTATCTAATTTAGTCAAAAATATTCATATTAATGTGAGATTTAGACCTCCGAAATTGACTCTGCAAGGATTTTTTTGTAAACTAGATGTGGGAGATTGATCACCACAAAGCAAGTAAAGGCGATTTTGTAAATGTGTTCTATTAAAGATCAATACGAACAATTGGACTTTCTTTTCCAGGTATTTTAACAGTTACAAAGCATTATCTAATATGGTAAATTAGGCGCTCAAAAACTTAAAATTTTGCATAAAAACGTGAAATGGCTCGTAAATGTGTTACGAGCCTGGCCTCACCGCGTTATAAGTTAAATTTAATTTAAAAAAGGAGCCTTGATTTGTTCTTGATTAAATAACACAAATATTACATTTACAGGATTTTCGGCATAATTACCGAGGTGGATCAGTAATAGTAATACTAGTTGTATCAAAGGCCTCTGCTCTCCATCTTAAATTGAATGTTTTTACTGCCACCTTTTCTTGTGATGTATTGACAGGCATCAACCGTTTTACTGATGCGATAGTAAAGTACGAGTATATACTTACCTCAATTTTAGAACTATACTTATCCAGTAGGTAGCGGCGTCTTCATTTTTATTTCCCTTGATATTGTGTGGACAGTAATAAACCAATTCAATGCTTTATTGACGCATCAGTTAGCTAACTTTAGTGAAGGGCATATCACTTGGTGTAATATACTTGTACAAAACTTGTGAGAAACGTGCAATGTCGCGTAAAGTAAATAACATAAAATGTTGTTCAATAACTGGCTCATGAAGTCATGACGCAGGGTACTCGTAGTACGTAGGACTGTTGAGCGGGATGCTGTGGGTTCGATTTCTATACGGGATAAAACAGTGAACCTTAAAAAAACCAGCCAAGTGCGAGTCGGACTTGCGCACGAAGGGATCTATAAAAACGGCATATTTATTTTTAAGTATTTATTGTTATAGAGGCAACAGAAATACATCATCAGTAAAAAATTTAACGGTTTTTTTTTTAATATTTTATATTACAATTTTTAGTGATGGGTAGACCTAAATCTTACTTAGGTATTATTTGTGTGCACACTAAACATTTTGGCCTATTGAACTGTATGAAGTAAGCCCGACATGACTGCTGTTGAGGAACACTAACGGAACGGAGTAACTGTCTCACTATCACGGTTCATGAGATACATCCTGGTGACAGACGGACAGCGAAGTCTTAGTAATAGAGTTCCATTTTACCTTTTGGGTACGGAACCCTAAAAAGTGGTTCTTTTATTCTTTATGTTCGACTGGCCTCTTGGTCTAGTGGTTAGTGACCCTGACTGCTAAGCCGGAGGTCGTGGGTTCGATTCCCACCCAGTACAAATCTTTGTGTGATGAGCATGATTGTTTGTTCTGTGTCTGGGTGTAATTTATCTATAATATGTATGTATTTACAAAAAAAAAATTGTATATATGTAGTATATCAGTTGTTTAGTACCCATAACACAAGCAAATATAATTACTTAATTTGGGGCTAAGTGGCGCTGTGTGAATGTGGTAGAATATTATTATTATTATTATTATTATTATTATTTTATTTAATATTATCACATTTGTATTAGTATCTAGCATATTATGCGTAACTAGTTAGCCTTAAAACAATAATTGGTACATACACGATACTTAGTATTAGTTTTAAATATGTAAGAACCGATGACCTACAGAACTAAAGATGGGCGATTTAGATGGGGCGATTCACAACCGGTTAGGGAGGTGAAACTTAGGGAAGGCCTATGTCCAGCAGTGAAAGCGGATGATCTAATGTTCTTCTTTAATATTAGCCTACCAAGGTGACTCCACCCCGCCTGATGGTAAGCAGACAATTGAATCCAGAAGTGGTGGACACTATACTAAAAGCCATCGTCTTTAACTGCTGGTAGGGTAGCCAATATGGCGGCTGGGGTGAGGAATGAGACGGCTCATTCATGATTCATCATTTCATATAAAATATGTTCCGTATGTTTCCTAATAGTAATAACAAACAGCTTTTACCAAAGTAATTGTTTAGATACAGAAGGTCTCATTTAGGTGGCATTCGAAATATAATTACTTACCTATATCTTATTGTTCGGAAGTTCTATTGGCACACATAAATGTCATTGCTATTATTAATAACCTAGCTCCTACCACAGGCTCACCTGTACCATTGTCAAACAACCTTCGCCATTGTGAAAGGTTCGTCTCGCTATCAGTGTCGGCCGACCAAAGTCGCGTGTGCGGCGCCCATGTGATAACGCCTCGCGAATTCACGTGAAATACAGACCATTGGTACTGATAATTCGAATTTTGAAAAATATGACAGATCATTTTTTTATTTTAAGCGCGAATTTCGAAGTGACAAGTTCTTTTTGTGTGTAAAAATTTCTGTGTCATTAAAAAGTTTGGTTGGACTACTATGGTTTAAAAAGTGTCACAGTGTATCTAAATTAAAAATTTTGATTATTATCTGTGTGAATTTTACCGATTGGTCAAGAAGTTAGCGTTACATTGCGTTTATTACAGAAACGTGACAATTGTAACCGCAAGTGTTGTAAACACGAGATTATGTAGTAACATGGATAAAAATAATAACATTGAGTTTTACTATATTTTGTAAATAAACAAAATGACACTTTAAGTGACCTTGTTGGAATTATATCTCTACTTCATAAAAAGTAAGTAAAATATACAGCAACAGTTACTTATCTACATAATATGTAATAATTATATTTTACTAGTTTTCACCCTCGATTAGTTACATCTTTGGTTACTGCATTGCTTCTGTGACGTGTAGCGTTATATCACATAACCTCCCTCAAGAACTGTGCTATTAAACGCAAAAAGAATTATTGCGACGGATGTGAATTAGATTAGCATTAGGTCACGAAGATCACTAGATTTTAGAGGTTATATATTAGTCGAAATATAACCGTCGAGATTTTAAATTCATTTATTTTTTGGTTAGTCAAAATCTTCCTGTACTAATTGCCTTAATAAATTTTTGGTGATATAATAAAAATATATACTGTTTTATGTATTTTTTATAAAACATTATAATCAATCGCACAATCTTCTTTCAGTCATCCCCAAATACATCATAATAGTATAGACTTTAAGTATATTTTGTCTTAAATGTATATTTATCAACACTTGCATACTATAAAAGCTAATTTTTTGTTTGGTCATGGCAGGTAATTCCTAATATTCTATTACTAGAATAATATGAATATAAAATAAAAATAAATAGCAATAGGTAAGCTAATTTCTGATCATCTCACTAATAAACGTAGAGCCGCCCGTGAAAAAAACAGCAATACTCAGTTTGTTATTTTTAAACGCTAGATAGTTCAAAAAAAGAATTTAAATTTAGTTATTTATCACAAATTATAATATAATAATATTCTACCACATTCACACAGCGCCATTTAGCCCCAAATTAAGCAATTATATTTGCTTGTGTTATGGGTACTAAACAACTGATAAACTACTTATATACATTTTTTTTTGTAAATACATACATATTATAGATAAATTACACCCAGACACAGAACAAACAATCATGCTCATCACACATAGGTTTGTCCTGGGTGGGAATCGAAGCCACGACCTCCGGCTTAGCAGTCAGGGTCACTAACCACTAGACCAACATGCCAGTCAATAATAATTATATGTTTATTCTTTACCGATTAGCCATAATCTTTGCTAATATATAAAGAGGAAGAGTGTTTGTTTGCTCTAATCTCGGTAACTACTCGTCGGATTTAAAGATTTTGATTAACCAAAAAATAAATAAATTTAAAATCTCGACGGTTATATTTCGACTAATATATAACCTCTAAAATCTAGTGATCTCCGTGACCTAATGCTAATCTAATTCACATCCGTCGCAATAATTTTGCATACTCGCGTCGGTAAGCTGTTACTCAATATTGACAAAGACCTTCGAATATTGATACTCGTCTCGGTAAATATGAGATACAGTACTTAATAAATATATTTTGAAATAATTGGAATAAATCATATCAGCCAAAATACGTCCACTACTGGACATAGGCCTGCCCCAATTTTCGCCACCTTGGTCATTTGTCGCCCTCATCCATCGGTTGCCCGCCACCCTTATAAAGTCGTCGGTCCACCTCGTGAAGGGTCTGCCCTCGCTGCAACATTGAAATAGATACAGGACCTAATAAACTTCAAAATTAATTAGTTATAAATTTGTTTAAGTGCAACTGTATACGTAGAAGTCTTGGGTTCAAACTCTGAGTAAAGCCTAACCAATTTTTTTTAAGTCATTGAAGAGACTATGAAGTTAAAGTTTCACTAAATACTTAGGTATAATTATTAATAATAATAATACCACAACAACCACACAACGCCATCTAGACCCAAAGTAAGCATATAATAATAGCTTGTGATATGGGTTCTAGAATGCGGATAAACATACTTATAAACTTTTTTTTTTATTGTAATGCAACATGCATTCTATATTATATTTACACACACATACTTTTAAATTATATTCCTAAACAATATTTCAAAAACCGTATCTGACGTATCCATGCTTTTAGCATGCTTTTAGTTACTTTACATGAGATTTAACAGGTGATTAGTTAAGTTTGCGTTGATCAGCCTTTTTGAAACGGGGTATAAATCTGTTACGTGGTTTATAAGTAGATAGAAGAGACAAACAAGAAAACGGCTTTTTGCTATTCAAGAATTGACTGCACCAATGGTCTAGTGGTTAGTGTAACTGACTGCGACGCAGGGTGTCGTGGGTTTTTCAGCGGAAGACAAATATTTGTGTCTTGAACATTTGTATTTGCCTTCAGTATGGGTGTTTCCTATGTATTTACAAAAAAAAGGTATGTATGTACCTATTATATTTCAGTTATCCAGTACCCATAACACAAGCTTTGCTTAGCTTGGGGCTAGATGACGGTGTGACAGTGTTCACATATTTAAAAAAAAATGACACGTTTCTTCAGCTCCACATCACCCACATAACATTCTTTTCTTATCACTCAAATTTTGTTTAAACACAATAAAGCCGTTTCACCAATATAATAATAATAAATAATAATAATAGTCATTTATTTCGAACCACTACAGGAACATACACATATCATACAAACATTACTACACCAACATTTAAATGGACACCAATCTGGCAACTGGCTTATGGACACCTAACCAGTGCGACCATACACTACTGCCAATGTCCTCAGCTACAACAGTCAGCAGACTGTTGGAACTATATAATAATATAGCAGCCAACAAATTAGCCAACATCCGTGTATTACCAATCGGTTCAGACATCCTCATCCCGGCAAAAAAGTCTTGTTTATAATCGTAAATCTACCGATTCGACCATGAATTATACGTTTCATAACTTGTATCTAATTTTACATACATTACATTTAGCTTGTAAAAAATACGTGTCTTAAGGTCAGGCAATATCTTGTAAGATACGTAAATTATGACGGTAAAGTGCAGAATCTAAATTTGGATTTTAATCTAATTGCTTTTTTTTAATTGCAGAGGGTTTTTGCTTCTCTGATTCATTTTGTCATCACCTGCGTTTTGCTACTGTTGAGTTTCATTTAACAGGGACAACTTCGTTGCTATTTATTGAACACAATTCAAGATTTCGGTTTAATACTGAGAATTTTGTGACATAAAAACTAAATCCAAACACACAAATCCGCTCTGAAGTCGACTCACAATTGCAATAAATCTTTTTTTTTTCTAATTCGACTTGGCAACATTTATGTCCCAAAGGTATGTTATTAAAAATTTAGTGGTTTAATCGATTCCTTAACTGGTTTAATAAATTAGTTTTGTTCTTCAAATTCTTGTTATAAATATATTAAGGTTACACTTAAAAATTTTAATATGAAATATGTAAGCCGTAAAATTGAATAAGCCCTCGCGAATATTTTATGTGTCGCGCTCACATTACGAAATAAAATCTTTAATAACATCTTAAAGAATCGACTAGTATATTTAAATGAGTAATTTTTCCGCAACTTTATCCGCGTAAAGTACAAGAAACATAATTAACACGCCCGTGGAGATTCTTATAACGCGGAGATATCGAAATAAAACAATGCTAGCTCCTCTTAGATAATGTAACTTTCTAATAGTAAAAGTATGTTTTCAGTAGGTTCAGTAGTTTTTGAGTTTATCCATTACAAACATACATAAATTTAGATAATATTAGTTTAGCTTGTTATACTAGCTCTTAGTCTTGATCTTAATATAGCAAATCATTGCTAGGCCTCAAGGTCGTGCATATTTGCTACCTTACGACACTTTAGTGTCCACAGCAATTTACATATGCCGTTTACGCCATACTACAAGGTATCTAAATTAGAATTAGATGACTGTTTGTGATACGGGTATCATTCAAGGACAGTATTGACTGTGCAAAATTCGCGGGAGATTTAATTAATAGTGCATGTTGGGAGTGTATGCATCGAATGATTAATATTGGCCGGTCTATTCTTTTTCACATAACTTTACGATAATTTCTAAAAAGCAGCATATATTATAGAATACTTAGTAAAGGTGACGGGCAGCTATTGGTAAGAGTCATTGGAGCCAAGTTGAGATGTTTTGAGAAGACCATGTTCACCAGCGACCGACCTTTTGGCAGAAATTATAATTCTGTTTCTAAATATTATTTTTCCATAATAGTAGTAGGTTTGTAAATAAAACATAATTGCCTTTACCATAATAAATAAAAATAATAAAATTAAGCCATAGTAAAGCACGTACGTCTACTTATGTAAACACTATTATATAAAGCGGAACAGTTTCTTTGTTTGTTTGTACGCGCTAATCTCTAGAACTACCATTCGGATTTGAAAAATTCTTTTTGCGTATAATAGCCCAGTTCTCGAGGAAGGTTATAGGCTATGTAACATCACGCTACTGGCTACAAGAGCAGAGCAGTAAACAAAGACGCGGGTGACACCGCGCCGCGAAAGGCTAGTATATACATAAATGTATATCACATGCATATCTCAAAATAAAACAGCATCAAAGTAATTTTAAGTGTACCCACTTTCGCTTAGTGACCGCCAAACATTTGGGCTGCACCGTGGAGACGTAGAAAGTAGACCTGTAGAGACCTTGCACATGCACATAACTCGATCCCAAAAGCAAATTTGCAATCTCAGTTAAAATTAATACTTAGGGAGGAGACATTGTACAACTTACCTTAACTCATTAGTTCATCATTAGTAGACTAAAACTTGAACACATACAGCCATAGTTATCACGTTCAGTTTAGAATTTATATACATACTAGCTAAGCCCCGCGCGACAAATGGCATGTGTTTAATTAATGTAACTCGGAAACCAGACGGATTTTCGGGATAAAAAGTATCTTATGTCTATCTCCGGCACTAAATCTATTTATGTACTATCGGTTCAGCCGTTTAGGCGCTGAGTGGTAACAAACATACACACACATAAACTTTAGCATTTATAATATTAGTAAAATAAATAGAGGTCTTTAGCACTTGTCTTATTACACAATTTTAAATTTTATAATCTACTTACTAATTCTTTCTCTCGCCTAATTTGCCGTGATCTACACGGTTTAAAATTGTAATTACACACCTAATTTTAAGATACGTAGAACATTATGGAGTACGTACAATGAAAATTTAATTTAATTTCATTTTTATTGAAAAATGTGCTAGAAATCGTATTCTACCTACATATTAACAAAAATATAATACCGCCAAGAAGAGTTACTTTGCGGTCTTCTATAATCTTCTGTAATCGGTACTTAGCCGCTTAAAATTTACCAAAAAATCTCTTATCAGAAATCTCCTCAATCTTTGCTACTACTAAAAACCTAACTGTTAGGTACATAAAAAAGTAACAGTTAGATTAAAAATGAGAATGCGATATGGCAATTATAAACTTTATGTTAATCAAAATAAAACAAACATTTCCGAATGAGCGTTTTTAGTTTAATGACTTTTTACCGCTGTTATGCTAAATAACACCTAATTGGCTAATTAAAACGTTATCTAGGGTTACTAGTACGACTTCTCAAACGTAACTGACCTAAGTTCAATGTCCTAGATAAAACATTTCGTATTTGTTTATCTTCGTCGTTCTAGTTATTCAAATATTATCATACTTGGTTGGCAAAACATTGAAAATACTAAGTAAATTAAGTAGGTAATGTAATTTTACGTGTACCAAACAAAAACTCAGTGAGTTAATAGATACACAATTAACATTATTGACTATTTTTGTTATTGTGTATAGATAATACTAGCGACTATTATGCTGATACTAAATATACCAAAGAATGTCTTTTTAAACAACGTTCACAGCTTTTTTGTCATTAGACAATACAAACAAGTTTTCATTAGAGACCGGCGGCTCCCAGCCAGTATATACCGCTGCAACCGCTATGTCCCTGCATTACATTAGAAACCTCTAAAATTACCTGCGTTTCTCTACTATATTTTGCACGTATTATACATATAAACATTCCTCTTGAATCAATTTATCTATTAAAAAAAACTGCATCAAAATCAGTTGCGTAGTTTTAAAGGTCTAAACATACATAGGGACAGACGGCGAGAAGCGACTTTGTTTTATACTATGTAGTGATATAAAAAAGACAATTTTATTTTTCATGTTATTCTTTTGCTGGGTAATCTTAACCTCGCAGGTTAATGCTAAACTACGAGCCTTTGACTAACATAATTATATTAATATATATAACTACTAGCTGTTGCACGCAGTTCCACCCGCGTGAATGTCGGTTATATCGCATTTTCCGTACAAACTTTCATCCCCTATTCCAAGCCGTTTTATGGCGATAAAATTCTATATCTATATCTAATTTTCCATCAAAATTAATATAGTGGTTTAGGCGTGATATCCTTCTATAGGTACCCAATTTTATTCAAATTTATATAGTGGTTTAGGCGTGAAAGCTTAACAGACAGACAGAGTTACTTTCGCATTTATAACATTAGTATGGATAAACTTTCTCAAAAATTGAGCTATCAAAGCAAGAATTATTTAAATTTGACAGATAGTTTTAGAGATAGCGCGTTCCAACGAACAAACTCTTTCACTTTATATTACGCTTCTCAGCATTTAGACCTTTGAAATGTTAAGTTAATTAATGTACTTAACTCATACATATACCTAGTTATCATACACCGCCGGGCTCGAGGAGTGTTCAAACCACGTTCAAACGTTCGCCCGTATCTATTAACTACATAATTTTATAATTGGTATTGCAAATCATATTATAAGGGATATGCAAACTACTCTTAACTAAATAGAACCCACTTACTTATGTTATAATTTGAGTTAAATTAATGGTTTCAAGTTAATTTCATGTATGATCTTCGTCATATAATATTAATCGCCATATTTCTGCCTTTTAGGTGTTCTTAAAGATGATTAAAAGAAATGAGCATCATCGTTACTTATACTATCTTAATGTAATTGTCAATACTACCTCAGTGGTTAGCTGGTACTGTGTACAGACTGCAACACAGAGTTCGTGGGTTCGATTCCCGCTCAGTGCAAATATTTGTGTGCATGAACATGTCCATTAAACTCAAACTCAAAGCATTTATTTCATTTTGATCATAAAGTATAATGTTTATGAAAAGTCAAAATTACATGAAGTCAGCTAATTAACCTACAGCCAGTTCGCTGACGAGGTAGAGCTGTGAGAATAACTGGCAAGAAACTCACGCCAATCTATTCAATCGCCAGATAACTACAGTTTTTGTATGAGTTACAATTTAAACGCTTAACGCAACCAAAGAACCATACAAAGTAATTATTACAAATAAACCAATTAATATAATTTCTGAGATGAGATAAGATTTGGATAAAGTGGTAGGCTACACAATTATCATTATTAATATGATATGATTTTAGATTAAGATATACTGTGTAACCATTTGTTTTCCCAAATAAAATAAAGATTTAACAAAAGAAAAGAGAGGATTTCAATTATTTAGTTTCATCTAGTATGGTAATTTGACTACGTATTTTAATTAAAATGGGTGCTACTTGAGCAGTCATCTGTATTGTTCCTGTTCTGGGTGTTTCCTACCTATAATTATATACCTATACCTATGAATGTATAGGGTTTTTCAATTGAGATACGCAAACTTTGACAGCTCATAGCGGCCATCTTGGTGAAACGATAGCTGTCATGAACACATATTTAGTCGTGACATTTCACCATGTTCAACAACGCGTAGAAATTGTTTAAATTTATAATCAAAAACAGTGCTCTATTCACCTAGCGTTCCGTGCATTGCGTCCAATTTATGGCGTTCATGGCCGTCCTGCAGAGTCCACAAGTCGTTTTTCCAAACTTTTTGTGGCCTGGAATAGATGGTATGGATCTCAGAAACATATGGATGGCGCCACTTGCCATTAATGTTTTTTAATTAATGTTTTTAATGTTTCTTGTGCTGTACAAGAAACATTAAATTTATTGGATGAGAAATTCGAAGGCTTCGTCGTCTCACGTAGTTGGGACATCAACTGGCCACCGAGATCGTGTGACTTAACACTGCTCGACTACTTTCTGTGAAGCTCATAAAATCTCTAGTCTATGCAGACAAATCACAGTCTATTGCCGCCTTGAAGGCCAAAATAACTCGCGCTCTTCGTGAAATTGAGACCCATTTATGCAAAGATGTCATACAAAATTAATCCACCAGAATACACCAACTACAGCGGAATCGCGGCGGCTATTTCGCTGAAATTATATTCTATAAATTATATCGAATATCCTTTAAAATAAAATGAAAATTGTAGCAATATCACATATACAGGTTTTTATTTTATTTTTAAGTTCGAGCGCTCTTAATGGAAAACCCTATATTTACAAAAAAAAATGAAGTATGTATATCCGCATTCTAGAAACCATAACACAAGCTATAATATATGCTTACTTTGGGTCTAGATGGCGTTGTGTGTAGTTGGTGTGTGTGTGAAGAACGGTGTTCATACCACAGTGATGCTTAGCTGGCCACTTGTTAGTGGATGTTAGTCGTCGCTCATGTGCCTAGTAATACCAGTGGCATAGACTTCTATTCTATTCATATAATAGATTAAAAAATGTTTGCAATGACATAAGCTAACGACAATGTTGGCGTTAGCTTATGTTAATCCCATATATATTTTAATCTATTCTATGAATAGAATCTATGCCATTTGTCTAGGGCCTCAGATTCGACTAAACCACAGTTGGCAACAATTTGGTTGTGTTTTGTTAACATTGTTTAGCTTTTAGTTTTTAATTTGTTTTTGTTTTATTGCTTAGAGTGGCAGATGAGCCAACAGCCTACCTAGTGGTAAGTGGCAACTGTCGCTCATGGACTTCTGCAATGACAGAGGCTTCGCGAAGCCGCTGCCTATCGTGACTATTAATGCTCTCTTTAAATCTCGTTTGAAGAAGGACATGTCATAGCGCTCGGGAAACACCATAGCTGGCAGTTCGTTCCAGAACCTGCACGTACGTGTTTTGTAGATTTTTGTATGTGGCCTCTGAGCAGTAAATAAATACTTTTTTTTTCTTTTTTTTAATGCTTAGAGAACCATGCCTATAAGTTACGATTACCACTCACCATGAGGTGAGCCGTGTGCTTGTTTGCTACTAAACCTGTATAACATAGAATGTATCTAAGCAGGTCTTGTCTTTCGGGCGTCTTAAAAAGAACCTTGTGTCAAAGATATAGGTATTATAGTCTATTTGACAATTATTGTAACTAATATGTTAGATACAGTAGCTTATATATTCATAATAATCATACAATATTTTGTTTTATGCATTAAATAAATTATTTTTGAAAAATAAATTAGATTTTTTTTATCTGTGGATTACAAAAACACACGCGGGCGGCCATGGTTAAGCATTGTGTGACGTCACATTACTCGCAATGGTGATACATCGCGCATCTTTTTAAAATATATTGCCCGTTTAATCTATTTATTTAAAACATAAAAGATTTTTAATATATATATATGGTCACTATACGATGTTGTTAGGTTAACTTACGTAATAACTTAAAACAAAAAGGTCTTTAAGTAGGGGATTAATAAATTAACTGACTTGGTATTACATTGACTGGCCTGTTGGTCTAGTGGTTAGTGACCCTGACTGCTAAGCCAGCGGTCGTGGGTTCGATTCAGCATTATTGTTTGTTCTGTGTCTGGGTGTAATTTATCTATAATATGTATGTATTTACAAAATAAAAAATGTATATAAGTAGTATATCAGTTGTTTAGTACCCATAACACAAGCAAATATAATTGCTTAATTTGGGGCTAGATGGCGCTGTGTGAATGTGGTAGAATATTATTATTATTATTATTATAGATCTCCTCACAACTTTTTACTGTAGAAGAACTGTGTTGCGAGGATAGGTTTTTTTAAAAGTTGTTTTTGATGGCATGTGTATTTACGATGCGTATAGACGTGTTGGGATTGGAAGGGTATGACGTCAATAACGACGCAGTATTTTTCCTCTTAAGCCTTTTGTATCTAGATACTCGTTTAAGACTGGTGCTTTGTACCTTGACCTTGGTGCATTGTATAAATCATTACTAACAAACAAAACCTTTAGCAGACAAAAAGTTGTGTCTTAAAATAATAAAACACCAAATTATTAGGAATTTGATTTATGTTTTTTGTTTTGACATTATAGCTATTGTTTACTTCACATTGTCTTACCAGGTAACGGGCAGCCACTTTACCTAAGTATTATATATGTCTTACCTGCAGTCAGTAATCTGCTTGTCAAGCATCGTGACTACACCAAATTTCCCTCTTTGAGAGAAAATAAAATCCAGCAGTGCCTGAAGATACCTCTGCTGGACACATTCGTCTTAGAGGCCCTAGACAAGTGGCATAGACTTTTTTTCTATTCATAGAATAGATTAAAATAATGACAGAAGCAAACGTCAATACTGTCGTTAGCTTATGTCAATCCCATACATTTTTTATTTTTCTATGAATGTATGGGATTAACATAGGCTAACATCAACATTGTCGTTAGTTTATGTCAATCCCATATATTTTTATTTTTTCTATGAATGTATGAGATTGTCATAAGCTAACGTCAACACTGTCGTTAGCTTTAATGTCCATCTCATAATTTTTTTTATTTATTCTATGAATAGAATAAAAATCTATACCACTTGTCTAGGGCCTCAGGCCACCTCCAAGTATCGTCCCTCTGACCGGTAGGGAGCTATCGCTTTCATGGACACTACTGTAGACACAATAGATGTTTTATTGTCATCACGGCCATATACGTTCACTGTCCTGGATAGTGTATACATATCTGGCTATGCACTTAAGTAAAGCGCAGTTTGGTTTCGTGAATTTCCTTGATTTTAAATCTTCTAACAAGACCCAACTTTGGTTGCTGGTTGACCTTGGTTTTGAGAAAAAAAAGTAGTTATGTATTACTATTACTATATAAATAGGCATAATATAAATACAAAAAATATAAAGAGCTCAAACATAAATTTTGTTTTTATTATTTTTCTAAATTAATTTATGACGTTAAATGCCGCATATTTTTTACTTACAAAGTAAAAAATATGCGGCATTTAACGTCATAAAATAATTTCCACAACGTTACCATAGTAGTTGTGCTGCGCGCGCGCCGTATTCACGCGTCAGTAGATAATTAATGATTCAGTGTTGTGGAAAAATTGATTTTATTGACGGAAAATCGTTAGTGTAGGTAAGTTTAATATTGTTTGTTTTTTGCGAAATGTTATGCACAATAATAACTTCTCAAAAATAAACAAAAACTATTTCGTTGATTATTTTTTGTGCATTCCGATCCTAAAAGATCTTTAAATTTTTTAGAAGTTTTTCTAAAGGAACATTATAATATAAAAAGCCAGACAAATGCGAGCCGGACTAGCCCACCGAGGGTTCCAAAAAATTAAATTATGAATTATTAGGTACCTACATAAACATATAAAAAGGAAAGAGATTTTTTCATTCTTCGCCATAAATCAAAACTACAAATATATCATAAAAATAAATTAAATCTACTTAACACTATCCTGGACAGTAAACGGATATGGCCGTGATAACAATACAACATCAATTGTAGCAAGTTGTGTCCATGAAAGGGTTAAACTTGTGCCAATAAAGCCCTTTCATTACGATATCCCACATGACACAGTAAACTCAATTCAAAATTTAGATCGCCGTTCCTGGCATAAAGACCCTGTACAAATATATAGATTTCAGTTTTTTATTCAATACTTGTAGTATAAGACGGTATTACTAGCCAAATTTCATAGTTCTAGGTCAACGATAACTACCCTATGAGTTTTGTTTCCCTTGAAAATGACGAAATATAAGTTTTTTACGGCATAAACGATCGTCTTTTTTACTACATTAACTTAGAAGTTAGATTTTTTTACAGCTTCAAGAGACTGTAGCCCTGAGTATTTATATCGTTTTAATTTCAACTCTATATCTCCACGCATATCCGAGATGGAGTCGAAAGGGTCTTGAAAGACAGACGGAAAGACTACAAAGTGAACCTATAAGAGTTCCATTTTTTTCTTTTGAGTTACGGAACCCTAAAAACATTAAAATAATTTATTATCAGTATAAAATTTAAATTAAGCAATATATTATTATATAAACGGTTTCAATGAAGCATGGGGTTAACATTGACTTTGATAACAAATAGAAACTAATAATACGAGTAGCATTAAAATAAAATGCATACCAATAATATACTTATCAATAGACATCCTTCGCGATTCAAGACTTGTTCCTTATTGCATTTAAACTACATCCGTAGTTTAAAATAAGATTAACCCTTTCATGGACACTGTTGTAGACACAATAGATGTTTTATTTTCATCACGGACATATACGTTTACTGTCCCGGAAAGTGTTAAAAAGACATAGAAATATATTCTGTCAACACGGGCAAAACCGCTGGCAAGAGCTACTAAACAATAATGACCTTGATGGATTCATATTTTTAAATTCGAATTTAAATTAGTAGTAATTCAATATAATATGAAATTCACGAATTACATAATAATACATTGTATTTAACTATTAGTAATGGAAACGTATTTAGTGTCAACAGGGTCACGTAAACGTTGAATATTAATCTTAATTTACAATCAACTTAATAGTCTTTAAATTTCATATCGCACACTAGATCTAAACAGCGATTATTACAAAAAAAAACACTTTTTGTGCATTACATGAGTTTTTTGTATCGATCCTAGCTTTTTAAATACGGATAGAACAAGCAATGTATATTAATAAAAACAAAAAGTCCGTCTGCCTAAAACAAAGTAAAAAGAAATAAACTCTTTTTTTTCGTGCTGCGCTTTATTGAAATTTTATATACCCTACGTCACTCCCACAACCAATACAATTCTAATGACACCTCATACGTGAAAATCCATCATGCCATTTAGGCAGTAGAGCGTGCCAAAGAAATAGACATAGACATACATATATACACACATACATACATACATACATACATACATACATACATACATACATACATACATACATACATACATACATACATACATAGAATAGAATAGAATAGAATAGAATTTATTGGTATAAAATGAGATACACAGTAGGTACACCGGCAATACTTACTTATATACTAAAATCCTTACTAACTGGTACAGCTATAACAAATTATAACACCAAAATATAAAACAAATAACATGCCGAGAAGTATACAAAACAAAGCAAGAAATCTATATGAACCAATAACATACATACATACATACGCTCGAAAAACATTACCCACCTTGACCTCGGCAGTCGGGCAAGAAAGAGGCTAGAGAAATCTTGTGCTTTATCACTATTATTTAGTAGGTAGGTTCCAAGATATTGGAGTCCGAAATCCTGCTTATAATCTCTGGGTGCCTCTTGAAAATCGATGTAGTCAGTGGCCATCTTATGGCTGCTATAGTTATAATGATTCCTTCAAACTATAAAAATAATTTTCTACGTGCCATATTGTTAATTTGTTTCTTTAATACATTATTGTATGCCTTATTTCCATTTGCTATTATTACACACGGTCATGCATTATACATAGACGGACAGTTAGGTACGAATGTCTAAAAACGTCCGATTTGACCTTATCGATACTAATTAGCAACTTATTGCATAATCGATAACGTAGTCAGACTTGTATGTCTATTAAATATACATTAAGCATTGCACTGTCATTCTAGAATAAAACGAATAGGTATAATTTCCTTTAGATACTATTTGAGATCAGGGGTTCTACCGTAACCTCTTGAGTAATCTTTTTATAACCTTACTTTGTCTCTATGCTTGTTTTTAGTGGTTTAAAAAAAGACAGAACACAAAGTAATACTAAAATAATGCTGCTATAAGAGGTGGACCCCTGTACCTAACATACTCGTATTGTGTATCTAACCGGAATGAGGATTTTTGCCACCAGGCGCTACTAGAATTTTCACATTGGGCCAATCAAGGGTTAACTTTCAAAAAGCGCTTGACAGCAGATCTGACGCAACGGTGCTGCCATCTCGTGGGCGGTATTTTAGAAAACTCTCTCAGCAATTTTCTTTTGTCCTTAAGCACGTAAATAATCAATTTTGTAAATAAAACATTAAAATTTTCGAAATGAGCACTGAAAAATATTTCTTTTGATAGCGCTGTCAAAATGGAAGACCTTTACTAAAGTGGCGCCAACTGGTGGCGAAAATTTTTCTAAACACCCTCATTGAATATTTCTTCACATTTTGCACCACGTTAGTCCGTGTATAACGTATGGTCATTATATGAACATTGTATAAAATTTGTGCCGAAGTAGACAGGCACTTAATATTATATTCAATATTCAATCCAGTATTACCTTGTCGTGCAATGTGACCAGGAGGTGCATTTACCAGTTTAATTAAAACACGTAGTCAAATTATCATACTAGATTAAACTAAATAATTGAAATCCTCTCTTTTCGTTCTTTAATCTTAGTATTATATTAATTGGTTAATTTGTAATAATTACTTTATATGGTTCTTTGGTTGCGTTGAGTGTTTAAATTGTAAATCATTCAAATAACTGTAATTATCTGGCGATTGAAAAAAGTGGCGTGAGTTTCTTGCCAGTTCTTCTCATGTCTCTACTTCGTCAGCGAACTGGCTGTAGGTTAATTTGCTGACATTTTGTAAACTTTGACGTTCATAAGTGTTCATTTAATTAACCTATATGAATACATAACATATATTTCATTTCATTTCATTTCAAATAAGAACAAGCATAAGCATTTGATGTAAAGAGAAGATTTAAGTCAGAAGGTTGTGAGCCATGCACTTGTAAAGTCATAAAAACTGTCCATAACTTTTTAACACTGAAGGAAGCAAATCTAAAAATATCAAGGTTGTAAAATCTTAAAAAAACACTCTCAGGGAAAATTAGATTGAATAAAATATGTTGAGTTGTCTTTGAGGTAGGGAATATTTTTTACCATTACTTTGTTTTAGAGCAAAAATAATAAAGTAAGCAATGAGATACTTATTTTTTTCTTTTAGAAAAAGTCTGAAAGTGATACTAGTAACAAATATGTAAAGGAAAATCGTTTGTTATATGAATTGTAATGCCAAGAACGTGCATGTAACGATAAGAGTCATGGGTACACGTGGTAATTGAAATGCGAATGAATGAGGTGCATGATCAGATAATACAAGCGAATGGATGAATGATGAAATGAAAAGGAATCGTAATAATACGGGGGACTAGTCCAGGCTGTAAAAGACGAAGAAAAAAAGTTTTCAGCCTTCAAAAATGTATATTTTGCATATTTATGTTTTACATAAATTATGGAAAACTAGGCACATTAAATTAAAATAAAACAATAAATTACTTATGTAAGTTTGAATTTTAATCATAAACGGTCTACAAACTATGTGTATATCTCACTCGTAAGTATAACCCTTCACTGCGTATACGATTATATGCGCATTCGCACTTAGTTCTACATACATAATGTAGTTATACTTCAATTTTACATCATTCGTGGTGCAGGCTTCAACTCCACAGTTGAAGACCTTCCTCAAGGAGGAGTTCTGGCCGAAGGGTGTCGTATATCGCCGTTTCCGCGGCCGGCTACTTGAGACCCCGCAGCGTAACCACGACGCCGACCTCTCGTGTACAGTAGTTTATAATTTTAAATTATATAAAATATATAAGTGATTATTATTATACTTAGGCTAAGTATTTATTTATCAATGAGTTTAAAATTAATTTAGAGCAGTAATATTGAAATATTACTGGTGTCACTGCAGTATGTTATCCACGACTAGGGCACGCGACCTAAAAATAGACGTAGTCCAAACAGAGGCTCTAGACAAGTGGCAAAGATTTCTATTCTATTCATAGAAAAGATAAAATAAAATATGGGATTGACATAAGCGTTGGCGTTAGCTTATGTCAATCCAATACGTTTTTTTATCTATTCTATGATTAGAATAGAAATCTTTGCCACTTGTCTAGGGCCTCTGAGCACATGTCCATAGAGCACCTACGCGATGAGCACCTAGCCTAGTCCACGTTGAGCAGCTAACAATATTTTTTGCAGGTCCTCTCTCCGCTAAAAATATAAGTTCTCAACGTGGACTAGGCTAAGTGCTTATCTACATCTACATCGACTACATCTTAAAAAAATGAAGTATAACCAGCTGATTGTAATTTGTCAGATCTCTGGTTCTTTCTCGTTCGTGTTATTGTGATGTTACTATTAACTTAAGTATTAACGACAAGGCACTTTGACCCCAGAGGTCTATTAGCTATAGTACAAGTTTTTTCACAATGTTTTTCTTATTTGTACCTTAATGTATAAACGGTACTTAACTTTTCTATAGTTAATGCTTTTTTAACTTCTATTATGACCATCGTATAATCAAAGACTCAAAGTTTCACTTATGGTAAACGATCACACAAATAAATATTCCAGAAACGTATTATTCATTTTACGTCTTATTAGCACTATTACATGTATATATTTAACATTTATAAATTCCAATTATTATCGTACTCAATATCGATAAGTTACTTACATCTCTGGTTACTGCTCTGCTCCTGTCGCTTGTAGCGTGATGTTTTATAGCCGATAATCTCCCTCGAGAACTGGGTTATCAAAAGCAAAAAAAAATGTAGTAGTTTCACAGATTAGCACGATCCAACAAACTAAAAAACTCTTCCGCTTTAAATAATGGTGGTGGAAATAGATAGATTACATTATTCTTTGGCCAATAATATTATGTTTTTTTTTTTTAATATTCAGTTGTCATGTTGAAATGTATTAAAAGAGTCGTAAAGTTTTATAACATCAATACATGTCTATAATATTATTAATTATAGTGTCGTTATTAGTTTAACACGAACAACGCTATCGTCATTCATAATAATGTTCAAAGGTCTCATCAACAAAAAAAAATGGCAAATTAACAAAAGTATCACGAAAAACTTTAACAAAAGCTTTATCCATTTTTTGTAGTAAGTTATTATCAAAATCAAAGTCAGAGTGAGCATTCAAGTTAAAGATAAAAATCAAATTTATTTAAATATTATTACACTAGCTTTCGGCAGCGCGATATCACTCGCGTCTATAAATACTGCTCTGCTCCCGTCGCTAGTAGCGTGATGTTACATTGCCAATGACCTTCCTCAAGAGGCAAATCCGGCCGGTAGTTTAAGAGATTAGCGCGTACAAACAAACAAACTCTTCCGCTTTATTTAATAGTATAGATATTACGTAATGATATGTAGAAAAATTCAGCTAACTTGCCCGCGATCAATGCGCTGGTAAGAGTAAAGCTATAAGAAAACTGCCAATATAACAGATTAGGTAGCCATTTTTATCTCCAGATACAATAAGCAAGTATATATACACACACTATAATTACACAATTAAAGTAAATTCTTCTTAACATAAGTTAATTATTATATTTTGTGAAGTGGATGTCGAATGTCAAACAATTAGCGAAACAATGTATTATAGTATAACATACTTACGTAACTCTTAGAAACTAAAAAAGCTAAAAAGCTTTTTTAGTTTAAACATTACCCTCCATGTTGCTGCAGTCGGGCAAAAACCCGACTGCAGCAACATGGAGGGTAATGTTTTTCGAGCGTATGTATGTGTGTATGTGAGTATGTATGTCCATTTCTTTGACATGCTCTACAGCCTAAATGGCTTGATGGATTTTAACGTATGAGGTGTCATTAGATTCGTATTGAGTGTGGGAGTGTTACGGGTATATAGAATTTCAATGTAGCGTCAGCACGAGAAAAATGAATTTCTTTCTTTTCACTTTGTTTTAGGCAGGGAGGCTTTTTGCTTTTCATCAATAATACATATTGCTTGTTGTTAGTAGAATTCTTGCTGGTTTCAGAAATCTCATTTTCATAGAATATCGATGTAAAATATTAATTTCGATGCTATTGTGTTTCGTTCGGTGAGTGAGAGTGCCGGCAGCCTATTCCTTCCTCATCCCCTTTTCCGTGGTCGGCAACGACTTGGTTGTGTTATCTAAGCATTATTTTTGCAATGCCAAAAACACAGCCATCTTTATATAGTTTACGGTTATCACTTACCATCAGGCTATGCTTGTTTCCCATCAAATTACATAAAAAAAATCAAAACTCTTGAAGATACCTCCCCCCCCTTCTCTCTTTCTCTCTCTCTCTCTCTCCCCCCCTCACTCTCTCTCTGCCGGCTATTTATCCCACATGTTCTCACATACTCTTCTACTTCACTTTATCACCGATATCATCCTCGGAAACTCTTGAAGATACAATAGAATATATTGCACAGATGGTGCCTCACAGTGAGAGATGAAGTGGCTGGCTCTATTATACCTGATTGCGGCGGGCCTGGTGCGTCAGCCGGCGCGAGTGGTGCGCACACGTAGCGGCCTGGTGCGAGGAGTCATCAGCCACAATGGAAGGTTCCACGAATACTTCGGTATACCGTACGCGACTGTTAATGACAGTAACAGGTTTCAGGTCAGTATTTTTTATTTTTTTTATATTATAGCCTATTATAGTGACTCCACCCCGCCTGATGGTAAGCAGTCAGTGGAATCCAGAAGTGGCGGCCACTATACCAAAAGCCATCGTCTTAAACTGCTGGTATAGTGGCCTCCACTATGGCGGCTGGGAATGGGGTTAGGGGAAGGGAATGAGGGAGGTAAGGAAAGAGGATAGGGAGGAAATTTGGCCTCCGGCGCTCTCACTCACCGAACGAAATGCAGTAGTACGGATACTACTACTCTTAAGTCGATCTTCTATGAGAGGGTAGTACTTCTCCGGACGATCCGGCCCATACATGCTGCAATCAGCGTGAATCTACTACCGTAAAATAATTGCCATTAGTTAAGTATTTGTAGATCTACGCTCGGTGGCAGGTTGATGACCGCAGTTTTTATTTATAAGTACACTTGAAATAACAATAAGCAGTCAACATTTACTTCATTAATATTCATGTTCATAATTTACATGAATTATTATTCTTCAAGTGCAAAGGTTGCTAGCGGTATACACCTACTTACTTCACTAGCACACCAACCGAATGGTGGCAGTCAAAAAGCAGTAGGGATATTTTCCTACACAGATTAGGCAGCAGCGTCCTGGGATAATACTGCCACCGTTCATCAGACGCATTTGTTCTTCATGTCGGCCATGATGCTCAAAAGACCACCTTCTGGCTGTGAATTTTGATCACACAAATATTTATCTATAGTATGTTTAAATACATTACACTCTGCAAAACACTAGTGACGAGGTGACCATATCTACTCGATACCAGAATTTACAATTTAGATGCTGACTTTAAAAATATAATAAACTTTATAAACATTTAACGACCTCTGTGGTGGTGGGTTCGATTCCCGCTCAGTGCAAATATTTGTGTGCATGAACATGTCTATTTGCTTTGGTCTGGGTGTTTCAATGCATAATATGTATGTATTTACAAAAAAAAAGTATTTAAGTATGTATATCCGTATCTAGATCGCATAACACAAGCTATATAATATATGCTTACTTTGGGTTTAGATGGCGTTTTGTGTAGTTGATGTGATGAGTTTGAGTTTGATGTATTTAATTACATCAATCTCAATCTAGCGCTTTAATATACAAATTTCTTCGATATCAAGGCTTCCGACAATTATAACCTATTATTATAATTGCTACTCAAGCGTGAGCTACAGTATCAAAACCGCAAACAACATAATAGAGCTGTATTTGACGCAATAAGTACTGCAATCGTGAATCAGACGGGTCAAGGTGGCCTAGACTTAAGATTTGCTGTTAGACCTTGATAAAAATGCATCTATTCGCATACACACAGTTGATAACCAACTTATAAATATATTATTTCAATTGGTGTCACACATATTCAAAGACAACACGTGTTTATATGATCACATTCAAGTGTCTGGGGTACTCTATTAACTTACACTAAAGTTGTTCTTCTTTTTTGTCGGTACTGCTTATCAAGACCTTTTATCTCGGGAATGCGTGGAGGTATCGAGTTGAAATTAAAACGATATACTCAGATCTACAGTTTCTTGAAGCTGTGAAAAAATCATACTCCTAAGTTAACGTTAAAATAAGATACGGCCGTTTATGCCGCAAAAACCGTAAATTTCGATACTCTCAAGGAAATCAAAAGTTATTGAGTATTTTTCGTTGACCTAGAACTATGAAATTTGGCAAGTAATACCTTCTTATACTACAAGTATAGGCAAGAATCTAAAAACTATACATTTGTAAATAAATCATTACAAAACAGGGTGTTTATGCCAGGAAGGGCAGTCCAAATATTGAGTTGAGTTGAAAGTTAGTGTCATGCGGGGTATTATTAAAGGGCTTCATTGGCACAAGCTTAAACAGATTTTTACTTATTTTTATGATGTATGTGTTTTCGATTTATGACGAAGAATAAAAAATACCTCTTCCCTTTCTTATGAGTATAGGTAGGTACCTAATAATTTCGGTGTATGTAGTACCTAACAGTTTGCAATGTAATATGCACCTTTTTTTTCGTGGGAAACGCATTACGCGTACTCACCAGCCTGGACGAGGCGGGGGTTATGTCGGACTCTCCAACCGCAATAAGAACATACCGAGTAAAACCCACGGTGTTTCTCCAGACGGCCAGGAGTGTCGGGGTCACGGGAGACGCTCGCACATTCATCCAAGACCCCGACGGGCTCGCTCGCCACGAGCGGGCCTCCTCTAATTTGAGGGGCCTAGCCCCCAATGTAATATGCACCTACAAATTTGTACGAAACCCTCAGTGGGCGAGTCCGACTCGCACTAGTCCGGTTTTATATTATCAGAAACTGTAATTTATATAAAATTGTAATTATCTGCCAATAAATAACTAGTTCGAATTTCTTGCAAGGTCTTGTTATGACTATGTTTATCATTGAATTGTTTTGATTAAATTGGTTAACATCTTGTTTTTGTTATCTTAATGTTCATAAATGTCATTCATTTATTATTACTACTAATTAAATAAACGAGTTTTTATAACAATTTTTTTTATTTTCTTCTATCACACTTCAAACACAACAAATAGTCAATTACCAATTACTCATCTCAGAATTTATTATAAATAAGTCGTTTCTGAGATTAGCGTAAACAAACGCACAGACAAACAGACAAACAGACAACAATTTAAAAAAAATCATTGTTTTGGGTGCTATTTGCGTTGTTAAAGGTCCCAATAATATTTTTCTCATATATCTTCCATGTACAGACAGCGATCCGTTACAATTTTATTATATGTATAGATTGTACAGTTAGGTACAACGATTCGATGATTTGATTGCCTTAGTGGGAGTAGAAGTACAGAAAAAAAGCGCGAATTTTATTATAAGAAAATAATTAAAAATTTAAAAATACTTAATTATAGTACCCACGTGCTAAACCGTAGTTATAAATAGATCTAAAACTAGTGGACAAACAAAACATCAATATCACCTTGGCACAGTCCCATCAAGGCTCGCTATTCCGTCCAAGGACACTATTGCCTCCAACGAGGTTCTTGTAGAATCCCACATTTTCGATTCACATTTCACTGAATGTTAATAGATATGTGACGAATCTACAATAACCCCTCCAACAGCCTTGACTAACGAATACTAATATTATACAATTTGTATAGTTTACACACGTACTTACAGTTTATTAATAAAAATACAAACCCGTTACTTCACTGTATATAAATACTCTACTACTGATTTCAACTGTAAACATAACTTTAGCCGCTTCTTATAAACACGTTTGGACTTTTATTTTAATCACAATTATATAGATATAAGGTGTATTGAATATTGCCCTACTTTAGACTAAAGGTTTTTTAATAAACAATGGAATCATGAACTTTAATCCCCATTCTTCGTCAAGATAATAAATATAAAATGGAGAAAATATCATCATAATTATTTAAACCCAAAACAAAAGTATAAGACATAGTGATGGATATAAACATCGTGGCATATGGTTTTTATTCGTTTTTCATACGACCTTACAGAGACATACCTAACATAGCTTGCTCCGTCATCCTTCGAATGAATGTAAGCCTTCTAACAAGAGCCATAATTAGCAATGATCTCTGCTCTATATGTCATTACTATAAAATATATCCTACTATTACTACATTTTCAGGCCCCGCTCCCGACACCGATCTGGGATGGAATCTTCGAAGCACACAACGAGAACACTTGGTGTCCACAGAGCGCAGGCCCTATAGTACTCGGAGACACGAACTGCCTCAAACTAAATATCTACACACCTATTCAGTACACCAGGCGCCTGCCCGTCATGGTCTACATTCACGGAGGATGCTTCTTTGGTGGCACCGGATCACCATATCTATACGGTGGAGATTTCTTTCCAGAACATGACGTGATATTTGTGGGTATCAATTACAGATTGAGTGTTGAAGGGTTCCTCTGTTTAGGGATCAAGGAAGCACCAGGTAATGCTGGACTCAAGGACCAGATAGCTGCACTTAAATGGATACAGGATAACATTGAGGCTTTTGGAGGTAACCCGAATGAAGTAACTTTATTTGGAGAAAGCGCAGGAGCTGTGTCAACATCCTTCATGATCTTATCCCCAGCTGCAAAGGGCTTGTTTCATAAAGCGATCCTACAAAGTGGTTCGTCTTTAGCACCGTGGGCACTTCAACACGATCCTATAAAAGCTGCCAGTAATCTAGTCAAAAAACTAGGATACAACACAAGGAACCCTAGAGAAATCTACAGTATACTATCTAAGAAATCTGCCAAAGAATTGTTAAAAACTATTAGCAATTACGAGGATAAGTTTTGTGTGGCAGAAACAGATATATTTGTCCCGTGTGTTGAGAAAGAAATTAAAGGTATAGAGCCTGTGATAACTGAGTACCCTGCTGACGTCATCATGTCAGGCAACTACACAAAGGTACCCATGATAATAGGGTACACGAACAATGAAGGTATGTACTTTGTATCGGCAGATTATGGAACCAGTTTGAAGAATAACACCGTAATAATCGATCCTATGAGGAGTTTGCAAACTGATTTGCAGTTTCCGAGTGAGTTTGACAAAAACTGCACAGCGGATAGACTGAAGCACCACTACTTCTCATCGAATAAAGATGACTTGATTATGGACATGGTGGATTTATACTCAGACGTGCATTTTAAGTATCCTCTCGTGTTGGAGTCTGAACTGTATTCGAGGACGAGCGACCAGCCGATATATTACTATCTGTTTAAGTACAATGGGTTAATAAACATGCCCAAGATAATATCAGGGTTTGGTTTGAGTAACGGCGCGTCGCACGCCGACGAATTGTTCTATCTTTTCAAGCCTCACTCGTTCCCGCTGCCGCATCGCTACATGGAGGACAACATGATAAGGAGAATGGTCACCATGTGGACAAACTTTGCAAAATATAAGTGAGTATTTTATTATTTAAATGTTTTAACTGAAAAGTTTATAGTTTTATATGCAAAGAGAGAACGAAAATACTTTTATTACTAAGCATAACAGTAAATAGACAAAATTAAGTAAATGCACGTGCTTGAGCTAAGTTTAAATAAAATGATTGCCTCACTTCTACCGTTATATTTTTAATACGCCAGCTTCAATTTTGTGATATTGTGATCCACAAGAATGTTGTTACAAGAGACTGGACGCGATTTATGTACGTTAATGAATGTTACTGCTTTACAGTGCCAGTTCCCAAAAATGTCATAATAATCATAAGATAAAATGGGATCCATCGGAAATAAATCCTACTGTGCCAACTATAAAATGCCAATATACGAATACATATATCTCATTTAAAGCTTACGTATCTTATTGTTGTATCTTAAACGATTTTGTTTTTATTCATCTCACTGTAGGGCAAGGTCACATCTCATACAGCGTGGGCAAGATCATAGATGCATTGTGTATTACGTGCAATGTGGATTGGTTATTTTAGGCTTATAAATTTATGATTATATGACCTTAGACACTCCCGACATATACAAATATAATATTGGTGGTTAAAACCTGAATTTTACTGCGATATGAATTTCTACCTCATTTATAGTCCTAAATGTATCTTTGCGCTCGTCGGTCACTGAACTCATTGTCATAATTCTAAACAATAGAATTTCTAATGTCCACTTCAATATCGTGCTAACAAAAATATAAATAACATATTACATTCGTAGCTAAACATTTCACAATTACATAACTCAAGGGTTGATATTAACAAAGTAAATAGCATGGGGTACTTTGAACCCCTCATGCATTCCCGGGATATCCCAACTAACCGAATATTCCACAGACGGAAGCATACAAAAGAACCATCACGGTATATTTGTTTGCATTTTCATTGTTTTTATTCGTTCATTTACGGGGTTTAGGAACGTGGGTTGCAAATAAAAAGAGTCAAATAAGACAAGGGTCGCCCTCACTACGTTTACGAGTACATTAAACGAACCCTTTATCTCATTCGGCGCTTTTTATAATTCTTTTTTTCATAACATAATATTTCGATTGTCTGTGGTTCATACGTAATGCTATTGGGTTGAACTCTCGGATCAAAAGTTGTATTGGATAGTTCTATCTAGAAAATCTCACTGTTAGACCGGCAATAAGCTCGCTCTCTTGGGCCTATACACCTTCGGGAAAAAATGCGTGACGCTGTGCAATATTTGGCAATTGTTTACGTACTGTGCACTCATTCGTTTTTACCTTGATTTTATTAGAAATCGTTGACGCAAAAATATACATTAATTAGTGTAATGTTTACAGGATAGAGCACATAAAATATATAGGTACATATATTACGATGTAATACGATAGCGAGGTTATTATTTAACAAGCTCACAAATCAGGTTTAAGGTAGTATTGGGAATGTCAAAAGCTTCTGACAAGAGGTAGAAAAACACCATTAGCATCTTTCAAATTTTAATTAGTGATATAAACAAATATTAACTTACCAAAATAACTGCACACTTTTTGATAATATCTAAGTAGCCAGTTGTGTCCAGAAGTGGTGGACACCATTCTGTGTGAAATGCTGACATGTTGGGACCACAATCATGATTTTTTTTATGCTTTTTTACGGTTTAGAAACCCTAAAACTTAATCATTCCACTGTGAAAAGGCGGCCCCTCTTATGCTAGTAGTTTGCAATGGGCCAAGGTTTTTTACAATAATAGTAAAGTTTTGTACATATGTACTTTAGAAGGCACGTAGAACAATAAATCGTAATCTCAAAACACGAGAGTTGAATAAAACTATTGCAGTACAACAATGGCTACTTATGTCGAAAACAGGTTAAGTGTAAGAGACGACATACATGTTAACAACTAAGACGTTTTAATGTATGTATTATAATAATAATAAATTGTTAATTCATACAACAGAGATTATACCTGCAACTCATACATAATACAATGCCTCAACTGCTTCTCTGGTTTGGTGGTACTGTGTACGGACTGCCAAGCAGAGGTCGCGGCTTCGATGCCCGCTCAGTGCAAATATTTGAGTGCATAAACATGAATATTTGTATTGGTTTGGGTTTCTATGTAGAACATGTATGTATTTACAAAAAAAAATATATCAGTATGTTTATGCGCATTCTAAAACCCTTAGCACAAGCAATATCATTATGCTTACTTTGGGTCTAGATAGAGTTGTGTAATTGTTGTTATTGTTATTATAACAAACTTGGTCATCAGAACACACCTTTTGTTCAGCTGAGTAAAACAACAGATAGGGCTTCCCGGTCTCAAAGTAAACATTTCCTTTACATTACGTCGTACGAGTTGCGGAAACTTATTGTACTCTAAATAATGAAGCTAACTGGTTATAAATATTTACTTATGTACTTACTAAGGATCTAGTATAATAATTACAGACATAAAAATGTTATTTTACTAGCTTTCAATGGCGCGATTTCACCGAGTCTTTGCTTTGTGCTCTGCTCCCGTGATGTTACATAACCTATAACCTTCCTCGAGAACTGGGCTATAATACGCAATAAGTTAAACAGGCTAATCTCTGGAACTAACACTCGGATTAGAAAAAAAAAGCAATAAGCTATGTAACATTACGCTACTGACGACGAGAGCAGAGCAGTAACCAAAGACGCGGGTGAAACCACGCTGCGTTAAGCTAGTAGGCATTATAAAGCTTGACTTGACTGGTGAACACGTAATACAGTTATTTGTGAGAACGGCATTATTTGTTTTTAGAGTCTAAATGTTCTCTGTTGTTAATTGTATGTTTGCAAAGTTTTATGTTATTTAGGCCCTGTTTAACCACTACTGCTACAGTGCCTGATATATATCTAACAAATAAAACATCTTCTAGTTTAATCTGTCTAATATTTTCAAAGAGTTTATTTGTCAGTTAAGGTTATCAGACATTTGTGGAACTGATTTTTGGGTACTATCTGTCAGTTAAGTTTCGAATAGGTTATCACGCACTTTATCAGCAAGTAGTGAAAAAGGCCCTCAGCCTTTTTTAATAAACACGTATAAACCTATAGTTAATTGATAAATAGTTATTATCTAAAGTTAATTCAATTAGTCGTTGAAGAGTCTATGTCAAAGCCAGGTTTAGTTAATATATTTCGTACTAGGGGTTCGCTTTTGCTTCGCTTCGGTATCAAAAGTTTCATTCGATCCCACAACAAACTCCTACGGAAAATATCATAGCAATAGTGTCGTTTTGCATCAGGCGCCTAAAATATTATAATTCCGAAAATGACTCAAATAGTACATAATAAAATATAGTCCATGTTACAAGCTGAATGTATTGATATATAATTGAAGGAATTTTTGAAATCGGTAACGTAGATTTTTAGTTAAATCGTTGCAAACAAACAAACACAAAATATCAAATCTTTTCTCTTAATTATATTATTGTATATATAGTCAAAAATAGACCATAGGTACCTATATTTTAAATTCTTTGAAGTTGATATAACAATAAATACTTGTACATATCTCTGTGCAAATTGTAATGGCTAAGTTATGCAATGAACATCTAATTTACGAGCGCCTTTATTCTCGTCACGCCGTAAATTACTTATTTTAATGTTGAATTTGTATGCAAAAGTGTGCATTGTTACTAGGAGACTACGTTTTATTGTAATAGTACGACTATAGAGCTACCCGTATGGTATTATACTCGAATATGAAACTTCAGTTCTTTAGTGGATGATATAATAGGTGATTAAGGCAAAAACCGTAAAACAACAATAGCATCTGAATACTGAAATATTTTACTACGGGCGTCAAACTCTATATCCATTTTTCAGACGGTATTCAGAAGTCTACTTATCTTAAATATCTACACCTTATTAAGTAATTTATAAACATACTAAGTTCATCCGACTGCACCGTTGGTCTAGTGGTTAGTGTAACTGACTGTGACGCCGGGTGTCGTGGGTTCGATTCCCGCGGAAGGCAAATATTTGTGTGATGAACATTTGTTTTTGTCTTTAGTCTGGGTGTTTCCTATGTATTATAAGTATGTATTTACAAAAAAAAAAGTATGTATATGTATTATATTTCAGTTATCTAGTACCCATAACACAAGCTCTGCTTAGCTTGGGACTAGACGACAGTGTGTGATAGTGTCCACACATTATATATTACATATTATTATCTTGGAACTTATTGATAAGGAAAACATCGTGAGGAAACTGACTGCCTCTCTGGTTTGGTAGTACTGTGCACGAACTACCACGCAGAGGTCTCGGGTTCGATCCCCGGGTCGGGTAAAGTGATATTGGGTTAAAAAATTCTCAATATTAGCCCGGAGTCTGGATTTGTGGCCGATATATGGCAAGCCCCTTGTTACATGGTACCAAAAAAAAAAGTCCAAAAGTAGGTGGTTTAACACCTCTGCCTACCCCTTCGGTGATAAAGGCGTAAAACTATGTAATATAATGAAGTGTAATGAAACCTGCAATTAAAAAAAACTGAAATTGCCAATCCGCCTTGAGCAAGCTTCAATGCCCATGCGTTTTCTGTATGAGACCTTTTACTGCAGTGGGTTCATACCGGGCTAGTACGATGACGATATAATGAAACATATTATAATTACGGGCGTCGTCGCCATGAAACATATTATAAATACGGATTAGGTGTAAACAAAGCGTTACCCTATGGTTCTCCTCCTTTTTGCCTTTTCCTTCCCCATCCTCTTTTCTCTAAGCATTATTTTTGCAAAGTTTAGAAAACATAGTCATGTCCTTAAGTGACGGTTATCACTTAACATCAGCCGCATGTTTATTTACCACATAAAATAACCAAAGATCTCTTCAATTCCAGTGACCCCACTCCATACACAACTAAGTTGATGCCGTTCAGGTGGCGGCCAAGCAGACGATGGAATCCCACGGCGTTGGTGATCGACTCCAAGCTGACAACCGCTCCGATGTGGGACGAAGATTCCGTGCGACTGTGGAATGACACTTACAACAAATATAGGAGAAGAGACTATGGGTTTAAACAGTTTAGAGACTATTAGTGATAGAAGAGTTTAGAACAGGATTTCTCGAACAGAACTCATGAGGTGTACAACGACTAGCTGTTGAAATTACGGCTAGTATAGTCGAGACGGCAGAGTGGTACAGTACTCGGTTAACTCAATTCTTATGCACGTGGTTAAGGTTTTTCTTTATTTTTTGTTGATTGGTTTCAATCCGAGTTGGTACTAATGTGACTTTAAAAGTCAAGCGTCAACTGTTCTAGCTTAGCACGTATTCGATATTTTTTATCTCTAAAATTTATAACATATATTTTCTATTTCCTAATTGGATAATTTATTATCTAATCAGATAGTAAGATATGAGTTATAATATTATTAAATATATACACACTTATATAGTATATTTCAGGCAAAATTTAGGCCTGTTGACGGTACGTTGCCAGTTTATCTTGGTCTTTACAGAATGCGACGTAGAAACCTGGAAACCTTGAACTATGTCATACTTTTTCAAGGGTCGCAGTACTACGAAGAGCGCCATCATAAGATATGACAATTTTACTTTTTAACTTGTCATTTATTTGCCAAACAAGCATAAGACACACTTGTTGTAATGATAGTGGCTTATGCACATGGCTGTGGTCTTTAAACCTATAGACAATAGGAATAAGGGAAGAAAAGGCAAAAGGCCTTTTATGGATGGACAGATACAGTCGATCTAGCCCATTCATGTTAATACCACCAATAATGTACTAATAATGTGTTGATAGTTTTAAACTACTTCCATGGTGATAGTGAATCTAGTCTTAACTTATGTACTAGTGGAAATAAATCAAATTGTTTTGTATTAAATGTTATTTTAATTCTTAACTCAGTAAAATCTTGCCAACTTACAGAAGCAGTAACTCATGACGCATGTGTTTTCCATCTAATTATGATTCTGGGTTTTTTAAGCGGGGCGTGAAAAAGCATTTCACTAAGCCGCCATAGAGGCCACCATACCAGCAGTTTGACTTTTAGAATGGTATCCATCACTTCTGGATTTCACTGACTGCTTACCATCATCCAGAATACATATTTTGGTAGGCTAATATGAAAAATAAGTAAGATATGCCATCATTATATAGCAATGTTTATCTATAATATTATATAAACACTACTTTTTTAGGCACCGTTTGCTTCCAGCGTTCATTTTATGTGTAGGCTCTGGAACGAATTACCTGCTGCGAAGTTTCCTGAGCTCTATGACATTTTTGTTATTAAGTTTTTAGTAAGCAGTCGGTCAGGTACAGAAGCTGTAAACACCAACCAAAAGCCATGGCAACAAACTGCTAGGGAAAGGCGCCATCGTGTGACTTACAATACCCGTCCCCATGGCTGCTTTTTGATATGCTTTTGACTACTAGCCTAATAAACCCAGGATCAAATTTGAAACAAAACATATATGCTGCTAAAGAGTTAATTTATTTACATAATTTCAGAGCTTGTAGATACCACTGCAAAAGGGAAGTTCTTGAGGTTTCTACCTTTACAGTAGCTAACGTCTTCGCTGAATCCCTGACATTGCAGATGTTGTTGCCACTCACCTAGGTGACTCGTCTACTACTGTCGATCATGAACGCCGGCACCATGGTGCAAGGGGATGCACTTACACTCCCCTGACGAGAAAATACATAAAAAAGGCTAAGAATTTTTGATTAAGCTAGTCTTTTAATACGTCAATAAGTTACTGTCCAAATTTGTTCAGTTGCACCCCCCGAAAGTCAAATTCCCCTCATATAAGTGTGATGCACCCCCTCTGAAAGTAATCCTGGCGGCGCCCATGCTGTCGATAATAAGAAATTACCTTAGGTTGGAAAACCGCCAAAGTCCTTAACAAATGGATAACCAGCTTGAAAAGATATGAAAAATAAATTCATTGTTTTACTTCTTAACTCTACAAACATAATTTAATGAAAAGTAAATAGATTCGAATTAGAACTATCTAATTATAAAAAGCCTGACTCTCATCTATTTAATTAGAGCTATCTAATTGAACTTTGGACATCAACAGTTGAATAATAATGAATCAATTATTTCGTTCACTATTTTAAGTCAATTAGGCATATAACTAATTGTGCCGGACGGGCGGTAATCGAACCCAACACGAATGTGTTGTGTAGATCTATGAACGACCCGCTGTCGTCCTACACCTATAGGTTCCGGATACAGCGCTGATCTTCGAAGACGTCGCGTAGGGCTTCACTATAGGGGCATACTGAAGTAAAACAAACGGTCTTGGTTCAATGCTTGAGGTGTTCTGCTTAGGCCATTAGGTGTTGAGGCTTGAAGAGTCTTCTATGGGTTACTGATTAACAGTGAACGATCTGTGTCCGCGCGCGCGCTCTTATATACCATTTGCCTCGGTTAGTGCCGTGTGCAAAACACCTCGTACAAACTTTATTTTCATTATCAAAACATTACATTTCTGGTTATAACTACGTCATTTTTAATAATACAATAATCATCTAGGTACCGTTAGATAGGTATCGATGTTACCTAACATGAAATATCTATACTATAACTCTAAACTTTACGATTACCTAGATATTGTAGTATAAACCTAGAATTTTAGTGCCTCCTAGACGTACTTTGAACTTTATCTGCTTATATTTTCTAAACTACTGAATCTATTATAATAAGATTTTACGTACATCTAGGGGACACCATTCTCTAAAATGAAACACCAAAGTAACTATTCTTTATTGATTAAAACCTAAGTTACAGACCAAATTATGACCTAAACATAAAAATAATTTTGTTTCTGCTATAACTTATAAACTATTTGTTTTATCTAAAAGGCAAATACATATTCGTGATTAGAACACTAAAGAGCACAATAAAAAGTGATTCTAAACATTATAAATCTAGATTTTAGATTAGCACTAAACAATTTCACCATAAGGTAAACAAATAATAGTTCGCTATTAACTTTTACTAATGGCGGTAGACGAACGACGTTTTCGTTCTCGTTCTCATATATAAACGTGTGGCACTCAAATTCACTGTTCATTAAATGTTATGCTAGCACACGCGTGTAATGTTTTTCTAGGTTTTAAATCTGTCTAGGTTCTGTCTATCACTGTATGCACTGTTTTAACACTATTTTCACAGGTGTCGCGAACATTTCTCCCGCCGTGCAGCAACGCGTGGACACGTCGTGTTGGAGTGGTGCTGCAGTCCATCCGGTGAGCGACGTTACTTCGGCAGAGGCACCAGTTTCTTTGCGGGCCTCTTGAGCACTCCAGCTGATGTGCGCACCTCCGCTGTCCTGATCTGCCCGTCGGCGCCTGGATAGACGGCCACGATCCTGCCTCGCGGCCAAGTGTTGCGAGGTAGCTGGCCGTCGGCTATGAGTACGGGGTCGCCGACTTCGAAGAGGGGGCCCTTCCCATGAGGCTCCCGCCGGTTCTGTAGCTCGGGCAGGTACTCGCGCACCCAGCGACGCCAAAATTCGTCGGCTAGGTACTGCGCGCGTCTCCAGTGCTTCTTGCTGATGCTGTCGGTCTCGCTGAACTCACCCAGAGAAGGCAAGCGGGCGGAGCCCCCAAACAGTATGTGGTTTGGGGTGATCGCCTCGGTGTCACCTACGTCTACAGAGACGTGGGTGAGGGGTCGACTGTTGACTGTGTACTCGACCTCGCACAGTAGCGTGGCAAGTACTTCTTCGTGCGGATACTTGTCGTGGAGAACGGTGTAAAGAGTGGTCTTTACACACCTGACTAGGCGCTCCCAGGCGCCCCCCATGAAAGGCGCTGAGGGCGTGATGAAACGCCAGGCGATGCCACGGCGTCCTGCTTCGTGTTGCACTGCTTCCCGCATCTCTTTGTCGGCACCGTGCATGTTAGTGCCGTTGTCAGAGTATATTTCAGACGGGCAACCTCGCCGCGCGGCGAATCTGCGCAGCGCCAGGATCGCTGAGTCAGCGCTGAGATTGGCGGCGACCTCCAGGTGCACTGCCCTAGAGGTAAGGCAGGTAAACAGCGCCACATATCTTTTCTGATGTTGTCTTCCCACTGTCACGAAGAGTGGCCCGAAGTAATCAAGGCCGGTGAAAGTAAACGGTCTCTGGTGATGAGCGATTTAACGGTAGTAGATCCACGCTGGTTTCAGCATGAATGGGCCGGATCGTCCGGGGAAGTACTACCCTCTCATAGAAGATCGACTTAAGAGTAGTAGTATCCTTACTACTGCGTTTCGTTCGGTGAGTGAGAGTGCCGGAGGCCCAATTTCTCCCCTTTCCTCTTTCCTTACCTCCCTCATTCCCTTCCTCTAACCCCATTCCCAGCCGCCATAGTGGAGGCCACCATACCAGCAGTTTAAGACGATAGCTTTTGGTATGGTGGCCACCCCTTCTGGATTCCACTGACTGCTTACCATCAGGCGGGGTGGAGTCACTTTGGTAGGCTAATAAATATAAAAAAAAAAAAAAAAGCGAGGCGTGCTTTAGGGTGGTCTCCGGTGCTCGGCTGCGGCGGTATCGCTTTACGAATTTTACACTGTAAACATTGATGCACTATTTTCTTAGTGGTCGGTCGTAAGCGCAATATCCAATAGTGTTGGCGTATTTCATTAATCACCAACTCTGTTCCACTGTGATGTAGGCTTCTATGAGTCCAATCTATATATAACTGTACTATACGATGATCACCGTCCAAGACAGGCGGCCTCTTTGTTTTCTCTGTAATATCTCGCACGGCGGCTATACGACTGTGCAGTGTAATCACGCCGTTATTCAGTTCTATGGGCAGTACACTTAAGCGGCTTCCCCTGGCGCCACTCCCACCTCGTCGCAGCTCGCGGAGGTCGGCGCTGAAGGAGGCTTCTTGTACCGCCTTCACAAGGAGGTCCTCAGCGCCGCGGGTGTGTTCTGCTGTGAGAAGCACGTACTTTGTCGAGTCAGCGGCGAGGCGGGATGTGTCGCCAGGCGCTGACTTGTTTTTCTGCTTCTGCTGTACGCGGCGCCAATCTGGATCCTCCAGAGTATTTTTCTGTGTTCTCTTGTACAAGACTTGCTTCTTAGTTTTCTTGCATAATTCTATAAACTGTAGAACTCTCGCTGTAGTTCGTAGAAGTCGTTCCCACTTAGAAAATCTGTTTACATCTGGTATGACTTCTGACACTTTCTGTGTCTCGCTATATGAATCTATAACTGTTGTGGTACGTTCCTCCCCTGTGTCTGTGCAAATATTAGTCTTCTCCGCAGGCCATAACGACGGATCTTCGTATAAAAACGCAGGTCCATAATACCATTCATCTAACTGTTTCGATAGCGCCTGCGAAAAAGTTAATAATATGCCGCGCGTAGCGATGTCCGAGCTGTTGCATTTAGTAGGCACCCAGCGCCATTGTTCCACTTTACTGTGCTCTTCTATCTCAGCAAGGCGATGTGCGACGAATGGTTTATATGATCTTGAGCCTTTCCTTATCCACGATAATTACTGTTCTGCTGTCCGTCCAGTATATAACGGCCTCTGGCTTGATACGATGTTCTTGTATGACGCTTGAAACAACGCGAGTTCCCAACACAGCGGCTTGAAGTTCAAGACGTGGAATAGACACTATTTTCAGCGGTGCTACTCTCGCCTTTGCTGAGACGAGTGTCACATACACTCGGCCATCTGGTGTAGTTGTTCTCCAATACACAGCTGTCGCGTAGGCTGTCTCACTGGCGTCTGTAAACACGTGTACTTGTATTGAAGCTGCGTCGCTGTAGCCGGGATAGCACCGCGGTATGCTGACTGTTTTCAACTGTTGTAATTGTCGCTTCCACGATGTCCACTGTTGAGATAAGTCTTCATTTAGCTTATCATCCCAGTCTGTACCAAGTCGCCACGCTTCTTGCAGTATTTGTTTGGCTCTAATCGTGATAGGCGAGGCGAGTCCAAGAGGGTCATAAAGAGACATAACGATGCGTAACGCTTCTCGTTTGGTAGGCGTTTCCTTTTCTAATAAGTTGCAGGGGAGTCGAGCAAGCTTTAGGTTAAAACTCAGCTCGTCAGTACTCGGATTCCACATTAAGCCGAGTATCTTCTCTTCTGATCTATCGCTGGCAAGACTAACTGTTTCTATAGGGCTTGAACTTGGCTGTAACTTTTCTATAACTTCCACTGAGTTTGACACCCATCTTCGTAATTCAAAACAAGCTTTTCTATGTATATCGCGGACTTCTGTTGCTATGCGCGCCGCTTCGTGCTCATCCCTGAAGCTGTCCAAGTAGTCATCCATATAATGGTTCTCTATTATCGCTTCTGCCGCTTCAGGATGTAAGCACGCGTGTTTACGCGCGTTCCAATTCTTTGCGAATATCGCTGTACACGGTGAGCTTGCTGCGCCGAATATTAGTGACTTCATACGGTATTCTGTTGGTGGGCCCTCCCGCCGGTCACCTCTCCACAGGTATCTAAGTGCATCTCTGTCCTCTGTTCTTACTTGCACTTGCATGAACATTTCTGCTATGTCGGCAGAGACGGCAACACGGTGGCGGCGAAACCTCATGAGCACACCAGGTAACGATTGCAGCAGGTCTGGTCCCGTAAGGAGGTAATCATTGAGCGACGCTCCCTTTGTTCGCGCGGCGGCGTCATGTACAATTCGTAGCTTCTCTGGCTTCGAGGGGTTGTATACGTCGAAGTGGGGTAAGTACCAAGTCCTCCCAGGAGTTCTATATGATGGGGCCTCTTCAGCATAGCCCTTTTCTATTAATAAATTCATCTGTTCTATATATTTCTTTTTCAGTTCAACGTTCCTGTCAAGTTTCTTCTCTATTGAAGTAAGTCTGTTGATTGCTATTTCATAACTGTCAGGCATCTCGAACTCTTCTTTTTTCCACAGAAGAGCTGTTTCTATATGCCCATTTTCTATCTGTTTCGTGTGCTTTTCTAATATATCTTCTGCTTGCTTTTCAGGGTCGGAGCGCGGACGACGTGGGGTGATCATTAGCGATTCAAGTGCAAAATGTTCCTTCAACTGTGCGTCTATGTTTTCATTAACAGATGACATCTGATTCACGAAGTGTACGGTGTGTCCCAGTGTTCTAGTGGACGTGCCGTGTAGTACCCATCCTAACGGCGTCAGCGAGGCGACTGGCTGGTGGCTGGGTCCTCTTCTGGTGGCGCTAGCGACGAGGAGATGCCAGTTATCTTGTCCGATAAGTATCTTTGGTACGCCCGTGTTGTATACCAGCTTCTCCTTTATATCTTCCAAATGTTTGCAGTCCAACAGGTCACGTTCACTGACTGTTTGTGGTAACAGGTTTAAGCCTGGGTACGTGCGTGCACACAGCGGCGTCTCTCTGTTTTCTGTGCTCTTCAAGGTAACATTTATTCTTCTAGCACTTGATATAACCATCGCCGTATCGCCAATCGTTCGAATCGTGAGTGGATCAGATGTGCCTTCTGCACCAATTTCTTTCGCTATATCTTCGTCTATAAGTGACACGGTGGATCCATCGTCTAGCAGCGCGAACGTAGACGCTTCTCCCGCCGGTCCAACTACGTGCACGGGAACTATCTTCAAAAAGGCTTGAGTCTTCTCACAGACGCTTGAGCTGGCAACTATCTCCTGTTTTGCTTCTCCTTGCACGTTCCTCTTCTCGTAGTGCAGAAGATGATGATGGCGAGCTGTGCATTCTCCTATATTGCACTTCTTTGACTTGCATATGTGTCCTATGTAGCGCGGGCGAAGGCAGCCGAAGCACAGGCGATGTGTCTTCGCTAGTTCCCACCTTCTGTTGACGTCGGCAGACTTGAAAGCATTGCATTCTGATGCGTGGTGACCATCTCTTTCACATACTCTGCACTTCTGCGAGGAGGCGCGATCAGACGTGCGCTTCTCTGTAGCTGTATGCGTTCGCTGTACTGTTCGCCGCGTTGGTTGCTGTTCACTAATATTCTCCGCTGGGGCGAAAGCACTGCAGAACCTCGCATATTCTGTTACAAATTCACTGAAGCGGCTGAGATCCGGCAGAGATTCGTACTTTTCTGTGTACGTCCGGTACCACGTCACACGCAGAGAGTTCGGCAGCTTTTCAGTAAGCACTCGCAGTAATTCAGGGTTCATTAGATAATGTTCTTTCTTGAGTGCTTGCAGTGTAATAACGCTACTTCTAATCTTGCTGGCGAAAGCGCAAATATCCTTAGGTGCTTCTGTGCAGCGTGGCAATGTCTTCAGCTTGTCTGTCTCTGCCTGCGCTATGGAGTCTGGCCTTCCAAATTGTAATTCTAGTTCCTTCATAATTTCGTCCGGTCTGGCATTTCCTATTAACTCTGAGCTGACTGCTTCCAGAGCTCGACCCTTTAAGCTTCTTCTTAGTCTTGCTGTATTTTCTATATCGTTGAAGTATCTTCTTGTGGTGTCGTACAGCGCGCGAAACGATAGCCATTCTGTATGTGCGCCGCTGAACGTTGGTAAAGTCATAATGACTTTAGAAACCGCCGGATGTGGAGACACTATCGATGTATCCAGAGGCTTCCTGTCGGCGAGTGCCGCTATAGCGGAGGTAAGTCCCGTGATGAGTGGTGTCATCAGGTCCCCTCCCTGGTGATGAGTTTCCTTCTTCTGAGGAGCTTCATCTTCTGTACTGTTTTCTATTCTATTCTGTTGATGAATATCCTTCCTTGGAGGCGCTTCATCTTGTTCTATTCTGTTCTGTGGATGAATATCCTTCCTTGGAGGCGCTTCATCCTGTTCTATTCTGTTCTGTGGATGAATTCCCTTTCTTGTAGGTCCTTCATCATGTTCTATTCTATTCTGTGGACGAATTCCCTTTCTTGCAGGTCCTTCATCATGTTCTATTCTATTCTGTGGACGAATTCCCTTTCTTGTAGGTTCTTCATCATTTTCTATACTGTGTGCCATCCTAAATAACGGCTCTGGTGCCTCTTCAAGCCACGACTTGACGTATTCTATTTTGGAGTGTCCGTCTTCTTCATAGTCAGAGTCGGAGTCCTCCTCTTGAGCCCTCTGAAGAGCTAACTGCGCTAACTGTAATTTTATCTTCAACATTTCTTCCCGGGCCTTCAGCACCTTCCTTTTCGAGCGGCTGGTAGTAGCGGAGCGTCTGTCTTGTTCTTCTGCCGCACCACCTTCCTGGCTGGCTGTTCTCGATCGTGTCTGTTGCGATGGGCGTACTGTATCACTAGAGCCCTCTTCCGTGGCTGCGTGCATCGTAACAGGCGGTGTTCCCCCCCGCGCGGGGCGCGGGGAGAGGGGCGGCGGCGGCGGCGGCGCGTTGTCGCTTGTAGACGGCGAGCGTGGCTGCGTTTGGTGTCGAAGTACAGGCGTACTTGTAGATGCACCCGCGTCAGTGTCCCGCTTCCAGGTTTCAGGAGCTCTTCCCTTTGAACGTGTGACCGGCATCTTCAGTTCTTCAGTATTATGTCTTCAATTTTCAGCTCTGCGATCCGGCTCGAAGGACCAGCAAATGTGTCGGACGGGCGGTAATCGAACCCAACACGAATGTGTTGTGTAGATCTATGAACGACCCGCTGTCGTCCTACACCTATAGGTTCCGGATACAGCGCTGATCTTCGAAGACGTCGCGTAGGGCTTCACTATAGGGGCATACTGAAGTAAAACAAACGGTCTTGGTTCAATGCTTGAGGTGTTCTGCTTAGGCCATTAGGTGTTGAGGCTTGAAGAGTCTTCTATGGGTTACTGATTAACAGTGAACGATCTGTGTCCGCGCGCGCGCTCTTATATACCATTTGCCTCGGTTAGTGCCGTGTGCAAAACACCTCGTACAAACTTTATTTTCATTATCAAAACATTACATTTCTGGTTATAACTACGTCATTTTTAATAATACAATAATCATCTAGGTACCGTTAGATAGGTATCGATGTTACCTAACATGAAATATCTATACTATAACTCTAAACTTTACGATTACCTAGATATTGTAGTATAAACCTAGAATTTTAGTGCCTCCTAGACGTACTTTGAACTTTATCTGCTTATATTTTCTAAACTACTGAATCTATTATAATAAGATTTTACGTACATCTAGGGGACACCATTCTCTAAAATGAAACACCAAAGTAACTATTCTTTATTGATTAAAACCTAAGTTACAGACCAAATTATGACCTAAACATAAAAATAATTTTGTTTCTGCTATAACTTATAAACTATTTGTTTTATCTAAAAGGCAAATACATATTCGTGATTAGAACACTAAAGAGCACAATAAAAAGTGATTCTAAACATTATAAATCTAGATTTTAGATTAGCACTAAACAATTTCACCATAAGGTAAACAAATAATAGTTCGCTATTAACTTTTACTAATGGCGGTAGACGAACGACGTTTTCGTTCTCGTTCTCATATATAAACGTGTGGCACTCAAATTCACTGTTCATTAAATGTTATGCTAGCACACGCGTGTAATGTTTTTCTAGGTTTTAAATCTGTCTAGGTTCTGTCTATCACTGTATGCACTGTTTTAACACTATTTTCACAGGTGTCGCGAACACTAATCGTGTTGAGTCTGCTAATTTATATTCATGTTTTATTTAAAAAGTTTATGTATACATTTATTTTTATTTATTGCACTAGAAATACATCGTCCTGTGACAAAAATTGTAACTACCTCGATCACCAAACTATCTGACTAGAAGAGATGAAAAGGGGAAGATCTGTAGACACAGCTTCCCCTTTACTAGACAACAATGAAGGTCTCAGAGCCAAAATGATGATGATAGAGTTTTTTATATGTAATATCTGTAGGTTTGTATTCAAAGAATATAAAATTCAAAAAATATAGTAAACTTTTAATTTAACTACAACAATAACAATAAAATTTAAATACTTTTCGAACACAGATTCATCGATTACGGCTCTAAATTTGTAAGGAACCGAAGGAACCACCTTTTAAACAAAGTAATGAACTCGCAACCAAATTGCACTACTTTATTCATCAATAAATATTCAAGTGCTCTAAATAGCCACATTAAAAACTAGCGACTAAGTTCATTGTATACCTTTATTCTTTATGTACATAGTATAAAGCAAAGACATTTTCTTTTTCCTGTCTGTTTGTCCGCTAAATTCTTTTAAATAACGCAACAATTTTCGGTACAGTTTTCACTATCGTCTATATTTTTGTTCCGAAAGGGTTGTAACACATGCTTGGAAGATTCGTATGTACAGAGAAGTCATGAATTTCCACTAGGAGCGAAAATCGAGTAGTCAAGTTTATGTATTGTGTATGTAGATGTAGATATTTAATGAAGAACCTGAATGGGAAAGTTGGTAGGGATAGCCCTAGACGAACAGGGTCAGCGAAATTGGAATAATTCGCCGAACATACGCGGACCAAATAGGTGACTTATTAACAAAGGGTACAATTACAAGAACCCGACGTGTGTGTATGAAAAGATTAATGAATGCTGAAGAGGCAAAGGAGGATTTGGGGTTCTATAGTCTCTGCTTAACCCATTAATGGGAAACAGGCGCGAAGATATGTATGTATGTAGTCGAGAAATTAAAAAATAAATATCATATTCTTAAAATATATACCACTTTCAAAGCAGGGCCAGGTCGCTAGTAACACAGAAGTAGAAATATGAAGAAGTCCAACAAAATGCTACAGCGTCTTGGGGGTATAATAAAGATAACATAACCGTTGTTTGCAGTTGGTAACAATTTGGGATGAACAATATACATAAATCGGGCACAAGCTGCATAAAGGCAGTGTCGCGACTACCAGCGGTAATGGCACAACTTGAGCAGGTAACAATGGACTTATTACTGCGAATGTTTGTACAATATGCACGAATTTACAGAGCAAAAGAACTGTAACAACTCAACAGGACAGTATCACTTGTTTATATTACAAAGATACGTACAAGTTTGTTAAAATATACACGCTTATTGCTCTGGTTGATAACCCGTCTACTCACCAGAAATTTGTTACTACTTTTTCTTACGTTTTTATTGTCATCTTTATTACACAAACGGGAAAAGATACAGTTTTTTATTTCAGGATGGCGACTACACGCCCTACCTAGTCGTCAAAAGTAAGTATGCAAGTTGGTCCATCTAACAATATCACAACATGATATGTACTAAGTTGAATAATTATGATTCAAACTAAAAAAATGTAGTTTCAAAGTTAGAAAATATCATGGCATTTGACACATAATTAAGTCAACTAGCAAAAATAAGTGAGTATTCCAGTACAAATTGTGGCTAGAAGTTTCGCAGATCCATAAAAAAACATTTATTTTGTTCAAAAGATTAACGTAAACCTCAGAAACTAGCAACACAATCAATGTAACTCAGCAACTCAGCAAGACGAAGTAAACTCGACTTATTCCGCAACCTTTCTAATGTGCCAAACACACGTACAAGCTCGTACAAGTTAAATTAAAAATATCCAACGTTGACCTCAAAATGAACTAGGGTGATAATGTGTTAAAGTTTTCTTCTCATGTTAGCTTAGTCCAAAACTCGGTGTTAACAATTCAAACATTTTCAGTATAATATTTTACAATATTGAATTCATTTGTTTTTATCCGTATGTCCAAAATCAACTTATTTAAATTGCTATATTTGTAATAACTTGTAATAAAATACTTTATTTATGTATTCATACATCCCATACTTATTGAAATACAAATCCATGTAATAGATATAAAAGTAAACAACCCTAAGAAGCTAAGTAGGTCTTTACGAGTAAATAAAGTAGCAAATAACAGTAAATACCAACAGTCATAGATAACTGGGTATCTCAAACTCAGACACTCACTAAGCACTTGTAGTCGTATATAAAGACAGAACTCACGTAAAAATTGTTAATTAGTGTTTACACAGCGTCTGTATTACCACTTATCCCTCGTAGGCAATAAAAAACAGATCAGTTAAGGTTAAAACATGAAAAGCTGTTTAGCATGTAATTTCGTTAGTAATATAGCCCCCTATCATTCATTATAATCATTATTCATAGAAGAATGAAAAGAAAAATTAGTTCAAAAGTAACTTTATACATCTACGGAGAGGACATCTACAAATCCAAATAAAAGAAAACCTCATACCTCAATACCCTAAAAAACACACCTATCAGATTAACAAAACCTGCTCATAAAGTTTTCATAAGCTCATCAGGAATCGTAATCACAATGGCATTAAAGCCGACAATAAACGCAGCAATCGCACGACGCATTCATATATAAAGCATAATTAAGTGCAAGTTGAAGGTACACTGGACGGCGGCTGTTAATCCGGGTAATAAAGAAAAATACCCGGGAAGCGACGGCTAATTGTTATAAACTGGGCAAACATGCAAATTGGACGAGGAAAGGACTTCCTCGGCGTTTTAATTCAAAAGTTATCTCGTTGGAGCCCGTTCACGGTCCTCACCGGCTAGACCCGTCCGTCCGCCCGACCGAGCTCACTCGCCTGTTCTTCGCTCACTTTCACAACTTTCCCTCGTTTTTTTTCTTTAAACCGAGGGCCTAAGGAATCAATTCGCCGTTGGCTGAATTTGTTTTGATTGATTAAACAGCAATTTAGTTAAGAGAATTGTTTACAAGTTGGGATTAGAACGGACGAGCCGGGATAACGATATTGTAAACATCGGATTAAGTATTCTTTCTTGTATTTGTGTTTATTGTTCAGAAACGATGAGTCGACAATGTGTAGATGAGGATTAATTGACAATACGAAACTGGGATGGACTGTCCACCAATACGTACTGGTATATGCGCTCGTAAACTATTTATGTGTATGTTTCAATAAAAGTGAGTGCACACGTGTACCCAAATGTTCGATTATATTTTACGTGCGCTCGTCTCCGGTTGCGATAAAATATGAAACTAAACCAATAGGTCAACAGTCGTTCAAGAACTATAGAATAGAGTAGTATTAAATATTCTTTATTGCATATCACAAACAAATAACAGAACAGAGATGTCTTCCATAGAATCTTTTGACAAGTCGTAGATGTACTCGTAGTATAATGTTGGACAAGTTAGTGCTTGCTAAAATAGGTACAACAATTATAAGTAGTGTGTCAAAATTAGATCCTAAATATATGATTAAAAAACAAAAAAGCCCGTCTCTTTAAAACAAACTGAAACGAAAGATACCTTTTTTTTTAAATGACGCTACATTGAAATTTTATATACCATTATTAAATTCCATCAAGCCATTTACTGTAGAGGGTGCCAAAGAAATAGATTTACCTATATACCCACATACATACATACGCATACATACATATATACATACATACATAGATACCCTCCTTGACTTCGGCAGCCAGGGGAAAAGATGTTAATATGGTAGTTTTCGCGTAGCGCTAAAAATATATAAAAAATAACTAGCATTCTTCTTAGGATGGATAATACGACTTATTAAATGAGTGGGTTTTGTTATTGCCAATGGTACTAGATGACTCAGGGTTTTCTTTATAGTAGAAGTAACCGTTGCTCATGACTCTCAAAAGCACAGCTGGCCATTCCCTAACCCGTGACTTCCCAAACCTTCAGCTGTACTACAGCACTACTTAGGTGGTACTTTCCAGTCGAGTTGTTATAAATAACTGTTGGCTACTGTACTACCATTTATAAAATAAAAATCGTATTTATAACGCCTTGCATAAATAAAGTAAGTTATTATAAAACGGCACTAAAACATGCGCAGTTCTGGCAACCCTCTTTATTATATGACAATTTACTTTTAATGCACTAACGGTCATTGTTTGTGACATTTCATTCGTTAAAAACTTAAGTGTTTTCATTTCAACTTCAGTAAAGAAGCTATTTTCTTTGAAATCGGTCTCATGTTGAGTCTTAAAACTTTAAGATCAAATTATTTTCGCAAAGTGCGGACTGGGGACTTAAATGTTTTGAAGTTTAAAAGGTACGGCATGAATTGTAACTTTAATAAAATAATATGAAGTGCTAAATTGAATAATAGCACATAAAGAATTCATTTAAAGTGAAATTAAGCGGTTAAAGTGTTTATTTCGCAACAATTGCTTTATATAATGAGTACCAGAAACGTATGGTTTATGTGTTGCACAAATATTTCTGTCTAGTCTAGTCTGGATGCAATTTATATCGATCAATTGCACGTTTGTAATTCTATTATAGTCTTCTGTTTTTAAGCGATTAAAGCTGACAATAATAAAGCTCATATTTATGACAAAGGTTTTTAATGATGGCAGTGGTGTCGGTATTTCCGTAGTGGTTCCAATATGAGTGAAAAATCTCTGTGGTCTACCTCTTGTTTGGGAGAAATTTAAAAATTGGATTCTTCACTTCTTTAAAAGTTGAAAAACAATAAAAAGCCTAGCAGCTTATATTTTATTAATATTATTAACATAAAATAACACAAGTAATCATTAGTCCAAATTACACTGCATGGCACTCTCACAAGGCACATAGCCGCTAAGACCGTGTTCGCACAGCAGCCGCAAATAGAACTCGCCCTTGACGTGGTCCGGAGTATCGGAGACGAAGAGAGGGTTGTCTATTCTCATCACTCGCGATCTGTTCGCGGTGGTTATCGGCCAGCGGACTGGTATCAGCGCTGATATAGTTGGAGTGGGATCTCTGAAAATATTTAAAAACATTGTTAAATGTATGATGAGATGGTAAGAATGGAATAGATGGTACGAGGTGAAGACGTCAAATGCTGGACATAGTCAATTTTTGGTGGACAAGTTTCTAGTAAGTCGAAATGGTCCAGTGGATAAGGCTTCGTAAACACGAGGTCGTGGGTTTGAATACGAGCAAGTACCAATGTGATTTTTCAAATCATATGTACTTTCTAAGTATATCTTGGACATTTCTGATTAACGGTGAAGGAAAACATCGTGAGGAAACCTGGATTTTTGAGGAAGTTTAAAATCGCCGATCCGCCTTGAGCGCACGCTATAAATGCTCATACCTTCTCTGTATGAGAAGAGGCCTTTCCCTGCTGTGAGATAATAACGGGCTGATATGATGAAGTGTCTAGTAAGGTGATATTATTTAGTACTAGCTGCCGCGGCGCGGTTACACCCGCGATAAGTTACTGCTCTGCTTCCGTCGTCAGTAGCGAGATGTTATGCCTATAACCTTCCTCAACAATTGGGCTATCAAACGCAAAACTTTTCAAATCCGACTGGTAGTTCTAGAGATTGAGACAGACAAACAAAATCTGCCACTTTAAATATTAGTATAGATTTAGATGATGCTCGACATTGCGCGGTTTAATGTTTTAGGACACTCACGGGCAGAGAAAGTAGATCTACGGGGTACTTTTATATTCTAGACCTGAGTCCTCGGTTTGTACACCACATAACAAGATTGCAATCAGACAACCCTATTGTCTAGTAAAACTAAAAGGTTTGTTCTGTGACTTAATAAAATATTAGATTACCACCATTAAAAACAAGGACTAAGGCAAAGTACACACTAATTACAAATTAAGGAACACTTTTTAACTTAGATGATATGACCTGTAATTTGTGGAGATAAATAAAAACCATTTTATTATTATTACTAAAGTAAGGTTATAATATGATTGCTATAAGAGGTTGTAGTAGGGCCCCAGGAACAGAACGTTAAAGAGTACATAATTAATGTATTGGCTCACATAGGCTAGTATTATTTCGTTAACACTCGATCCCAGTAACATAGGCCTCATATAGCTGCAGAAACGTTAATGATATACTTCTGCCTACCCCTTTAGAGATACTTAGATACTTCACTGTATCTAAGTTTGCAGTTTATAAATATCACAACTTAGCTGAATATCGCTGGTGCTTTTCAGTTTTAAGCTAGACAATGCAAACTCAGTACGGTAGTAGATTCACGCTGGTTTCAGCATGAATAGGCCGAATCGACCGGGGAAGTACTACCCTCTCATAAAAGATCGACGTAAGAGTAGTAAGTAGTATCCGTACTATTGCGTTTCGTTCGGTGAGTGAAAGCGCCAGCGGCCCAATTTCCCCCCTTTCCTTTTTCCTCACTTCCCTCACCTTTCAACCACCCCACTCCATTCACGGTTGACAGCGGCTTCGCAGAGTCCCTGGCAATGCGAAAGCAATGCCTGAGACTCTGAGTCGTCCATGAGCGACAGTTACCACTTACGATTACGTGGGCTGTTTGCAAGCCTGCCACTGTCGGCAATAGAAATAAAAGTTAATATCCACTTTCCCTTGTGCGTTTTAGAGTTAAATTACTGCTACAATAGCCTTCTGTAGATATAATGACGTTAATTTAAATATAGTTATAATACACCATAGATAAGAGTCATTAATTTGACTGGCCTGTTGGTCTAGTGGTTAGTGACCCTGACTGCTAAGCCGGAGGTCGTGGGTTCCATTCCCACCCAGGACAAACTTTTGTATGATGAGCATGATTGTTTGTTCTGTGTATGGGTGTAATTTATCTATAATATGTATTTACAAAAAAAAATGTATGTAAGTAGTATATCAGTTGTTTAGTATCTATAACACAAGCTAATATAATTGCTTAATTTGGGACTAGATGGCGCTGTGTAAATGTGGTAGAATATTATTATTATTATTTCTTTTACAAAACCCATAGAATAAATATTCCGTATAGTTATGTAAAGCAATAAACTTCGCTGTCATTAAATACATAATAATATTAGCACTATTAGCGGGTATAAAATTTCAACACGTTTAAAAGCGATAAATTTTATACAAAGGTGTTATATTTGAAATTATCATTAATTACATAATGCTTATATAATAATGTAATGGTAAGGTTCAAAGTACTTAACAAGAAATATAATTTAATAGGAACTGTGGTAACCATCTCGCTCCGTAGTACATTGTAACGAAATCTTAGTCAATGCGATTAATTCACAGGATATCAACTGTACTACAAATGGCTAATGTTATAATATTAGTAAAAAATTAGTTATGATTTTAATGGGTATTTCATTAGTAGGTATGCAAGTCTCGCTTTCCCAAACAAACGATATAAGTAAACACATTTCCTTCAATGAGCAAACAAAGCCAAAAAAGAGAAAAATTTTAGCTTGCTTGCATGTTGACTTGATTACACGACGGCTTAATTGATTTTATAAAACATCATAAATGTACCTAGTAAATTAACCCTTTTATGGACACTGCTGTAGACACAATAGATGTTTTATTGTCATCACGGCCATATACGTTTACTGTCCCGGAACGGGATAATCCGCAACCATTAATACCTATTAAGTTATTAAACTATTTAAAAATGAATAGGCGTTACACTCTGCAAACAATGATTTTGTAATAGTACCTAAATACTAGATATTTAGGCACTTAATAACGATTTAAAAAGTTATAAGCAGCGATAAAAAAATAAGGAAAGTGAAAATAATCCAACCAAATTTAGAAAAAGTAAAAATTGTGGATAAAAATTTTTAGGTCAATATTTTGTAAGACAACAGGGATTACTAAAAATGCTTTTAACTATCCAATAATTGTTTAAGGTCTCATATTTAACAGCGTTTACGAGCTAACCACTTAACCCAAAAATCGGCACCAAGTAATAGTAGATAGGTATTAAGCAATAGTCCCTTCACAACGCTCTTTACGTCTGCAAACAATATTTATTTGTTGATTTATTGCAACACGACCTACAGAATTTTTTATTCTACCACAAGTATGCGGTTCACTGACCTAGTGACATGAGAATATTTAGTTCCCAGAGTAAAAACTAGGAGCGCTGTTCATTTTTCAATTGCTATCACCTGTGAGGAGATATAAACTCGTAATTGAGTTATGCTAATACCTTTAATTATAGAAATATATACTATTATATATAGCGAAAGAGTTTGTTTGTTTGTTTGAACGCGCTAAACTTTTGGAACTACCAGTCGGATTTGCGTATGATAGCCTAGTTCTTGAGGAAGGTTATAGGCTATGTTACATCACGCAACTGGCAACGGGAGCAGAGCAGTAAGAAAAGACGCGGGTGAATCCGTGATGCAGAAAGCTAGTGTATTTCTTTATAATATAATTTATTTTAAAGTTCAACAACTTACCCAAATTTCATGAAGTTTGTTAACATCGTAGTAAATCGGTCTATCATAAGTTTATCTAAAGGACTCAGTCTGATTGTGATTCCCCCTGGCTTGAACAAGTAAAATATGTCGTCAGAATGCGATGCTCCTTTCATTCCATAGCGGTCTAACACTGCCTTCGCGAAATTTCGCTTGCCTTCATAAGTGAACAGATAATTATATACCGGTTTGTCAGAGTATGTAGCCATTAGCTTTGAGAACGCGTCTATTGTTCCATGAGCTATCCAGTCTGTATACATGTCGATACCACCTCTGATAGACTCTTTACTATTTATTTTCTGTTTTCCAAAATAATGTAAACGAATTTTATCCGCTATTCGCCTTTTATCTTTTTGTGAACACCACGAAAATATCGATGGTAATCGATCTCTGAAGTTAATCTCTAAATTCTCTAAAGTTCTTTGGTTATTGAGGCCGTAGAATAGAACACCTTCTAAATCCGTGGATCCAATGATCATTGGTACTTTGTTAAAATTTCCTGACTTTATGATATTATATGGTGTGTCATGGAAGAATGCGTCGGTGAAGTTGACGTCACCACATGGAGCATACTTGAAATATCTTGGATCTATTGTATTACCCCACGTTGCTGACAATACGTCATCAACAGGCGCTTTTAGAAACGTATTGTAAACGTCAACTTCATTGCGAATTTTACTTATCTTGGCAGCATCTTCAAATGCAGGTGTGAGAGGATCTACATTAATCGCCCATGGAGTTAAAGCAACTCCGCTCATTAAAATCGCCTTGTGAAATAACCCTTTACTTTGTTTCGACAAAAAATGCATCGATGCCGAGGTAGCTCCTGCGCTTTGACCAGAAATAGTCACATTGTCTGGATCGCCACCAAAAGCTGCTATATTTTCTTGTATCCACTTTAAAGCTGCTGTCTGATCCTTCAGTCCAATATTTGCAACATTATTTAAGCACAGGAATCCTAAAACACCTACTCTATAATTGGGAATGACAACTATGACATTATGTTTGACTAGAAATTCGGGGTCATATTGCCACTTTCCGCCATAATAATACGATCCACCGTGAAGAAAGACTAGAACTGGTAACTTCTGGCCTGTGCTAGCATGTGCTGGAGTGTAAACGTCGAGGGTCAAACAGTCTTCTGTGCCGAGGTGGAAAATGCCTATGGCTTGTGAGCACGAGCCGAATTGTAATACTGCGTGAAATACACCGTTCCATTTCTTTGGTGGTTTTGGCGCCTGCAAAACAGTCACAGATTTAGGTATATTTTTACTTAAAATATTAGTATTTAGCATTAGTGGACAAAACGTCACTGGGAAGATTTATGATACGATTTGACTTTGAGACTATTAACGGTAATTTGTAATTGGTGCCTATGGACTTCTACATCACTAAATCAAGCAATCCTTTGAGTGTTTTCCTTGAACTTAATTGAAGAATAACATGTCATATCGATTCTGAAATACCACATCAAACGTCTGCAATTCCCAATACGCATTGTGCAATGCTCTTTCTGCAGTGGAATGATAACGACCTGGTGTGATAATAATGATCATGATAAAAGGAAACGTTTTAAATCACGTTTCTTTTCACCTTGAAATAGACCCGGACAAGGGTAAATAGCTAGGTGACCTGAAAACCGCTAACTGATCCTTGGCATGCAAAATATTTGTAATGCCATTGGTGTCTGATGCACAAAACTATCTTCATAACATTTAACTTTTTTAATGGCATTATACAAATAGCTGGTAACATTCTTACTGTAATAAAGACGTTTAATATCCTCACATCATAACGGTCAGATAGGTTAAGCTTAGTTAGGTAACATTAGCATATGATGCATCGTACTTATGTAGATTACTTACGCGTTGTTTATATGAACTTACTTGGAATCTCTCGCTGACTCCGTACGGTATCCCGTAAAACCGGTTCTGCCCGTTCAATCCTCTGTAACCCTTTAATTTGCCCTGACTTACTTCCACTACGGGTGTGTACCTCACAAACAAAGCACACACATATTGTACACAAAATAATAACAACAGAAACTTTAATTTGTTTAGCATTTTCCTTATAAAGTTCCGCACATTATTTTATCTTGCGTGTCGAGGCTGCTCTGACATCGTTACTAGTTTATTATACAGGTATTGTACGAGAAATGCTGTTCTGCGTGATTATACCAGTTTGAATGTTAAAATTCTTCCTGTATCAGTATCAAGACTTGAAGTCAAAGCTTCTTACGTCCTTGGTAAAGGTTAACAGGTAAAATTAGTCTTCAACTGTTTATGGTGTATGTACTTGATTCATCTATATATGTACGTACCTATAACATGTTCAACGCGCACTAGAGAACACTAAAACTCGGAGCTTTAATTAAGTAACCTCGGTAAAGTTTTAAAAAGAGCATGAAGTTTTTACGGCCGGTAATTCAGAATTTTAATCCGTTTCAAGATTAGTCTTTTAACGCGTTAAGAAAACTAAAGCGATTAATTCGTAGAGCATTTTATACTACTATAAAAAGTTTTTACGACCGATAATATTTACACTTTTCACTTGAGGTTATCACACTGCGGTCCAAATCCGGTTGTTTCAAGTTCACAGGTGAAGTTCAAGTTTATTCAAGCTCAGAGTAAGCAGTGTTTCATGAGAGAGCCTAGTAAGTACTGATAGAAAGGGCACGCGATCTGTGCCGTGGCTCAGCGATACGTTGCGAAACAACGAGTGTAATGTTTGCGACTACGCAAACTGCTGCGAATCTTGCGATCATGGGTCGATTGACTAACAGTAGCAATTAATTTCTTTATTAGGTGAAAGAAGAAATGTACAATACGGCGCCTAACAGCAGATTAGGTCGTTTGAGGTTCACACGAGTTTTTAGATGCTGTTAAAAGTTGATATAGCAATTTGTGAAATTTTATTGTTTTCGAAATTGAGCACGTTTAGTTTTTATGGTGTTTTGGTGTCTGTAAGTGGTAAGTGGATACTAAAAATATGACCTGAATTTCTTACCAGTCTTTTTCAAGGCTCTGCCTAAAACTGTAATTACGATGTAAGCTAAATAGTTTACTATTTCTTATGGATTATGACAATCATTATAAACTACATAAGGTTTGACTTTGAGGTTGTAGACTTGCCACATTGTCAATTCGTCACAGAAAAAACCAGTAGTCAATTTCAATGCTACGTGCCGTTAAATTGTAAGACCGGTCACTGATTTGTCGAATTTGAATTTAAAGCATATCTATCTATCTATAAATATAATAAAAATGTAACCGATCGCTGTCTGTACATAGAAGATATTTGAAAAAAATATTATTGGGACCTTTATCAACGCAAATAGAACCCAAAACAATGATTGTTACAATTTTTGTCTGTTTGTCTGTGCGTTTGTTCACGCTTATCTCAGAAACAGCTTATCCGATTAAGATATGGTTTTCACTAATACATTGTGGTAAGCTTTACTTAACATTTAGTGTTGTTTCATGTCAATCGGTTCATAAATAAAAAAGTTATGCCAATTTAAAGAATCACGTCAAACATTTGTTACTACGAAACCTGATAGAAACAGAGACTTAAACTAAACAGGTTACGGAATAGTTGATAGTGTTTTTATTGCTCAGATTCGTCTCATTCTAAACAATCTTCCGTTTAGTTTTCAATGAGTCCAGTTTCCAGTGAGCCTATGTTTCGCGATGACAATTAATAAAGCCCAAGGTCAGACACTAAAAGTTGTGGGTCTGGATCTAAGTATTAGCTGTTTTTCGCACGGTCAGCTTTATGTGGCTATATCACGTGTTAGCATTCCTAGCAGCCTGTATGCTTTGATCCCCGATGGCTATTCGTCTAATCCATACATCCATATCCATACATATTATATAAGGCTTTGTCCTGACTGACTGACAGACAACGCACAGCCTAAACCGCTGGTCATAGTGACTTGAAATTTGGAGGGTGTGCTTGTCTTGATATCTAGAGGTGTCCCAAGAAAGGGTTTTTAAAATTTAATCCCTAAGTGTGTGAAAAGGGGTGAAAACGATTGTATGAAACTTCTTCATTTTTTAACTTACAGTTTTGAAATTTTGTTTTGGAATACTTCTATTTAAATAAAAAATATTCTCATAATTTCATTTTAACAGAGGTGGATTTAGAGGGGTGAAATTAGGGATAAAATATTCAATGGAAAGATCTTTTGCTTTTGAAGTGAAGAGAAAGTGAGGGGAATGTGAGAGGAAAGTGAGAGGAAAGTGAGGAAAGTGAGGAGAAAGTGACGGGGAAGTTAGGGGAAGTGAGGAAGAAGTGAGGTGGAAGTGGGGGAGAAGTGAGGGGGAAGTTAGGGGAAGTTAGAAGTGAGGGGAAGTGATTGGAAATGAGGGGAAAGTGAGGGGGAAGTTAGGGGAAGTTAGAAGTGAGGGGAAGTGATTGGAAGTGAGGGGAAAGTAAGAGTGAAGTGAGGGGGAAGTGAGAAGGAAGTGAGGAGGAGTGAGGGAAAAGTGAGGGGTAAATGAGGAGGAAGTGAGAGTAAAGTAAAAGGGAAGTGAGGGAATTGGGAGAGGAAGGGGGGAGGAGGGACAAGGAAAGGAAGGAATTCTCGAATGGAGGGAAAAGGGAGGGAAAGGGATAAAAAGTGATAAGAAGTGAGAAGAAAATGAGGGGAAGGAAGGAGAAGAAATGGGGAAGGGCTAGAGAAGAGAGGAGAAAGCGAGGAGGCAAGGTAGAGAGAAGTGGAGGAAAGGGCAAGAGATGCTCGAGGAGGGGCAAGGGATGCTGAAGGAGGTGAAGAGGAGAAGAGGAAGGTGAGGATAGAAGCGGAAACTGTAGAGAGTGGAGAAAAAGGGCGATAGGGAAGGAGGGGAAGGGAAAAGTTATTGTAGTGAAAATTTGATTTTGTGTATTGTATATTGTTTTTACGAGGGATATCTTTAGGTAGGTGAAAGAGGGTTTGTATGAATGGGAGATTAAAAATACTATGGAAAACAGTATTTAAACAATATAAAAATGTCTATTGGAAAAAACAATATTCGCGCAAGCGAGGCTGCGGGCAAAAGCTATATACATAAAAGCAAAAGGTCACTCACTCACTCATCACGAAATCTCAAAAACAACAAATGCTAGGAATCGCAAAATTTGTGTTCGCGACACCTGTGAAAACAGTGTTAAATAGTGTTAAAATAGTGCATACAGTGATAGACAGAACCTAGATAGATTCAAAAACTAGAAAACATCGCACGCGTGTGCTAGCATAACATTTAATGACAGTGATTTTAAGTGCCACACGTTTTTATATGAGAGCGAGAATGAAAACGTCGTTCGTCTACCGCCATTAGCAAAAGTTAGTAGCGAACTATTTTTTGTTTACCTTATAGTGAAATTATTTAGTGCTAATCTAAAATCTAGATTTATAATGTTTAGAATCACTTTTTATTGTGCTCCTTAGTGTTCTAATCACGAATATGTATTTACCTTTTTGATAAAACAAATAGTTCATAAGTTATAGCAGAAACAAAATTATTTTTATGTTTAGGTCACAGTTTGGTCTATAACTTAGGTTTTATTCAATAAAGAATAGTTACTTTGGTGTTTTATTTTAGAGAATAACGCCCCCTAGATGTACGTGAAATCTTATCAAAATAGGTTTAGTAGTTTAGATAATATATGCAGTTAAAGTTTAAAGTACGTCTAGGAGGCACTAAAATTCTAGGTTTATGCTACGATATCTAGGTAATCGTAAAGTTTAGAGTTATAGTATAGATATTTCATGTTAGGTATACCTATCTAACGGTACCTAGATAATTATTACTTACCTACGCGACGTCTTCGAAGATCAGCGCTGTATCCGGAACCTATAGGTGTAGGACGACAGCGGGTCGTTCACAGATCTACACAACACATTCGTGTTGGGTTCGATTACCGCCCGTCCGGCACACTTTGCATGATCGTTCCTATTAGGATATAGGTGCTCACTTAGACGGGATTTTGCAAAATCCATCCTCCTCCTCCTAAAGGGGTGACAAAGTTTGTATGAAACTTCTATAGTTTTTATAGTAGGATTACCAAATTACTAGCAAATACTCTTTTTTTAATATTCAGAAACTACCCTTATTAAGTGGGCAAATAAGAGTCGAAGTTTGTGTGAAAGTGGTTCATCAGTTTTAGCGGTAGCGGGTTTAAATGGGATTCGCCATAGAGACGGATAATACTGATATTTATTACTGATACAATGTACGGTTGCCGTAAAATCAGACAGGCAATATTCTCATAGAGGCACCCATCTGAATTTTCACGCGAACGAAGTCGCGGGCAACAGCTAGTATGGTTAATATGTACAAAAATTTAAGTTTGAAGATAGTTTTTTGGTAAGGCGCTACTGATCAAACTGAAACTCAAAGCATTTATTTCATTCTGATAATAGAGTATGATACTTATGAAAAGTCAAAATTGCATGAAGTCAGCTAATTAAACTCAAGCCACTCTTTTCAATCGCCAGATAATTACAGTTTTTTGTATGAGTTAACAATTTTAATACATCAACGCAACCAAAGAACCATATAAAGTAATTATTACAAATTAATCAATTAATTTAATTACCAAGATAAAAAAAAAATTAATTATTTAGTTTCATCTATATGGTAATTTGACCACGTATTTTAATTAAAATAGTACATGAATTTCCTGGTCATATTGAACGACAAGGTAATACTGGATTAAGTATTAAATGTATGGCATGCCAAGATTGACCAGCCAGATCAGTAAACGATCAGCGAATTAAGCAACAACAACAAAGATTGCTGCTAGCTAATACATGGACGGCATAGTGGTATTTGATAAAAGCGTCCGTCTATTTTCACCTGTTCTGTTGAGTAGTTCTGTTGGCAGAACTACTGGTAATTTTTTCTCATTAGTTCTGTGTTATCTCAATCTCAATATTTAAAAAACAAAAACAAATGAACATAGTGAAACAAAGGAGCATCGCTTTCGGTAATATTTTGATACGGGATGTCGAGAAACTAGTGCAAGCAATTTTGAACCTTATCGCCTTTCCTGTTTTTGTTTGGATAGATAACTGGATCAGTATTACCTACATGATACGAAAAACACGTTTTTAATCATTTGTCAATAAGGAAAATAATTTCTGAGACTCATTTTTTAGGCTATCTATAACTTTGGCACTAAAAAATTGGTATAAGCAATTTAAAGCAGTATCAAAATAAGCAAAAACAGGCAATTTAGTAGTGTCGATTATATTCAAAACTATTTTTTGTCATTCCGTACCAAAATATTACCAAAGCGATGCTCCTTTTTTTCGCGATGTTCATTGGTTTTTTTTTCGATTTAGATTTTACAAATGTCTTATAGTTATTGTTATTTTATATGTCTTATATTACTGTATTTTTTGATTTGCCGATTTTCTTTTGTTTTATGACCAATATTAATTTGTTTTTTCTTAACGTATAAATTTTATACCCATAATGAAAGTAATTTTTTTATGTTAATTATGTTAAAAAAAATAATTAAATACAGATAGTACTTACTCAGCTTGAACTAACAACATTAGATGATTATAATAGTTCAAAAAGATGCTCAACGCCTACATTGATTTTGCAAAAACTACACATTATATTTGAAAACATCTGTGATCCGATTACAATATAAATTGGTATGTAGGTAGATAGATTCGGTGCCAGAGACGGACAAAGGCTACTTTTTATCCCGAAAATCGATCCGGTTCTCGAAGGATACAAAATATATTATACGCGCGGGTGAAGCCGTGGGGCGCAGCTAGTATCTATTTATATTATATTATATACTAATATATAACGCGCTAATCTCTGGAACTACTAGTCAAAATTGATAATTTATCACGCTACTGGCGATGGGAGCAGAGCAGTAACCAAAGACGCGGGTCAAACCACGCTGCGGGGAGCTAGTACGAAATAATAGTTATTCATTGTCAAGTCAGAATAATTATTGCGAGAATTAATTTGAAAGGTAAAGCAATGGGGAGTGAGCCTCATTATAACAAGGACATATCCTCCTACTAATACTTGCTGGATAGAAAAAAACACATTACTCATTCGAAAAAGGTTTTTATCTACATTTATATATATATCTACATTATGAAATAAATTCAAGGTACTTCTAGACATTTTATTTGCTAATTTTTTCTATAAAACACACGGATTTTAAATTGCAAGGCAAATCTGCGTTCTTAAATTATTGTCCTATTGTTTTAATAGTGTCTAGTTAATGACCTACACTTGCGTTTTAAGAGACTGAATTAAGCCCACCCTCTCCCTTTTTATCTAGAGCGACACGTGCGGGACTGAAGCATCACTCTTTCACAATGGAATCTAAAAGGTGTCGAACCAAACAATTTACTACTTTATAATTTTGTCGCTCAATTAAAGCCTGGACTCTCTTTACCAGCGCATGTGTTCTCATCACGATTTCACACGGGGCGTGAAAAAGCTTCTCACTAAGCCGCCATAGTGGAGGCCATCATATCAGTAGTTTGGCTTTTGGAATGGTGTCTCTTATGGATTTCACTGACTGCTTACGATCAGGCAATGTGAAGTCACTTTGGTAAACTGAAATAAAATAAAAAAAACTAGACTCAAAGAAAATATTTTCACACAAATTCATGTAGAAATCAAACTCATAATCTTTACCAGCAAGCACACGCACTCACTAAGCTACCGAGTCAGTGAATATATGAATACCTAATCAACATCGATGTCATTGACATTGTATAACGATTATTAGTTGATATTTCCCATAATTCAAATGAAATTGCAAAATTGAGCCGACTGTGCGCCTGTCTGTCGATTCATAACTAAATATGCCTTTATTTACGGAAACTAGCCCGAAGTACCATACCTGCTCATAGTAAATAAATGTAGGTTTTTTTATCGTATGTCTTATGTTATAAACATAAAAACTAAACCTGTGCTAATTCGACGTCATTTATAAAAACATAAATCTATTTTTGTTGTAACAAAAATATGAGAACTGGTTCATAGCTCAAACTATTTAACAGATATTATCCTACGCGGACGTTTGTTATCTTTCATAAAAATAAATAAAAATGTTAATTAAAACAAAGTTTCTATTTCTGGTTTTATGTGTGAAATGTGTTTGTTCTTTGCTATTTTATACGCCTACAGTGGAAATAAGTCAGGGTAAATTAAGGGGGATCCGAGGATTGAATGGGCAACACCAATATTACGGGATACCGTATGCCACCGTTGAGAGATTTCAAGTAAGTTGTTCAGTGACAATACTACAGCAGTTTAAATTAAATAAAAAGCCATAATTTCATTTTTTTTATTTAGAAAATAAAGTTTGCATTTTACGCAAAATTATTAAAAAATGTTGAAATATGAAAATATAGCGTTAATATTAAAAACTAATAGGATATAAAATTTGTGTTTAGTAGCTCGGCTATATTTATTGTTAAAAGCATTTAGAAAGCAATAATATTATTCATGGAGTTTTATAACTTAATTTTGAATATTTGTGTGTATGAACGTTGTGCTACATAAGAGTAAGTAGGTAGTAATAATATTTCATTTTTGACGTGATAACATCTTTTTTTTTATATATATATTAGCCTACCAAAGTGACTCCACACCCCGCCTGATGGTAAGCAGTCAGTGGAATCTAGAAGTGGTAACCACTATACCAAAAGCTATCGTCTTAAACTGCTGGTATGGTGGCCTCCACTATGGTGGCTGGAAAGGGAATGAGGGAGGTGAGGAAAGAGGAAAGGGGGGAAATTGGGCCTCCGGCACTCTCACTCACCGAACGAAACGCAGTAGTAAGGATACTACTACTCTTAAGTCGATCTTCTATGAGAGGGTAGTACTTCCCCGGTCGATCCGGTCCATTCATGCTGAAACCAGCGTGGATCTACTACCGTCAACATCTTATAAATCCATGAACGCTGCACGCACGAAAAATGGGAATAAAGCGAAAGAGAGGCACGGTCGGCCCAAGCGTTAGGCTTGTGACGCAAACGTCCTTCTTTGTATTATACAAAATAGTCATAATTCAGTGATAATAATTCAATTAAATTCATTAAAGTATGCAATTTTGTATCAATGGTTTCTTATGACCTTCGTCCGTATACTGACCTTACAGCAACAAACAGTTTTTTTACTAACCTACTTATATCTAACTAATGGTATGTAACTGGTAATGGAACCAAATATATAACAGGTAGATCTAATGTTCGTATATTTATATTATTTATTTATTTATTTATTTATTTAAACTTTCTGCAATAAAAAGCTTGCACAAGGCGGACTTAATGCCTAAGGCATTTTCTGCCAGTCAACCTTAGGGTCATGCAGAGATAAATAGGGCAGGTGTCAAAATTGGAAAAAAAAAGAAAATTAAATAACACAAAAAGGGATATAAATATGATATAAGTACTTACATACATTATATTAAAATATAAATAACTTAATTATACCTAAAATATAAATAAACTTACATATTATATGCATACATACATATTTATACATATATCAAATATATACAATTATATATATATATATATATTTATAACTATACAATATGATTACAAATGCATCGATAGAAAATAAATCTGTTCCACTATAACTGTTGACTACTGTCTCCCGCCAATGATCTGGTATAGAACTGTCGCACCTTAGCTTTAAAAATGTTACGGTTATTACACATCCTGATTTCGAGAGGGAGCGCGTTCCACAGAAGAACTGATTGAATATTGAAGGAAGAATGGACTAAGCCAGAGATATTATACTACTTTACCACAGAATTTTGTATTGTTTTATGGAAATGACTCGTTTAACAGACTATATGACACTACAAAGACTTGGAGTGAGATCATATATGGACGAGGTAAATAATTATTTAGAATTGAAAAAGCTGACAAATCACTTAATATTTTTACATCGCTAAAAATTTACCTCATATTTAGATACCGAGCAGGTATATAAATTTAAGGAAGATAATTATCGATTCAAGTGATTCATTATTATTGACAAGATTTGTATATTATATTTAATTTGCCTACAAAACCACTATATTATTTGTAATAATTAGCAAACATTCCTTTGCCTACTGAGCCTATTTATGACTCAATTTTATCGCAGCTAATAATGAACTAACTCAATAACTAAATACGTTGGAATGCGACGTAAAAGATTATGGATGCGATTTCCATACAGTACAAAATCTGTCTAAATCATTAAATACTATGATCACATACACACATCGCAATTAAGGTCAAAACTCTCTTTTCCTTAGCATTTATTAATAACCATTTTTAATAGCAAAATAAAATACAATCTAAATGATTTTATATAACGTACTTATATATAAGATAAATAAACGATACGAATTTAATCTTGTTATATTTTTCAGCCGCCGAAGCCACCCAAGAATTGGAATAAATTGTTCTACGCAGTATTGCAATTCAACACTTGTGCTCAAGAGTTCGAAATCTTTCGCATCGGCATAGAGAACTGCCTTGAGATCGACATTTATACTCCAGCGTATGCCAAAAGAGGTCACAAGCTTCCCGTTCTAATCTTCTTTCATGGAGGAGCGTACTACTTCGGATCAAAATGGCAGTTTGATGGAGAGTTTCTAGTCAAACACGATGTTGTAGTCGTCGTTGCAAATTATAGATTGGGTGTGCTGGGATTTATGTGTCTAAATAATGTTGCAAATCTTGGACTGAAAGATCAAGTAGCTGCTCTAAAATGGGTACAAAAAAATATAGCAGCATTTGGCGGCGATCCGGAAAATGTGACTATTTCTGGTCAAAGTGCAGGTGCCGCCTCTTCTTCTTTGCTGTTTCTGGCAAAACAAGCACGAGGTCTATACCATAAAGCTATTTTAATGAGCGGAGACGCTTTAACTCCTTGGGCTTTCAATCTCGACTATCTAAAACCTTTATTTGAAGACGCTTCCAAGATTAGAAAAGTTCGTGATGAAAATGACGTTTACAACACGTTTTTAAAGGCTCCTCTTGATGACATCCTAGCCGCAACACACGATACTCTGATAGATCATAGGTACTTCAAATATACACCGTGTGACGACAGAAACTTCACGGAGCCATTCTTTCACGACACACCATACAATATAATCAAGTCGGGCGACTTTTACAAAGTACCAATGATGATTGGAATCACTAATGTAGAAGGAATCCTGTTCCATGGTCTCAATAACCAAGAAACTTTAGACAACTTTGATAATAATTTCCCAAATATGTTACCTTCGTCGTTTTCGTGGTGCTCGAAGAAAGATAAAAGGAGAATAGCGGATAAAGTTCGCTCGCATTACTTTGGGAAATATAAAATAAGTAGTAAAGCTGCGATTAATGGAAATATCGAGCTGTATAGCGATGTTAGAGTTCGTGCAACATCAGATGCGTTCTCGCAGCTGATGGCTACCTACTCCGATAAACCGATATATAATTATTTATTTTCTTATGAAGGAGAGCGTAATTTCGTCAAAGCGCTGCTATACCGTGGATCGGGGTTAAGGGGAACAACCCATGTTGAAGATTTACTATATTTGTTCAAACCTGTCGGCATCACATTAGTAATGAATGATGCTGATAAGTTATTGATAGACAGGTACACTACAATGTGGACGAACTTCATGAAGTACGGGTAAGTTAATCAGATATTTGTTACAGTTTACTACTTAACACAGATTTTCAAGGTGCCTGGTAGATTGCCCTTATAGTTGTTCTAGTAGTACAGTCAAAAAACTTCGCTTGATAATGTTATATGCTATATTTGTGTTAAAACTTAGGCTTGGCCGCACACAATAAGATTTTTTTACAATGAAAATCGAGGTTGCAATCTTTGATATACAATCTTTACATCTATTGTGCAATGCCATTCATGAAGCGTCAATAGTAGCTAAAAACAGCTCAAATTGTAACATTGTAACAGTATTGTGCATACTGCATTTTTATAATACTTTTTAGGGTTCCGTATCCAAAGGGTAAAACGGGACCCTATTATTGAGACTCCGCTGTCCGTCCGTCTGTCTGTCAGTCTGTCCGTCTGTCACCAAGCTGTATGAACCGTGATAGTTAGACAGTTGAAATTTTTAGAGATGATGTTTTTCTGTTGCCGCTATAACAAAAAATACTAAAAAACAGAATAAAATAAATATTCAAGGGGGGTCAAATACAACAAACGTAATTTTTTTATAGATAATGGTTCGGTAATCCGTTCGTGCGCAAGTCCGACTCGCACTTGGCCGGTTTTTTAATAATATATTTTTTACATAACTGTCTACTGACAAAAAGAAGGATAATGTGTGTTTTTAAACTTATACATATAAAATGAAGGCTTTTACTGATTAATTATTGTTATCGACAACTGATTGATTTGATAATAGTAAAAAAGCTTTTGGATTTTGTTCTGTTTCTCTATATTGCGATTGATGCCAAAATGCCATTTGACCCTACAAATTATGACAACACAATAGTTTGTATTTTCATGCAAAATACAAACAAATACAGAGTTTGATAATATATAAAGTGTAACTATAATTTGGATGCAGAGGGCCTAGTGCGAGTTTGTTTTACGTTAACGCGATCTGACACGTGTAAGACGTTCAGTCTGCTCAAAACTTTTAACCAGCCAAACGCGGTAAACGTTTCTATCGCGTTAACATAGAAACAACCCGCACTCGACACTCAATTACACCACTAAATTCAGGTAAAGTAATAAAGAGAAAATATATAAGATATGTCAGTATATAACTATGATATCACTATGATTTATAATTAGTTTTTTACTTGCATCCAAGTGCAGTTTTTTTTTTAGAGAAAAGAATAATTATTATGATAACAATTATTTATAATATCAAATATAATATCTACATTTAATATTACCGAGGATACAGTGTTTGACATCTTAAGCACGTTGGACAAAACTAAGGGTCCCGGGACTGATAGTTTACCTGCTGTATTTCTGCGTGGTTGTGCTGATAGTCTAGCACGTCCTATAACGCTGTTGTTTAAAAGATCACTGGCCGAGGGTGTATTCCCAACTGAAGGCTGCACTTATTGTTCCTGTACATAAGAAAGGTTCAAAATCTGATATTAAAAACTATCGTCCAATTTCAATTCTTAATGCGCTCAGCAAAGTGTTTGAGAAAATTGTTCATAACAACATTTACTCGATTATAGCTAATGGTATAGGCCCGAATCAACATGGTTTTATTAAGCGACGTTCAACCACATCTAACCTAGCTACCTTTAGTAACTATGTTATCTGCAATATGGAAACTTGTAAAGAAAGAAAGAAAGAAAGAAAATCATTTATTTGTTCTCAACAAGCTAGTTTACATAACATAAACAATGCATTGTAATAAAAATAAAAATAGGTAACAAACATATTGAAATACAAAATGGCCCTGACTCAGCTTTTTGCCACTTTGCAAACAAAGCAGCGCTGATATTCAATTGGAGCCAAGATGGATGGTATTCCGGCATGACATCAGCACGGATTGATCAAAGAATACCTTGACATTATTATCAATCGTTGCTAAAATCTGTGTAGATTGAAAACAAAATACTTAAAATAAATAAGTAAATATAATAATGCTCTTATAAAATGTTTAAATATATAAATCTTTAATATATTATAGTTATTATTTAAATAGTAATATAATCTAACAATAATTTGTATCTTAAAAAAAAAAACGGAACGGGAACGCAACTTTCCTATTGTCTGTGACAACTGACATTACCACATCCAATAGCAAACATCAAGAGAAGGCGCGGGATTTAAAAATTATGGGCAGGTTGATGTGGTTTACACAGACTTTGAAAAAGCGTTCGATTGTGTGGACCATGTCATCCTGCTCTCAAAACTTCAAAAACTAGGCATCCATGGTGACCTACTCAGATGGATCAGTTCTTATTTGTCCAAGAGATCTGAGGCCGTTGTTGTAGGAGGTTTTAGATCTGATTTTGTGAATATACCGTCTGGTGTTCTTCAGGGATCCTTACTGGGACCTTTGTTTTACTGTGCGTATTTATACGATGTCCAATCATGTTTTAAATATGCTAAACACCTCCTATATGCAGACGATATGAAGATATATCTGCGTGTAAGATCGAGACTCGATTGTGAACTTATTCAACGTGATCTTAATTCTTTATAGCAATACTACTCACAACGTTAATATTTCAAAATGCCAATGTATTAGTTTTAGTCGTTGCAAAAATCCAATCAAATATAGATACATACATTTGATAATAAAAATATTGAAAGAGTCGATGTAGTCAAAGATCTTGGTGTAATGCTCGATTCTAAATCATTGTTCTCTCAACATATCGATAGCATAGTTAATAAAGCCTCTCGCAATCTTGGCTTTTTAATGCGCACTTGTGATCTCTTGTCGTGCATAGAATTTTACACACAAATATCTCGCACAAGACACACGCAACTATTTAGTACACCCTCACACCGCTACAATTATGGGCAAAATGCTGTTATGACTCGACTACCTCGCACCTACATAGACAAATGTAATTTTTTTTTTTTTTTTTTTACGTGGGAAATGCATTACGCATACGCACCCGCCCGGGCAAGGCGGGGGTTATGTCGGAGTCTCCGACCGCACTCAAAGTCGGGGTCACGGGAGTCGCTTGCGCATTCATCCGCGACCACGACGGGGCCCATGGCCCGCTCGCCGCGAGCGGGCCCCGTCCGATTTAGGGACCTAGCCCTCCCTCCTTCGAGGGGCGCGTGCGGAACACGCGCACTGCCGTCTCGGGCCCGTGCTGTTCGGGCGGCGACTGCCCGATCGCCGCCCGCAGGCCAACTCAGCCGCAGAGGATAGGGAGAACGGCGCATCGCAATACCGACACTCCTCTTCCCCTGCGGCCCCACCGCGTCCGCAATCTGGCGATTGCGGCCCCGCCGAGGCCGCGGAAGGTAGGGAGAGCGGCGCACCGTTATACCGGCACTTCTCTCCCGCCGCGGCCTCGCCACTCCTCAGTCGCAGTGTCGCCGAAGCAACACTGCAGCTCGACCCAGTTGCGGTGCCGCCCAAACAGCACCGCAACCCACCAGAGACGCTCCATCGTGGGCTTACCGGCAAAGTCCAGAGGAGCGGCGCCTCCTTGGGGTTCCTCTTGGTTCACCGTGGTCCTTGGTAACCACGGCTACTAAGCCCCCCCGCCGCGACAAGGCGAGAACCCCGTTGGGGGGGATATTCTATCTATCTAAGGTATCTTATCGCAACCGAATTGTGAATATGCTCACCAATGAGTAAATAATAATATTTTGTAAGTTATTTCTTTTTGTTTTATTTTAGTTTTCTTGATATCTATTTTTTTCTCTTTTTCTCCACTTTCTAGTTTTATATAATGCATGCTGTGGAACTCTGTTATTGGCTCAAGAATCTCATATCATATTACAACCATATCATGTACGCTGTAAAATAAGCTGTTGAGTTTCCTATAAATAAATAAATAAATAAATTGTATGACGTTTGAGAGAAGTTGACCTTCTCATAATAATGACACATAATTACTAGACACAGACCTTGTATTTATGAACTTCAAGAAAACCAGAAGTTAGTTCAATTTAACGAAATATACAGAGTGTATACGACGGTTTGACATTAAATGAAAAGGCAGGTGTTACTAGCCCATATAATGATTTCTAATTAATCACAAAAGTAATTTGACAAAAAACAAAAATTTGAAATTTTCTAACAAAATAAATAATATTTTAATAGTAACGAAGTAATACACCATTTTATTATGACAAGTTCACTGAACTGTAATGAACGGCAACATTTATCCTTCGACGTGGACTATGACTTAAGTCAGTGACCGTTTGACGTACTTACATAGTGTTAATTTAGAATTAAAGAAATTAAAAAATTTGTCCTGTGTCTAAACTATTGAAGATATTTAGTAGATTTTTTTTTGTCCCGCTTTATAATGTCACATACTATACGTAATTGCATTTAATGTCATACCGTCGTATACACTCTGTATAATATATGTTTGAAAAGAGTTGTGTTAGCCCTTTTTGCTAGCGACCACTAACTCTTTGTTTTATGATATGATAGATTTGATTAAATGATACGATTTACTACTTTGAAATAGTATATTAAAAAATGGTACAATAATGGTTTGATATTAAATCTACGATTAAATATCTAATTAGCTATTTAAATTAGAATTAATTAAATGATGATTTGATCTTGATTGGTTTTGATAGAATATGATATGAGTTACGCGGCAAGTTCGACCGCCGATTGCGTACTACTTATTTTAAAGTATGATCGATGCATTTATTCATTGAGCAAGTATAAAAATGCTGAGCTGTTCGTTGCAATGCACCGAACAATGTTAATCCGGTAAACTTTGACCACTTCCTATGAACAGACTCATATAACTAATTATTACACTTGCTAACAATTTTAAATTTATTCATTCATTTGTGCAAATATTGTTTAGGCTACAATTTATTTTCAAAATATGTTAATTATGAGGCTATAAATTGTGCAACAGGGGCCAATAATTTGTTTACAACGAATACAACGAATATAACGATTTATTTATTTGTTAAACAAAACAAACAAAAATAACGGGTTAAAAAATTAACTACTATTTTCACTAAAAAATTTTTTATAGAAATCCTTCTTTCTTAGGAAATGCGATAGTATGCGTATTACCGTAAATACGTCCGCAAAACCTTAACATTAGTTTATTGAGTTATAAGTACGTGTATGCAGCGACGGAGCTGTTTCTCATTCATTTCCTAGCTCTACATAAACTCGACTATACACATTTCGCCTCTATCCTGTTTGTACACACTCATAGTGTAATACAGCTAGTTAAACTGATTAAATTTTGTTAATTCATGTAAACTTATTAAATCTAAACTAATATTACAGAGAAAGTGCGAATTTTAAGAGTATTTATGTTGAGGCTAACTTAGAATCAAAACATAGGTATTTTGGAAAGATATATTATGCCTGGTAGGCATTGGCAATATCTTTAACTTCTATAAACTCGCTGTTTTTTTTATGTCTGTTCGCTAAATCATGAAAATCCGTTTCGTGGTTGTTACGATTCACAACCGTCTAGTGAGCATCATCCAGAAGGTTCATAATGTATTACACAAATATTTATAATTAAAAAAAAAATTTAGATTTCTGATTACTTTAAAAAATTATTAGTACCCTTTCCCGAACATACAGCAACTATTATATTATCTGTGATACAACGTATGTCTGTGGTCGAGGAGGACGTCTATCGGCTGTTATGATTAGAAACTTAGCTGTGATTTAAGTTTATTAAGACACTTATTTTTCTTACATTATTATTTCAGTGACCCAACTCCGAACATCACAAGCCTGCTGCCGGTCCGCTGGCCGGTTACTACCGCGCGAAGGTCACAAACGATGAGGATTGACACCGAGCTATCTGTCTTCGACACCCCAGATATAAGAGACAACTTTTACCTGCGCTTATTGTGTACATACGGTTATAACGGTTATGTGCCGTGTGAGAGTGCCATGCAGTGTAACTTGGACCAATGATACAGTAGTTTTAATAAGTAAACGTGTGTTTATCTCATCGATGATAGTGAAGCATTTGCATATATTGTCTATGCAATTTTTTAGTTTTTTTATTAGGAACTAGAGGTCCGAGCTCGTTTCGCTTTGGTATCAAAAGTTTCATTCGATCTCACAACAAACTTCTACAGAAAATATCTAGCAATAGTGTCGTATTGCATCATTAAAATTTACGAAGGCGCTTAAAAAATATTGAAATTCTAAAAATGACAAAAAAAAACTGTTAAACATAATAAAATGTAGCATAAGTTACTTGCAAAATTTTTTGATTTCTAAAGGTGAAAGAATTTTTTAAATCTGTTAAGTAGAGTTTTGTTACTCGCTGCAAACAATTAATATACAAGGAATCAAATCTTTCCTCTTTATAATATCTAACTCTTATTATAATATAGACTAAAATATATTATTTGTTATTCCTTAAAAAAAATTGTTCCAAGTCTGGATAAGCTTTGTGTCTGATAATTGAACGTTTATAAAACTTTACACGAACGCGTCGTTATCTATTTAAAAAAAAAATTATAAATTTATTTCTTTGAGCACATACCAGAGGCGCGGTTCATTTTTCATACAAAATTGTTTTACACTGTTAGCTATGAGATAAATTGCAAGTTGATTAGTTATTTATAACAACAAGATTTTATATTAGTGTTTGTAAAAATGTTATGAAATACTTTATGACTTAAAAGTAATTATTAAATAATAAGTAAAATTTCATCATCATCATCATCATCATCATATCAGCCAAAAGACGTCCACTGCTGGACATAGGCCTCCCCCAATTTTCGCCATCGTAGCCGGTCGTTCGCCGCCCTCATCCATCGGTTGCCCGCCACCCTTACTTTTACTAATGTTCGAGTTAATAGGAACACTCAGATCCTTTCACAAACTTAATATTGTTATTTTAAATGTTATTAGAAACAGGTCACTGAATGAATACATGTTGAACACATAAGTCAAAGTCAAAGTCAAAGTCAAAGTATTTATTTCATTTTGATCACAGAATGATACTTATGAAAAGTCAAATTACATGAAGTCAGCTAATTAACCTACAGCCAGTTCGCTGACGAGGTAGAGCTGTGAGAAGAACTGGCAAGAAACTCACGCCACTCTTTTCAATCGCCAGATAATTACAATTTTTTGTATGAGTTAACAATTTTAACACATCAACGCAACCAAAGAACCATACAAAGTAATTATTACAAAATAACTAATTATTTAATAACATTTTTGAAAAAAGAAAAGTAACGAAAATAGAGGATTACAATTATTTAGTTTCATCTAGTATGGTAATTTGACTACGTATTTTAATTAAAATTAAAAAATAGTAAATGCATTTCTCAGTCATATTGAACTACAAGGTAATATTGAATTAAGTATTAAATGTATGCCATGCCAAGATTGACCAGTCATCCCAGGTAGCACCCGTTCACGAGCATGACGCACAGACCAGCCATCATCACCTTCGCCATATTAGAGGGAAGGTGATGACCCGGCCAATACGACACCACAAGCCATGACATTTTAGTGAGCATGACAATGCAAGGCATGGGTGGTAAAAAGAACCATAATAAAATGTTATGTCTTACGAGTTCATAATGATCATGATATGCATTCACTTCACATCAAACTTTTACTGCAATAGTCAATAATTTTTATTTTTAAATTTTCCCATAATTATATAATGTTAATCAAAGTCAATATAACTACAATAATAATAATTAATCAATATAACATTATTCTTGTATTAAACGAGCAACTATACCCATGCTCTTTTATCATTTAAATAATCATTAATATTATAATAACCCTTTTGAATAAGACGGTTTTTAACAGTTTGTTTGAATTTCTCTAAGGGTAGATTCGAAACGTCAATGGGTAGTTTATTATAAAAGCGTACACCAAGACCCGCAAATGTGTTGTTTACTTTATGTAGGCGATGGTATGTACCAACTAACTTATGTTTACCTCGAGTATTCACAGAATGCATGTCACAGTTTCTTGAATACAAGTGAATATTTTTCTTGATAAACATAATGTTAGCAAAGATATATTGAGACGCCACTGTCAAAATACCTATCTCTTTAAACTTATCTCTTAATGAAACTCTAGGGCCCAAATTGTAAATAGATCGCACCGCTCGTTTTTGAAGTATAAAAATTGTCTCAATATCCGCAGCCCTGCCCCACAGCAGTATACCGTATGACATCACGCTATGGAAATAGCTAAAATAAACAAGTCTGGCTGTTTCAATGTCGGTAAACTGTCTTACTTTTCGTATTGCAAAGGCTGCTGAACTAAGTTTACCAGCAAGACACGATATTTGGGTACCCCACTGAAGCTTGTTATCTAAAGTTAAACCCAAAAATACTGTAGATTGAACAAAGCTTAAAGTTTCATTATTTAAACTTATGCTTATAGCTAGACTTTTAGTATTGGGCATAGTAAACTTAACGCATTTTGTTTTTTTGGAATTAAGCAATAGGTTATTCGCACTAAACCAGTCCAGAACCTTCACTAGTGAATTATTCACGTTGTCAATATTCGGATTCTTACGATCAACTTTAAATAAAAGTGACGTATCATCAGCAAATAGTACAATATCGCAAAAATTCTGAACATGGAATGGCAAATCATTAATATAAACCAGAAAAAGAAAAGGGCCTAAAATGGAACCTTGTGGCACGCCAATAGCTACAGGTAATCCGGTAGACCTACTTCCGTTTATATCAACATATTGTACTCTATCGCTTAAGTAAGAGGCAACTAGATTGAGTGCAGCATCCCTGATACCATAATGACTGAGTTTTCGTAGAAGCGTATTGTGTTCGACGCAGTCAAAGGCTTTTGAGAGGTCGCAGAAGACACCAATAGCATCCATCGAATTTTCCCAGGCACTATGAATATGCCTAATTAATGTAACACCTGCATCTATTGTAGAACGACCTTTCGTAAAGCCATATTGCTCATTGTGTAATAAGTTATTTGAGATAAAGTGACTTTCTAATTGTTGCAATATTATTTTCTCAAACACTTTGCTTATAGCTGGCAATATGGAAATAGGCCTAAAGTTACTTGTGTCACTTTTTGAGAATTTGGAACATTGCTAAAAACTACTTGTCACAACTTTAAAAACTGTACATTTTTGAATATCTTAAGTAATTCTCGTTATAAAAATAATTATTTAACTAATGTATGTCATGAAATTAATTATATATTGGATACTAAATATTACAAGAATAATTTCTTGAATTTTGGTCAGAAGAGTAATACTTTCCCTCACATCCCTAAATCTACCTCGAAACCAATAATACACCCAAAAAAGGGTACAATACCGTTCTACTTTCAATCTATAAAAAATACGACCAAGGGAACAAGCTCTAAAATCAAAAGTACTGACACGTTTTTTCTATAGAACTGAATACACAACTGTTAGCAACAAAACCATAACACTACTTCACCAAAACATTGCAGGTTTACTTAACAAATCAGAACAAATAGAAATATGTCTTGATGAGTTTATTTTAAATAAGAACCCTATCAGTATATTATGTTTCTCAGAAACATTTGTTAGATCAGGTGATGAACCTAACATATGTATTCATAACTAAAACGTAGCTAGTTCGTTTTCTAGGAAAAAAGAGAGACGGGGAGGAGTGTGTATTTTGTTGGAAAAATCATTACAGTACCAACCCATACATATGTGTAATGACATATCGAACGAAAAATGGTTTGAATGTTGTGGAGTCGATATACCTGCACTGCAGTGTATAGTTATATGCCTATATAGAACACCTGGTACCAATGCATCTATATTCTTTGATAAGTTAGAGAGTTTAATGTATAAATTAGAGTAGAAAGAAAATAGGAGAATAATTATGACAGGAGATCTAAATATTAACACCCCTAATATTTCTCAAATTTCTTCTGAATTAAATGACTTTAAATTAAATTATAATCTGAATTCGCATATAGTTGAGCCTACACGGCAACAGTCCTGTATAGACCATATACTCAGTAGTATGCAAGAAGCAAGAGGCAAAGTACACCACCTTTATTTATCTGACCATAATACTGCACAAAGTCTTACTTTCCCTAAAAATCAGGCGACACCAAAACCACCGTTTAGATATATACACAAACGAGATTACAGCGAGGAGAATATTATAAAATTTAAAAGATGTCTTGCAAGCTTATCATGGTGTGATGTACTCGGCGATGATGACTGTAATACATCGTATAATGTATTCCATGAAACTTTCACCATGTTCTATGACTTATGCTTTCCCACAATTAGAGTCAAAATCAAAAATACTCTCTCTTCACCTAAATGGTTAACAAAAGGAATAAAAATATCATCCATAACAAAACGAAAATTAAGACACACTTGTTACAAGAACAAAAATGTACAAACAAAAACAAATTATACAAAATACAACAAATTACTTAAAAAATGTATTGAAATCTTAAAGAAAAGCATAAATTGTAAACATGTTATAAATTCTACAAATAAATGTAAGGCAGCATGGGATATTATAGGTAACAAACTGAATACTTTAGGGAATAGTCACGAAATACACCAGATAGATTATAACGGCATCTGTATTACAGATCCGACAGAGATAGCAAATATATTCAACACTTTTTATATCGCTAAAAACAATATTAAAAATTATTCTAATCCAAATTATAAATTAATAAACCGTGTCGATTCAACCATTTTCTTAACACCATGTACAGAGAGAGAATTTCAGAAAGCTGTCATATCATTAAAAAATACAAAAGCTGTCGGTTACGATGCGCTCTCTACATTGATCATAAAACAGTGTACTAACGAAATATCATTCATACTTAGCCACATTGTAAATCTTTCATTTTGTCATGGTATCTATCCGGATAAACTAAAGACCGCAGTTGTAAAACCAATATTTAAAAAAGGCAACAGAGAGGAAATAAATAATTATCGACCAATTACTCTCATACCGGTTTTCTCAAAGATTTTGGAAAAGCTTATGTATGTACGTCTATCAGCCTTTCTGAATAAACATAAGGTTATTGTTATAGAACAAAACGGATTCCAAAGGAATAAGTCCACGACTCTAGTACGACGCCTTCTCTCTCGTAAAAAGGGTTACGGAATCTCTAGACAAAAAGAAAACCGTCTCGACTATATTATTTGATATGTCAAGCGCATTCGACTGCGTAGATCACCAAATACTTTTAAATAAGTGTGAGCTTTATGGTGTCAGAGGTAGAGCCCAGAAGTGGTTGCGTAGTTATTTAAAGGACCGTAAGCAATGTGTGGAAATTACACGAATTGACGAAAACCAGACCAGCTCCTCATACAGGTCCACATACGAACGCAATAAATACGGCGTGCCACAAGGGGAGACACTATCACCTCTACTTTTCTTACTGTACATAAATGACATTCCAAAGGTCACAGAACACCCATGTACGCTGTTTGCAGATGACATTTCGGTAGTAGTTACGACTTGTTCTGTGAGTTACGCATACCCGTAGTAGCAATGACGAACACAAACAGGCTTTAATAAATGTTATCGATAGTATCACTGGATGGCTAAAATCAAACAATCTGTCCATAAACCTTTCCAAAACAAATATTATTCAGTTTAGCAACTACAAAACCATAACCTCAAACTTAAACATAAATTGCTGTGGTGAGAACATAACTGAAACCAAAGAGGCAAAATTTTTAGGTATTACATTAGATAACCACTGCAACTGGAAAGCCCACGTAGAAACTGTTTGTAGCCGAGTTAATAGGTTTGTGTACGCACTCAGAAAGACTAGGAGACTAACAAATGAAGGTACAGCATTGATGGCATATCATGGCTATGTCGGATCATTATTGAGGTATGGCCTTTGTATCTTGCTATAGGGGAACTCAACAGAGATAAGCAAAGTGTTCATATCACAGAAGAAGTGTATTAGAGCAATCTGTGGTGCTGACCCACTCGACTCATGTAGGCCTCTGTTTAGAAAGTTAAATGTATGTACCCTAGGTTCTTTGTATGTCCTGGAAATTGGTATATTTGTTAAAAGATACCCTGACCTATTTGAAAAAGTAAGTGACAACAGTGCATATCACAGTAGAGACCAAACCAAATTAGTAGTCACAAAAACAAGTACTGCTTTTTATAAGAAGAACAGTTATAATATGTGTATCCAAATTTTTAACCAAATTCCTAAACATATAAGAGAATCACCTTCTATACGATTTTCAAGTGAATTAAAAAAATGGCTAACTGACCAGTGTTTTTATACAATAAATGAATATATGACATGGAAAATAAATTGTAAATTTAAATAATAATTATTATTTATTAATATGGGTCTGCCCACGCTGCGTCTTCCGGTTCGTGGTCGCCACTCTAGAACCTTTCTGCCCCAGCGGCCGTCAGTTCTGAGAGCTATGTGTCCTGCCCATTGCCACTTCAGAGAAGCAACTCTGCGAGCCACGTCAGCCACTTTGGTTCGCCTGCGGATTTCTTCGTTTCTCAAACGATCGCGCAGGGAGACGCCTAACATAGCCCGCTCCATCGCCCTCTGAGCGACTTTGATCCTTCGGATAAGACCCATAGTAAGCGACCACGTCTCTGCTCCGTATGTCATCACTGGCAGCACACACTGGTCAAAGACCTTGGTCTTAAGACACTGCGGTAGTGCGGACGAGAAGATATGTTGTAGCTTCCCAAACGCTGCCCAGCCGAGCTGGATTCGACGAGTGACCTCTTTCTTGAAATCGGACTTACCTAATCGGACTGTTTGTCCCAGGTATATGTACTCGTCTTTAGTCTTGTCCATGTTAATTTTTAGGCCCACTTGTCGAGAGACTCTACTGAGGTCATCGAGCATTGCACTGAGCTCCTCCACGGTCTCAGCCATGACCACGATATCGTCCGCGAATCGAAGGTGAGTGATGTACTCGCCGTTTATGTTGATGCCAAGTCCATTCCAGGTCAGAAGCTTGAACACGTCCTCCAGTGCAGCGGTGAACAGTTTCGGAGATATGACATCTCCCTGTCGCACTCCTCGCTGTAACTGGATAGGCCTTGAGCTCTGACCATTAATTCGTACTGACATGGTGGCGTTTTCATACAAACACTTCAGCACTTCGATATATCGATAGTCAATATGGCACCGTTCGAGAGACTGCAGCACGGCCGGTCTCGATCGAATCAAAGGCTTTCTCATAGTCCACAAACGCTAAGCATAGGGGCCGGTTATACTCTGTGGACTTATGTATAACCTGCCGCAGCGTATGTATGTGGTCTATGGTACTAAAACCTTTTCGGAAACCGGCTTGTTCGGGAGGCTGGAAGTCGTCGAACCTGTTTGTGAGACGATTAGTGATGACTCTTGAGAACAGCTTGTAGACGTGACTCAGGAGTGTGATAGGTCTGTAATTATTTAGAAGGGTTTTATCGCCGTTCTTGAAGAACAGCTCCACCACACCCCTATGCCATGCCTGTGGCGTTTTGCCCTCGAGGAGGACGGCACTAAAGAGCCTCTGAAGGGCCTTCAGGACAGGATTTCCGCCTGCCTTCAGTAGCTTGGCTGTGATTCCATCCTCACCCGGCGCCTTGTTGTTCTTGAGCTGTCTGTGTGCACAGGCTGACGTCCGGGATGTCTTCGGTTTAATGTCGAGTTAACCAAGCTCTTGGATCTGATGCTCGGGAGCTAACAGGTGCATGTTGTGTCGTGTATAACTGTCCGTAGAACCTCTCGACCTCCTCTAAAACTTCTGGCGTAGACGAGATGATCCTGCCGTCCCCAGTCTTCAGCTTGACAAGTCGGCTCTGCCCGACAGACCGATCTCGTGCGAACACTTTCAAGGGTTTGTTGCGCTCTATAGCCTCTTTAACACGTTGTGTGTTAAATTGGCGAAGGTCGCGAGTCAAAGACTTGGAGATCCGTCTGTTGAGCCGCCGATAGTCACTAGCTTCCTCTGGGGACCGCAGTACCATCCTGCGCCTTTCGTCCATAAGTTCGAGGGTCTGGTCGGTGATCTTTCTCGGTCCTTTGCTGCGGTGGGCTTTAAAGATGTTAGACCCTACCGAACGGACAGTTTCCACGAACCTGTTGCTGTATTCGTCCACGTCTACGCAATCGCCAAGGCTTTCGAAGCGGTTAAGAAGTTCGAGTTGGAAGCTCTCGGAGCTTTGAATTTGAATCGGTGCAGGTCGGAGCGTAGACTTCATCAGTCGCGACCGGTCCAGCTTAGGTTTGATATTTAATGTGCCTCTTACCATCCGGTGATCGCTTCCGGTTTTCACCGCATTGATCACTGAGACATCATTAAATATTTGCCGCCTGGTCAACATGATGAAGTCAATCTCATTTTTTGTGACACCATCAGGACTAATCCAGGTCCATTTGCGGCTATCGCGCTTCTTGAAGAAGGAGTTCATCATATAGAGGCCCTTCTTCTCCATGAAGTCAGCCAGCATTTGGCCCCGGGGATTCCTGGATCCAAATCCAAACTGCCCCACTCTCAACTCGTTACCGCCTCGTTTACTTAGCTTCGCGTTGAAGTCCCCCATGACAACAGTGTATTAGGTCCTAGAGGCATGTATTACTCTGGAAATGTCCTCATACATAGCCTCGACCTCATAGTCGGGGTATGTCGAAGTGGGAGCATAAACCTGTATGACCTTCAGCGAATACCGTTTGGTGATTCTGAGTATAAGGTATGCTACCCTCATCGACACACTCTCGATTTTCACCACGTTGTTCACGAGGGACTTGTGGACGATAAACCCGACTCCACCTTGGGACAGTTGGTCGCCCTCCCGGAAATAGAGCAGGTTACCGGACTTAAGGGTTATCGTATCCTCCCCCTGTCTTCGGACTTCTGACAATCCCACTATGTCCCATCGTAGCCTGCTCAATTCTTCCTCCAGTTCAACAATCTTCTCGTCATTCCGCAATGTGCGCACGTTGTATGTTGCCAGGGCCAAAGGTCGTCGGTTTGGGTAGCCTGGCCGCACCCGGGGATTCTTCGCACCCCCTATCCCGCTGTTACCATGGCCGCTACCGTAGCCAGGAATAGCGGGATGACCGGGGACTGGGGGCCATTTCTTTTGTTGTAGCTCCATTTGGGGGGATATTGCCATAATCGCCACGCTTGGCAGGCGGGTTGGCGATCGCAGTGGTGGTAGCTTTAGTGTTGGTAGCACATCACAGGACGCTGCTGCCCGTCCTGTGTTGTGCTGATTTTCTACCACCCGTTTTCGTAACGGTTTAACCGCCGTTATTCGGTAAACTGATGTACTGTCATCGTTTTGTCCTTAGTCGCCTTGTACGACACCCACGGACAGAGAGGGTTGGGACCATTCTTTCCCGGCCACCACCAAAATTTAGTTATATAATATTCAATATACACATTTGAGATTTTCATATAAATAATTTAAATATTCCCACCATCTTTGTCTGATGACATTCAATGTTCTTGATTTATAATATAATAATAAGCAATATATTAGTACTTTTTTGTTTTCAAATCAAATTAGTTTATTTGCATAAAATGTGGTTAAAAAAGTTGGTACTTACGATTATTAACAATTTTTGGGTAAAACATCAAATTTTGTCCATATTTAGACATGCAAAATAAATTATGCTATTAATATTATAAATGCGAAAGTGTGTGTGTGTGTGTGCACATAACAGTTTTGGTGTGCTCCGCGTGTTGGTAAGTGGAATAACCAGGCGTTTCTGTTGTCTCTACTACATATTTTCACTTTTATACTTTAGATACGATATCTGCAACAACTGCACCATTATTTCTTATGAGCACTGAACCACTACCTACTAATGTGCAATGACACCAACATTACTTACACTATTCAGGTATTGTCGCTGTGGCGGCGGTCTTCCTAAGGTGACCCTTAGAAGAGGCTCAAATTAGATCGCAATATCTCCAAAGAAATCTCTTAGTGACCTACTTCTACAGAAAATTTACGTATCAGTGCATCATAATACCAATTCGATTTAACCAAATCCAGTAGCTAAGCTAGAAGGTATTAGATATCCTAAAATATTAACAACAAAATAGCCGCAGTCAATAAAACGCATAGATATTTCAACGGTTTATGTACCGTAAATGTCGAGTCACCGCTCGCATGAAAACTAATAGTTCATTCGCGGAAGTCGCCTGACATCTTGCGAACATAACAGCGCTCTCGAATGACCGACCAACACCGTCAATCCTTGCTTAGAGCGTTATTGCTTCATAAATTCACAATTCATCTCGAAATACTTTAGAAAATTGCGGACGAATGCTGCGCTATAAAATTTTGTACGTTTGTAAAATGCAGTGCAAACAAGTCGCGGGTCGATGTCGACGGGCCCTCACATGAAATGAAATAAACTATAAATCTGCAAACACGCTTGAGGGGCGCACCAAACAGTCCGCGCACGATTTATAAATATGCAGATCAAATATTAAAAGGAGAGCCACAAGATCATCCCGGAACGGGCAAAGAGTTTGCATCCACAGATGCGACTACTAACTCTGATAAACTATTTTAAAGCAAAAGAATAGGTTTTAGTGTCGGCACTATGGATTTTTTTATCATGTAATGCATTTTCATTTCTTTACAGCCAAAATAACGCTCGCCAGTCGCCGTCTCTTAGTGATCAGTTAATGTACCATCAGAGCTGTAGGGTTATTCACGGAGGTCCTTAATTTAAAGGTAGAAATACCCATCTACTGACAAGTAACTATTGAATGACATGTAGAAAGTATACTTTACAGTTGAAATATAATTTTTCAATATTAATTTTATTGTTGGTTCTGTACATACTAGTATGCCTTAAAAGTATTCCATAATATACTCGGAACTCTCTATGTTTTTTTATGAGAAAGATAATCTAGGATATACCAGCTATAGGATCAAAAGCCTATGACTAGTGATACTTTATCATGGTACCAGGGGTTTTTTTTTATATTAGCCTACCAATGTGACTCTACTCTGCCTGATAGTAAGTAGTCAGTGGTTTCATTTCGACGCGATAAAAATGTACATGAAATGTTCGAAATGGTACGTTTCGTGTAGAATATACTCCACCACTCTATCCACTCCATCTCTGATCATGGTAGTCGTAATGGGACCTCAGTAAGTCAACAAGTATCTTTTTGCTATCTCAGTTTCGTAATTATTATTTATTAATATGGGTCTGCCCACGCTGCGTCTTCCGGTTCGTGGTCGCCACTCTAGAACCTTTCTGCCCCAGCGGCCGTCAGTTCTGAGAGCTATGTGTCCTGCCCATTGCCACTTCAGAGAAGCAACTCTGCGAGCCACGTCAGCCACTTTGGTTCGCCTGCGGATTTCTTCGTTTCTCAAACGATCGCGCAGGGAGACGCCTAACATAGCCCGCTCCATCGCCCTCTGAGCGACTTTGATCCTTCGGATAAGACCCATAGTAAGCGACCACGTCTCTGCTCCGTATGTCATCACTGGCAGCACACACTGGTCAAAGACCTTGGTCTTAAGACACTGCGGTAGTGCGGACGAGAAGATATGTTGTAGCTTCCCAAACGCTGCCCAGCCGAGCTGGATTCGACGAGTGACCTCTTTCTCGAAATCGGACTTACCTAATCGGACTGTTTGTCCCAGGTATATGTACTCGTCTTTAGTCTTGTCCATGTTCATTTTTAGGCCCACTTGTCGAGAGACTCTACTGAGGTCATCGAGCATTGCACTGAGCTCCTCCACGGTCTCAGCCATGACCACGATATCGTCCGCGAATCGAAGGTGAGTGATGTACTCGCCGTTTATGTTGATGCCAAGTCCATTCCAGGTCAGAAGCTTGAACACGTCCTCCAGTGCAGCGGTGAACAGTTTCGGAGATATGACATCTCCCTGTCGCACTCCTCGCTGTAACTGGATAGGCCTTGAGCTCTGACCATTAATTCGTACTGACATGGTGGCGTTTTCATACAAACACTTCAGCACTTCGATATATCGATAGTCAATATGGCACCGTTCGAGAGACTGCAGCACGGCCGGTCTCGATCGAATCAAAGGCTTTCTCATAGTCCACAAACGCTAAGCATAGGGGCCGGTTATACTCTGTGGACTTATGTATAACCTGCCGCAGCGTATGTATGTGGTCTATGGTACTAAAACCTTTTCGGAAACCGGCTTGTTCGGGAGGCTGGAAGTCGTCGAACCTGTTTGTGAGACGATTAGTGATGACTCTTGAGAACAGCTTGTAGACGTGACTCAGGAGTGTGATAGGTCTGTAATTATTTAGAAGGGTTTTATCGCCGTTCTTGAAGAACAGCTCCACCACACCCCTATGCCATGCTAGTGGCGTTTTGCCCTCGAGGAGGACGGCACTAAAGAGCCTCTGAAGGGCCTTCAGGACAGGATTTCCGCCTGCCTTCAGTAGCTTGGCTGTGATTCCATCCTCACCCGGCGCCTTGTTGTTCTTGAGCTGTCTGTGTGCACAGGCTGACGTCCGGGATGTCTTCGGTTTAATGTCGAGTTAACCAAGCTCTTGGATCTGATGCTCGGGAGCTAACAGGTGCATGTTGTGTCGTGTATAACTGTCCGTAGAACCTCTCGACCTCCTCTAAAACTTCTGGCGTAGACGAGATGATCCTGCCGTCCCCAGTCTTCAGCTTGACAAGTCGGCTCTGCCCGACAGACCGATCTCGTGCGAACTCTTTCAAGGGTTTGTTGCGCTCTATAGCCTCTTTAACACGTTGTGTGTTAAATTGGCGAAGGTCGCGAGTCAAAGACTTGGAGATCCGTCTGTTGAGCCGCCGATAGTCACTAGCTTCCTCTGGGGACCGCAGTACCATCCTGCGCCTTTCGTCCATAAGTTCGAGGGTCTGGTCGGTGATCTTTCTCGGTCCTTTACTGCGGTGGGCTTTAAAGATGTTAGACCCTACCGAACGGACAGTTTCCACGAACCTGTTGCTGTATTCGTCCACGTCTACGCAATCGCCAAGGCTTTCGAAGCGGTTAAGAAGTTCGAGTTGGAAGCTCTCGGAGCTTTGAATTTGAATCGGTGCAGGTCGGAGCGTAGACTTCATCAGTCGCGACCGGTCCAGCTTAGGTTTGATATTTAATGTGCCTCTTACCATCCGGTGATCGCTTCCGGTTTTCACCGCATTGATCACTGAGACATCATTAAATATTTGCCGCCTGGTCAACATGATGAAGTCAATCTCATTTTTTGTGACACCATCAGGACTAATCCAGGTCCATTTGCGGCTATCGCGCTTCTTGAAGAAGGAGTTCATCATATAGAGGCCCTTCTTCTCCATGAAGTCAGCCAGCATTTGGCCCCGGGGATTCCTGGATCCAAATCCAAACTGCCCCACTCTCAACTCGTTACCGCCTCGTTTACTTAGCTTCGCGTTGAAGTCCCCCATGACAACAGTGTATTAGGTCCTAGAGGCATGTATTACTCTGGAAATGTCCTCATACATAGCCTCGACCTCATAGTCGGGGTATGTCGAAGTGGGAGCATAAACCTGTATGACCTTCAGCGAATACCGTTTGGTGATTCTGAGTATAAGGTATGCTACCCTCATCGACACACTCTCGATTTTCACCACGTTGTTCACGAGGGACTTGTGGACGATAAACCCGACTCCACCTTGGGACAGTTGGTCGCCCTCCCGGAAATAGAGCAGGTTACCGGACTTAAGGGTTATCGTATCCTCCCCCTGTCTTCGGACTTCTGACAATCCCACTATGTCCCATCGTAGCCTGCTCAATTCTTCCTCCAGTTCAACAATCTTCTCGTCATTCCGCAATGTGCGCACGTTGTATGTTGCCAGGGCCAAAGGTCGTCGGTTTGGGTAGCCTGGCCGCACCCGGGGATTCTTCGCACCCCCTATCCCGCTGTTACCATGGCCGCTACCGTAGCCAGGAATAGCGGGATGACCGGGGACTGGGGGCCATTTCTTTTGTTGTAGCTCCATTTGGGGGGATATTGCCATAATCGCCACGCTGTGCAGGCGGGTTGGCGATCGCAGTGGTGGTAGCTTTAGTGTTGGTAGCACATCACAGGACGCTGCTGCCCGTCCTGTGTTGTGCTGATTTTCTACCACCCGTTTTCGTAACGGTTTAACCGCCGTTATTCGGTAAACTGATGTACTGTCATCGTTTTGTCCTTAGTCGCCTTGTACGACACCCACGGACAGAGAGGGTTGGGACCATTCTTTCCCGGCCACCACCAAAATTTAGTTATATAATATTCAATATACACATTTGAGATTTTCATATAAATAATTTAAATATTCCCACCATCTTTGTCTGATGACATTCAATGTTCTTGATTTATAATATAATAATAAGCAATATATTAGTACTTTTTTGTTTTCAAATCAAATTAGTTTATTTGCATAAAATGTGGTTAAAAAAGTTGGTACTTACGATTATTAACAATTTTTGGGTAAAACATCAAATTTTGTCCATATTTAGACATGCAAAATAAATTATGCTATTAATATTATAAATGCGAAAGTGTGTGTGTGTGTGTGCACATAACAGTTTTGGTGTGCTCCGCGTGTTGGTAAGTGGAATAACCAGGCGTTTCTGTTGTCTCTACTACATATTTTCACTTTTATACTTTAGATACGATATCTGCAACAACTGCACCATTATTTCTTATGAGCACTGAACCACTACCTACTAATGTGCAATGACACCAACATTACTTACACTATTCAGGTATTGTCGCTGTGGCGGCGGTCTTCCTAAGGTGACCCTTACAAGAGGCTCAAATTAGATCGCAATATCTCCAAAGAAATCTCTTAGTGACCTACTTCTACAGAAAATTTACGTATCAGTGCATCATAATACCAATTCGATTTAACCAAATCCAGTAGCTAAGCTAGAAGGTATTAGATATCCTAAAATATTAACAACAAAATAGCCGCAGTCAATAAAACGCATAGATATTTCAACGGTTTATGTACCGTAAATGTCGAGTCACCGCTCGCATGAAAACTAATAGTTCATTCGCGGAAGTCGCCTGACATCTTGCGAACATAACAGCGCTCTCGAATGACCGACCAACACCGTCAATCCTTGCTTAGAGCGTTATTGCTTCATAAATTCACAATTCATCTCGAAATACTTTAGAAAATTGCGGACGAATGCTGCGCTATAAAATTTTGTACGTTTGTAAAATGCAGTGCAAACAAGTCGCGGGTCGATGTCGACGGGCCCTCACATGAAATGAAATAAACTATAAATCTGCAAACACGCTTGAGGGGCGCACCAAACAGTCCGCGCACGATTTATAAATATGCAGATCAAATATTAAAAGGAGAGCCACAAGATCATCCCGGAACGGGCAAAGAGTTTGCATCCACAGATGCGACTACTAACTCTGATAAACTATTTTAAAGCAAAAGAATAGGTTTTAGTGTCGGCACTATGGATTTTTTTATCATGTAATGCATTTTCATTTCTTTACAGCCAAAATAACGCTCGCCAGTCGCCGTCTCTTAGTGATCAGTTAATGTACCATCAGAGCTGTAGGGTTATTCACGGAGGTCCTTAATTTAAAGGTAGAAATACCCATCTACTGACAAGTAACTATTCAATGACATGTAGAAAGTATACTTTACAGTTGAAATATAATTTTTCAATATTAATTTTATTGTTGGTTCTGTACATACTAGTATGCCTTAAAAGTATTCCATAATATACTCGGAACTCTCTATGTTTTTTTATGAGAAAGATAATCTAGGATATACCAGCTATAGGATCAAAAGCCTATGACTAGTGATACTTTATCATGGTACCAGGGGTTTTTTTTATATTAGCCTACCAATGTGACTCTACTCTGCCTGATAGTAAGTAGTCAGTGGTTTCATTTCGACGCGATAAAAATGTACATGAAATGTTCGAAATGGTACGTTTCGTGTAGAATATACTCCACCACTCTATCCACTCCATCTCTGATCATGGTAGTCGTAATGGGACCTCAGTAAGTCAACAAGTATCTTTTTGCTATCTCAGTTTCGTAATCAATCTCGTTAAGTAATATTCGTTTGTCCGTTCGTTTTCTACTTGGTCAACTGGAATTAATTGTTCCTTAGTGTATTAGACTGTGTTATAAATTGTTTGAACTTTGCTCAAACAAGGATAATATTTACTCTGTAACAAAATAATTGCACACAAACATTGTTTAGCAATTTTACGATATTTATTTAATGATGCTAGAACTACAAATATAATGTTTTAGCTATATTTACATACTATGGCTTCACTCTGCCTGACCGAAGCAATCAGTGAAGAACAGAAGTAGACACCTTCGCATTACTATATCGTCAAATTGAAAACATGATGGCTCCATTTTGGCGCCCATTTAAATATACTTTTTCACACCACGTTTAAAATTCAAAATTAGAAACTTTTGACATGAAAACATTTATACCTATCTCCCAGTCTGTGTGTACATTTAATATTGTCAGGACCCCGCAGCAGTGCACTGGCATCGTCTCAGAATAAATATTCAATGTTTTCATTCAATTTCTCGCGACTGCTCCCCTTTCTCCTTCCCTCGCTAGCCGCGGCCGGACCTCAGAGTTGGAACACTGGTATAGTGATATTCAATGAATCGACTACCCACTACTGTCGTACTGCGGCGACTATAATCTTATTTATTCAACTTTAAAGGTGTTTTACGTCGCTTTTGCTTGGTATTTATGAAATTGTGATACTGTGGCAGGAAGTCTATGAAGTAGCAGTCGGTTATCATCCCAGTGCAAGGTCAGGACGTCTTCTCATACAGCATCGTGAGAAAACTTGAACTCAAGAAGTTGTCAATTCGCCTTGAGAAAGCATCGTGATCTTTGTGTGAAACGAGATTACTCTTTAATAGAACAATAATAGGCTAGCACTATGTATCTACTTAACAGTTGCAAATCTGTGCACGTAAGTGAGCCAAACGTAACCAGTCGGCCCACGTAACACATTTGCTAATCTTACAATCACTCACCGATAGTAAGTGCAACTGGCTATGAGCTCCATACTTACAAAGTAAATCTTATAGCGCATTGCGTTTTATCATCGCTGTTTATTGCAAAACATTTTCAAGTCACGATGCTTATCAATGCACAGGACATGCACGCACAAATGCGATGATGTAATGATTAACAGTGGTTTACAATAAGCAAACTTCAAACATTTTTTCATTCGGCGCTGTAGCGCTGTCACTAATAGACACATGACAATATAGTTAAAACGATTCAGCGCTGAACGATCTATGGCATAAAATCTGGTTAGAAAAAAAAGATCGGTTAGAAATCCACTGATAGTATTGCTTGGTGGTAAACAAACCTTGGGCTCTCCTGATGGTGTGCCGCTTTTGGACTTCGTAAGCGCCAGCAGTGCAGTTGACTGTAAGAAGTATTCGACACCTTTGCCTATCTCTAGCTTCATGTAAAAAATGGAAAACACACTCTACATAATACTGAAGACTTTTCTCTCTCTCTAAACTTTCTTATTGTGATTCTCTATCATTCTTATTTCTAAATTTAGGCTGTAAAATATTAATTTGGCGAATTTGACTCAAATATAAAAACGGGGCACTTAATTGAAATTCCCCTCTCGCCATTTTTATCGGGATTATCACAACCGGTTAGAACATAAATTAGAAATAATGATCGATTTAGCGCGGGTCAGAGTCACCTCCACAATTTATTGAATTGGTCCCTCAATAATTTTTACAATTAACATAATTATTCAATGGTTCGTTATCTACAGCCGTCGCAAGTCGCTATTATTCGTGTTTGTATTAGCACATTACCATACTAATGCTATATTTCAATAAACATTTTTTTAATGAAGTGGAAAGTCATGAGTCTATTTGAAATACAACCGATAAGTGTTACAGATTAGTGAGATACAACGAAATCAGTTCACTGCACTTCTTTTTATATTAGCCTACCAAAGTAACTCCACTCTGCCTGATGGTAGGTAAGCAGTCAGTGGAATCCAGAAGTCGCGGACACCATTCCAAAAGCCAAACTACTGCTATGGTGGCCTCCACTAATGCGGCTTAGTGAGATGCTTTTTCACGCCCCGCTTAAAAGACCCAGGATCAAAATTAGATGGGAACACATGCGTAGGCAAAGAGTTCCAAGCTTTAATTGAGCGACAAAAGTATGAAGTGCTGAACCGTTTGGTTCGAGACCCTGCACTGTAAGTATTTCTATTTCTTGTATTGGCGATGTTGCAGAAGCAAGAAGGAGCTGGCCATCATGCGTTGAAACTCAATCTTGGGTCTTTAATACTCTACTGGCCCATCTATCTATATCTAGTTATCTCTTCTGCTTGTTCAAGGTTACGACTTCTGGGGTAACTCTCAAGTAAAAGACAGATTATAATCGTTCCCTCACATTTGTGACAGGATGATTAATAATTATAAAGCACACTGTTACAAATGCAATTGTAACAGTTACAAATGCGAGGGAACGACTGAGGGCACTGCTCTTGCACTACATTTTACGTCTCTTAAGAAACACTTAAAAACTAACGTGACCTCATCATCGCGGAATGGGGAGAGAGTATTACGGTAGCAGATCCTCAGAGGTTGCATTCATGTTAAATGGAATCTCGACCGGGTATCGCAGAATATTACCCTTCCAATTCTTCGATTGCACTTACCGTGGTGCTATAATAGAATTATATTTGTTGTCAAACTATTTAGTTCAAACATCCCTAATCTATCTATACTGTTACATTAAGCAGAAGAGTTTGTTTGTTTTAACGCGCTAATATCTAGAACTACCAGTCAGATTAGAATAATTATTTCTGCGTACCTATAATAGCTCAGTTCTCGAGGAAGATTATAGGCTATGTAACATCACGCTACTAGCGGCGGGAGCAGAGCAGTAACCAAAGATGTAAAAAAGCGAGGATAAAACCGCGTCACAGAAAGCTAGTTTTGTATAATAGGTACATGCCAAGGCAATAATTATGTAAACGGCGGATTTATAAAATTTGCCTGCGACATATAGTAGCTAAGGTTGCACGAAGAAGAGTAGATATAGATATAATAGCATGCCGTAGCTTTTAAACGGGACCTGCAGAAGCAATCAATAAACTGCGACAGTGGGAGTCACCATGCCAGCAGGTTGGAACGATGGTTATCGGATATTCAGGATAGAGTTCACCACTTCTCACTTGTCGTCATCTTCGAATGCAACCGATTGGCTGGCTATTCATATTTTACATAAGATTTAATTAATTAATTATAATAATCATAGTTCTCGTCTTTCGGCCGAGATAATAATGACTATAATTAATATATTTTATTATAATAATAAATTATTTATTATTTAATTTTATTTTTAGTACTTACTATACCTACATCAAGGACAAAGTTAATAACAATAGAACATTAATTTTAGTTAGCAGTGATAAAAAGTAAAACAATAAAATACAAACAAATCCATCTTTCTGCTTAGACCATTATGCGGTAGTCTGAAAATTAAAGTTTTATGCAAAACAGCTATATTTTATTTAGTTTTACACAGTAATTAATTCCTTGTTGTGGACTGATGTGTTTTCTTTTTTGTTTGCTTTCAATGTCAGACGAGCCAGTCATCTACAGATAAAAAAACTTTGCACAGATTATACGATTTGAAATTAGGATCTTTATATTTTCATTACTACAGGTTATTTTAATCAAAAGGCCTATTACAAATAAACTTAGAAATAAAATTATTTACTATACTACCTCTATAGTAAATTATAGGCGACCAGAATAAATCCTGACACTATGTTGAACACTGAACCACTTTGAACTAACATTTTTTAACCTCGTTATTACAACTAGAGGCTGGATCGACTGGGCTAAATCTACCCTTAGTGCGTTTAGATGAGCAAGAGTGCCTGTGAAACAATCCCTTCAGTCCCCCCTTTTTTCTTCATCTACCTCATTCCTTTCTCCCTACACGGTAGGCAAAGGCTTGTTTGTAAGAACAGATTGTTTTCTAGTCAAAGCCGAATACTTAGTAGGAAATAATACAAAAGAATGTGACGTACTCCTTATTTTTAAATAACTCCAATGTCATTGTAAAAGTATAATATAATTTATATGAAAACTAGCGACTAGATGTATTCGTTTGTTTGTTAAATTTAGCATCAAGTTTGCACCAACAATTTATAATACATTTGTTGAGGTAGGTGTATTTCCTGAATCAAGGATTAAGAAAACTAAAACCTTTGTTTTAAAAACTAATCTAAAAGCGACTTACAGTTCAGCCTCCTCTTTTCTTTCAATAAGTAGCATAATGTAATACAATACAATATTACTCCTATGCCTAATGTAGCAGTCAATTGTGTCCAACAGTGGTAGATATCGACGAACTGCTGTTATTGTGGTCCTCACTATGGCGACTTTAAAATTGCAGAATTGAAATTAAAAGGAAACATGCGCTGATAAATAATGTGTCGTTCTGGATAGGAGAGGAGAGGGTGGGATCTATTCAAAGAGTTCTTCAAAGCACTCTCCATAAGTAGAAGACTGCCATTGAGGTGTACTACGTACGCAATGGACTTGTATACAGATATGATAGGATATTTTATTTTAAGAAGACATCATTTTATTTTTAACAATAGGTATAGAACTGCATTCGTAGATTTTCGAAAGTTCGCTTGACACACTCGGAATGGAACCGCAAAAATCGAACCAAACAAAATTAAATAAAATAATTTTTAACATAAAGAAAACCGACTTCAAACAGGAAGGAAACTAAACAGGAAAAATTAATTTACTTAGCACAAAGTCATTCGTATTTTAATTTAGTTAATCAGAAATTATTAGTTAAGTATTTTATAATTTTGAAGATGGTGACAAGTAAAACAATAACTAGGTACCCATAGGTATTATCAATCTTAATTTGCTATTGTAGTAAGGTTCAAGTATTTATTTCTTATATAGGAGAGGTTTGATCCTTATAAATTACCCTATTGATTGATTGATGGTCATAAAAATACAGGATATTGCTTTTCCATTTTTAGCCAGTTCGATTCATACGTGATACATTTTTTTTAAATCTTTAAATGCAGTTCTACTTATTATTAAAAATAAAATGTCTTTTTCAGTCAAATATTCGAACCTTAATATTTACTCGTAATGTGCTTTTTGTTCATGTGGCATAGCCCTGGGACGCCTTGTATAAAAGACAGATGCAATACATTTTGGTGTATTACTGATCAGCAGTGAAAAAAAAAAATCGTATTGGGATTAGAATCAAACACAAGTGAGCGGTTTAAACATAATATATTATTAAAAAAGAAAACAATACAATATAAGAACAATATTGTAGACTGATCTTTACAGAACATTGTACATGAGGCTCGGCGGTTGGCGCTAGTGTCGACTGTCACACGCACACATTAATGTCAACAAGACGTCCATAGATAAATAATATTCATACGGCGGGTTTCTATAAACAATCAATAATCTAAGATTCTTTTCATGTCAATCCAAAATGCTGAATCACGATGTCTATGTTGGGATAGCGATTCAGCGCCGAATGATAGATTGCACAAAATCGGCATTTAAAGTAATCTCTAGATCATTTAAAGAAATTGGCTGTTAATGACATTAATGTGTGACATGTCTACTTACATACAAACTTATACACTCAGTTACAGATAAAAAAACATTGCACAGATTATACGATTTGAAATTAGGATCTTTATATTTTCATTACTACAGGTTATTTTAATCAAAAGGCCTATTACAAATAAACTTAGAAATAAAATTATTTACATAATCAGAATTAATAAAATTTTATATATCATGGCACTAATGTTATTGCTTTTTACATTGTATGTCATACTTAGGACTGGACATTATGGGAGATGAAAAAATAGTTTATGATGGTAATATAACGATCAGTTTGTGTGTTATTTAAATGTATATCCATTTTGGTACAATAATACATAATTGCAAGGCATTCACAGGTAATGTATACAAAGCTTTAGGCTTCTTGAATCCACTTGCACTGAACAGACTAAGTACATTAAATATAATAAAATCAATATGTATAAGTTTGTTTGTACATCATCCGCCGTTTGCCTTAACTCAGTTCGATGTTATTACTAATTCGTTTAGGTTATTTTATATCATTGCCAGTGTTTTTATATAGTGCCCACTTACAGTTATTATAAGGTTTATAGATCAACTGTACGAACATCTAGAATATCATATTGCTACATACTGCCGTTATATTTATATATTAAAGTTATGAGAAACGCCAGTATCGAACACTCGACAGACAAACAGACATAATCTAAACGCATTAATAACAAATCATTTCGTAATCTTAATATCTCTACACTCGTCTCACGTTATATATCTCTATATTAAACTTTAGCGGAGACACTGTTGCCGTATAGTCGAGTCTTTAAAATTATTAGTTCTGTTAGTCGATTTCTGACTAAAATAAACGCTACATCACCTGTACAGCGCGCGACGAAGCGATATTCGTCGCGTTATAAACAAAAATCGATACAAAAATATTAGTTGATAATAATCGATTTTTATACATTCCAACTTATCGAGTTCCATTAAAATATCGAATCGCGAGACTCGACATCGAACACTAAAATATATACACGAAAATAAAATATAAAAAGAACTCACAACAACAGCGTTCCGCGCGGTACGTCACCTCGCATTAGTCTATAACGATACATCTACAAGATACGCTAGCGCGACAATACACAGCGCTCTCGTCACACGGTACATCACTTCATCATACAAAAACGTTCGAGCGGGCGCGCCGCAGCAGCTCGCCGAGTGCGTGCGCGCGTGCGCGGGTGACGTCAGCGGTGACGTCAGCGCCGCAGCAGCGCGCGCAGGTCGGCGAAGGCGCAGGCGCCGAGCGCGCCGCGCGACATGCGCCGCAGCAGCTCGCCGAGTGCGTGCGCGCGTGCGCGGGTGACGTCAGCGGTGACGTCAGCGCCGCAGCAGCGCGCGCAGGTCGGCGAAGGCGCAGGCGCCGAGCGCGCCGCGCGACATGCGCCGCAGCAGCTCGCCGAGTGCGTGCGCGCGTGCGCGGGTGACGTCAGCGGTGACGTCAGCGCCGCAGCAGCGCGCGCAGGTCGGCGAAGGCGCAGGCGCCGAGCGCGCCGCGCGACATGCGCCGCAGCAGCTCGCCGAGTGCGTGCGCGCGTGCGCGGGTGACGTCAGCGGTGACGTCAGCGCCGCAGCAGCGCGCGCAGGTCGGCGAAGGCGCAGGCGCCGAGCGCGCCGCGCGACATGCGCCGCAGCAGCTCGCTGAGTGCGTGCGCGCGTGCGCGGGTGACGTCAGCGGTGACGTCAGCGCCGCAGCAGCGCGCGCAGGTCGGCGAAGGCGCAGGCGCCGAGCGCGCCGCGCGACATGCGCCGCAGCAGCTCGCGCGAGTGCGACACGCACGCCTCCACCGGCGAGATCCACTTCATGCCCTGCGCCTCTGCAACACCACCACACGTTACATACTCACTAACGTACTAGACGAAACCTTACGCAACAATGTAATAACTGAGACATGCATATTTTTCGATCTCACCGAAGCCTTTCACACTGTCTCTATCCTAATTCACCTTGCTAAACTCATTTAAATTAGCATACGAGGCATAATATATGAAATACTAGAAGACCGCCCTCGCTTCGCTTCGATATCATAATGTTACGACGAATACCTACGCTAGAATGTTCGCAAGTACCTACTTACACGTATAACAATAGCTCATCGGCGGTAGGCATACCTACGCGTCGCAGCTAAGTACCTACGCTCATTGTTTTGTTATCGAGATTTATCGGCAACTTTGTAGTAATAACAGGAAGGTTCTGGAAATCTATTGAATGGCTATAAAAAGGATTCGAACGTCGGCACTTCTTTCAGTTGTGAATACAGCGATCTCGAGCGAACATCTAAGTAATACGGAAATTTACGAAGCGTGATAGTGCAGTATAAGTGTTTATTGCTTTATTTTGGTACTGTCAGAGTATTGTGTGAGTCTTGAATAAACTCATCATCGCGTAACTGGCATTTTACCTCGAACCCCCATCCTGACACGTAACAATAAGTTTAAATTTTTAGAAGTTCTTTCTTTCAACATAGCCCGCTCTGACGCTATCTAAGTAACTATATTTTGAAAAAAAACATCATCACATATCTGTTCCCGCTGTGTGACATTATGCCCTCGAGCAAATGCGTACCAAATAAATTAAAATAATGTTCTGCATGTGCGTTTTTAGTTAAAGAAAATTAAAAATTAATTACGTTATTACATACTTTTCGATATATTTTTAGGTAAGTATACGTCAGATTTATATCATCATTTCATTGGTAATTTTTATCTATGTGAAACAGTTTTAATAATTAATGATATTACTTTGATTAGGATAAAATTTTTGTATTAGGATAAAAATACTTTGAATTTAACCTACATTAGTACAACGCATAATAGTGCGCTGGCGGCTAACTTTTACAGTTTAATATTATTGTTACTGGCTCGGCTCCTGTAAGTGATAGGTTGATGTATTCTTGATGTATAGTGCATCTATATTGATGTTGAAAGCCTGAGTAATTTATTTATTTATTTATTTATTTATTTATTTAGACTTACCAACAACTACTTATACTAATACATTTATCTTTTACTTAATAAAGGACATAGTAGTATAGCAGCCTTTTACAGGTAAGTACAGCATGCATTTAAAGAGCTAGGACATACAAATAAAATTTTCTAAATCAAAAATTACAAAATTATAAAAGAAAAATTAATTAATCCACAATCAAATAATTATCCACAATAGTGAAAACCACATCCAAATCCTTTGGGTGGTTCTCGTGATTAGCGCGTTCTAACAGAGAGACAGACGCTTTTTAGCGACTTCCTATACTATGAATAGATTATGCCTTACTAATTTCAGTACAGAGTATTTATATGAGTTTGGAGTCGACAGCTTTAAAAATAAAAGATTTTCCATACAAACTTATACACCCTATTGCACCACTTTGTAAGGGTTGGTGTTAAAATTAAATAAAAATTGCCGCCTCCTTAGTATAATGTCTTTACATTGTCTATTGTTGTCTATGTTAACTTTAGATGGCATCTCATTGACTTGGACTCTCTCTCTCGCACACACACTATGTTTGCTCTCGTTGTTCTTGTTTCTGTGTTAAATTAAATCTCAACTAATTATATTAATCCGTTTTATTTCAAACAGGTTATGGGCCCAGATAGCTCTAACATGTTGCTTGTGTAAAAGTAAATAATATAGTAATCGAACTAACGAAATAAAAAAATAGTTTGAAAAAAAGAAATCTAATGCGTACATAACCTCAAAAGTTACCGGCTCGCGAGATTTTCTGTTTTCAGTTATTTCAGATTTATTTCAATATGAACATCACGACAATGTCAATTCCTAAACTGACGGGACAGGATAATTAGTCTACTTGGAGTTTTGCTGTAAAAGAACGGACGGAATCCTACAAACCGATGATTATGGGCAATAGAAATCTCTGGTGTAAAAATTAGTTCTGACTTGATCAAGACAAAATTACTCCAAGAAGTAAAAATAATTGATCCAAATACTACAGTACTTTACACAAAGCACAATGACTTAAAGCAGTCTTAGCAAACCCCAAAGAAAGGCCCGAGATGTTTTACTTGCAACAAATATGGGCATTTAAGTAAAAATTGCAAATCAAAGAAAGCAAACAACACAAAAATAAAGATTCAGGTTATATAGCTGTATTCTATGCAACAACAAAATATGATGATGGGTTCTATATAGATTCAGGTGCTCCAATGCATCTTACCATGAGACAAGACTGGCTTTATGATGAAGTACCCCCTGCGATCACAAGTATAAAAATAGCAAATAATAAAATGCTTCCGGTAAAAAGTTGTGGCAAGATAGACTTGAATATTGTTGGAACAAATAGTGTGAAACAAACTATCCAAATTACAAATGTTCTCTATGTACCTGAATTAACAATTAATTTATTGTCTGTCAGTCAAATTATCAAGAATGGGTGCTCCATACAGTTTACAAGACAGGGCTGTAAAATATTCAACAAAATGAATACTGAAGTACCAGCTGCAAATCTCATAAATAACATGTACCGGCTGAATACTGACACTATTACAGCATACAGTTGTAAAACAAATGAGACTGATTTCTTATTGTGGCATAAGAGGATGGCACATTTAAATTTCAATGATATGAATAAACTAAGTAAAAGTACTAATGGAGTGAAATTGGTTGAAAATGAAAACAAAATGGTTTGTGAATCGTGTCAACAAGGAAAACAAACAAGGCAGCCGTTTCCTGCTAATGGTTCCAGAGCGAAGAAACCTCTGGAGTTGATACATTCGGATGTCTGCGGACCAACGGAGAAACCTTATTGGGCTGAAGCAGTATCCACAGCTGCTTATATCACCAACCGCTGCCCTACCCATGCACTGTCATATGCTACACCTGAGGAAATGTGGTCAGGGAAGAAACCTGATGTAAGTCATCTAAAAATCTTTGGATGTGAAGCTATGGTCAAAATACCAAATAAGAAACGTCAAAAACTGGATCCTAAGGTGGAAGTCCAGAAAAAGATGTGCCAGAGACATACAATGAAGCGATATCATCAACAAATAAAGAAAAGTGGAAACAATCAATAAACGAGGAACTAAAAGCACATGAGAAAAGTGAAACATGGACCCTGGTGGAAAAACCCCCTGGAGTGAAGACAATTGGGTGCAGGTGGGTGTTTCGTATCAAAAATAATCCTTCTGGTATAATCTATAAGTCCAGACTTAGTGCTAAAGGGCGTTCACAGCAATATCAGATAGATTACACTGAAACATTTTCTCCAACAGTGAGATATGATTCAGTACGAATACTGCTGTCAGAAGCATGCCAACATGGTTTAAAAATTATACAGTTTGATGTAAAAACAGCTTTTCTCTATGGAGATATTACTGAAAATATATATATGAATCCTCCTGAAAGAATAAATTCTCCACCAAACTTTGTCTGTAAGTTGAACAGATCCTTGTATGGGCTAAAACAAGCCCTTACAATGTTGGAATAACAAATTCAAATCTGTACTAAATAAATTTGGTTTTGTAAATAGCCACTCCGACCAATGTGTGTTTACAGGTCAAGTAAATGAAATAAAAATATATCTCCTATTACATGTCAATGATGGGTTGATAATATCAAAAGATACTGCTACTAATAACAAAGTTAATAAATGTTCTAAAGGAATATTTTGAAATAAAAACCATGGAACATACAAATTTTGTGGGATTGCAGATAGAACAGTCCAATGGTAATATATTTATTCATCAAAAACAGTATACTGAAAATTATTACTGAAATTTAATATGAGTAATGCAAATGAAAATAGTATTCCTGTAGATCCCCATACTAAACTGGAGAAGAAAAATACAGTACCAAAAGAAAAGATACCATACAGAGAAGCCGTGGGATCACTCATGCATCTAGCTATTGTGAGTAGACCAGATATTATGTTTGGGGTAAGTTTAGTAAGTCGTTATCTAGATTGTTACGATAATACTCATTGGGCTGCTGTAAAGATTCTAAAGTACTTGAATGAAACTAAAGAGAATAGCATACTATATTCTAAAATGAAGAATAATATAGTAGAGGGCTATACTGACTCTGATTATGCAGCTGACAGTGACACAAGAAGATCTACTACTGGATATGTATTTATTAAGAATGGTGCAGCTAGGTCTACTCAGCGACAGCAAAGCATAGCATTGTCTACAACAGAAGCAGAATTCATGGCCGCATGTTCTGCTACAAAAGAGGCATTATGGATTAAAAGACTACTACTTGATATTAGTGCATATAATCAGGACACTATTAGCATAAATGTGGACAATCAGAGTGCAATATTAGTAATTAAAAAAATGGATTTTCATAAAAGGTGTAAGCATATTGATGTCAAATATAAGTTTATTCAAGAAAAGTTTCAAGAGAAAGAAATATATGTGAAGTACCTATGTACTACCGAACAGTGTGCTGATATGTTTACAAAAGCTCTTGCTCGTGTGAGATTTCAATATCTTAGAGACAAAATTGGTATAACTTTAAACAAGTAGGTAATTGTTTTTATTTAGTTGAATAACATATCAACATACTACTTTAAACAACTGTTTGATTTGCCATAATGCAATGTTTCTTGATTTGTGTGTTAGTAGTGAAAAGGCTCTAATTTGGTGGGTGTGTTAAAATTAAATAAAAATTGTCGCCTTCTTAGTAGAATGTCTTTACATTGTCTATTGTTGTCTATGTTAACTTTAGATGGCATCTCATTGACTTGGACTCTCTCTCTCGCACACACACTATGTTTGCTCTCGTTGTTCTTGTTTCTGGGTTAAATTAAATCTCAACTAATTATATTAATCCGTTTTATTTCAAACAGTTGGTTAGAAAATTAATGAACTTAATTAAATAATTAGTTTTTTCTAGTAATTTGAAACCCTACCATCAAAACTATAGAAATTTCATACAAACTTTGCCACCCCTGTTTACTTCCTTAGAGAATGAATTTCGCAAAATACCGTCTTAGTAAGCAACTACGTCCTAAAAGAAACCCTCATGCAAAATTTGATACTCCTAGCACTTGTTGAGTGTGCACTGTTGAGATTTCGTGATGTGTGAGTGAGTGACCTTCTCGCCTATGTTTCTCTGCACCACCTCAAGAGGTAGACTGGTAGAGAATGCCATTGGCATTAAGTCCACCTATATACAATATGTATTTGAAGTTTTTAAATAAAGTAATTAAATCAAGTAAGTTATCCCACAACATTACTATACTGCTATAATATGAGGCCTTCCACCTGCAAATAACATTGCTTGGTCGACATGGAAGTCTTTGAACAGGCTCCCAAGTAGTCGGTCGAAGTAAGGAGAACATGCACAGTTGGTGCTATAGCTCGAAAACTGCTTGCTTGTGTGGAGTCTCTCACCAGACCATAGCACATTTATTATCCTGCTCTGCGTGTCCTGTCACCTGTACACGCATGGAGCTGTACAACCCTACAGACAACGCACTGTTAATGGCAGCGTATTGGTCATCACAGATTCAACTCGCCCATGTCGACACGATAAGAAGAAAAACATTCAAGATAGCGGCTCGCCCCGGCTTCGCACGGGTGTACATTTTTATAAACATTTTGGGATAAATAAAGATAATTTAACTTATAGGTATGTCCCCCCCCCAACCGGGGTTCTCGCCTTGTCGCGGCGGAGGGGCTGAGTAACCGTGATTACCCAGAACCACGGTGAACCAAGAGTAACCTCAAGGAGGCGCCGCTCCTCTGGGCTTTGGTGGTAAGCCCATGATGGAGCGGCTCAGGTGGGTTGCTGTATGGGCGGCACCGCAACTGGGTCGGACTGCGGTGTTGCTTCGGCGACACTGCGGCTGAGGAGTGGCAGGGCCGCGGCGAGAAAGGAGTGTCGGTATTGCGACGCGCCGTCCTCCCTATCCTCCGCGGCCGAGTTAGGAGGTGGCGGGCGGCGATCGGGCAGTCGCCGCCCGAACAGCACGGGCCCGAGACGGCAGTGCGCGTGTTCCGCACGCGCCTCATGAAGGAGGGGGGGGATTAGGCCCCCAAATCGGACGGGGCCCGCTCGCGTGTGGTGAGCGGGCCATGGCCCGTCGGGGTCGCGGATGAATGCGTGAGCGTTTTCCGTGACCCCGACACTCTGGCCGTCTGGAGGAACACCGTGGGTTTTAGTCGGTATGCCGGCCGCGCTTTGAGTGCGGTCGGCCTTACCTAGGCGGGTGCGTATGCGTAATGCATTTCCCACAAAAAAAATAATTATAGGTATGCAAATTAAAACTTCCATTACTTTCATAGATGCGCACGCCCCTGCCACGCACTCGCGCCCGCCCTCTCTCACGCTGTATTTTTTTGTTATTATTGTCATTTTAATATCGTAATATCTTTTGAATGGAATGTCCGATTTCAATAACTCAAAAAGTAGTCAACAGGCATTGAAACAGTCTTGAATACGAAATTATTTATTTAGATAAGAATTATTAAAATGATGGGGATAACATCGTCTGATTTTGATCGGAATTTCTATCAACTTTTAAAATGTAAAAATGTAGTTATAGTGACATAACTACAATAGTTGGACATATGGTCTCACAAAGTTTGTTGTAGATATTGAGATGTTCTTTAATATTGTTAAAAAATTGTTTCGTTCTATCATCAATACTTTCCGCAGCGCATGCGATGAAAGACATTTTTTAGCTATTTTTTTACACCTCGGGTTGGTTTTTGTAGGAATTTCTAAGGATCTCTAATTTTTCTATTAATATATATAGCCTATGTTACTCACTGATAATGTAGCTTTCTAATGGTAAAAGAATTTTTAAAATCGGTCCAGTAGTTTTTGAGTTTATTCGTTACATACAAAAATATAAAAATACAAAAATACAAATCTTTCCTCTTTATACTATTAGTATAGATTTAAATAATAGTTCACAGGAACAAAAGAAACAAATTAAAATTGCAGACTTATTGAATGAAATGGACACAATCTCTTGAGGTGTCCAACAGGGAAGCACCTTCGGTCCACTCTTCTAATGTATGAAAAATCTGAGACATTCTCCCAACACTTACATAATAAAATTTTTTCTTGGTTTTTGGAATCAGATAATATGATCAAGAGACTCACACGCAATCTGTTAAATAAAACTAAAACACCACCTAACAAATTATACTTGACCGAACATATATATAATAATAATAATAATATAATATTCTACCACATTCACACAGCGCCATCTAGCCCCAAATTAAGCAATTATATTTGCTTGTGTTATGGGTACTAAACAACTGATAAACTACTTATATACATTTTTTTTTTGTAAATACATACATATTATAGATAAATTACACCCAGACACAGAACAAACAATCATGCTCATCACACAAAGGTTTGTCCTGGGTGGGAATCGAACCCATAAACATATAACTTAAAGACATCAATAACAAAATAATAAAAAGAATGGCAATTATATACCGAGTATGGCAGAGTTGAGCGCCTCACAGACTGCCTCACGCCGTACAGGCTCCAGCTGCCAGCCCACAGGACTGTCCCAGGGATTACTGTAGGCGAGCAAACTAAACGCGTCCTGGCAAATCAACACATTATATTAAATTCAAATTCATAATTAAAAATAAGTACAGTGAAAATTCATTAGAATGAAAATAATAGAAATCACGTATACGTCTGTACAGAATGGCAACAATTTAACATAAACAAAACTAACATATCGAAATGAAGTATCGGCTTTTACGTCCATAAGTAGCCTGTTCAAGTAGTCTCAGTTTCTCACAAGGCCAAGTGTGTGCGCTGGTAAGCAGTGGTGCTTCCACACTGATGGTGTCTTCATCAAACAGTAAGAAGCCTGTACGATTCCCAATATTAGCTATTCTCGTCCGATAATTTATCATCTGACAGAAACCATACTCTTCCCTCAAAATAAGTGCTTCTAAAACTGAGTTCTTTAACGTGGTGAACTTTAAAATCTTCTAAAATCACCCAACTCTACAGATGGGTACTGCTCGATGACTCTCCATCATCAGCTATTTTAAACACACTTTTAAAAAAGCTTTGGTTACATATTTTGCTGCTGTCATGTCGTATAAAGAAGTAAAAGAGGTGGCTCTAGACCACAAAAAGTGACAAGAATTGCATCAGTTCCACCGATAAGAGTCTATATTTATGTTAAACTATTTTACATACCAGACGAAGTATGAGGGTGCGTTGCCACTGACCCGGACCTGGGTGGAGTGGGAGGGAGGAGCAGACCGTGAATTTACCAGTCACAGCATTTCCACTAATGTGGAGTGGAGATTATGAATACTGTGATTGGCCACTTCAAGGTCGGTTCCCCTCCACTCCGCCCAGTTCCGCGCCAGTAAACAACCACTCTCGAAACGTATATAAACCCACCTCGAGCATAGATTTAACGAACTGGTCCTGCTGCAGCTTCTGACTCATAGCAAACAGTTCTCGTCCGAACGCGAGCATACGTTCTACGGACGCGCGCGTGCCGCAGCCGCCATCACCCTCTGAGATAAGCACACACGTCACTACTACGTATAGTACCAGTGAAGTGGTATATGGACCTAGCACTGGATAGCCAAATTTGATAGTTATCTTGTGATTGCGTCAAACCTTTTAAAATTTAACAGTACTGAAATACGCAAGTATACTGTTGTATACATAATCTTGCATCAAAAATGTGCCTATCGCAAATTTGAAAAGTATTAAGAGTCAGATTTCAATTTATTTATTTGCATAAAATCTTTTTTTATGATCTGTAGACATAAATAAAATATTTAAAAAAATCATTTTATAAGCATGACCAAAGTCCCTTTACCACCCCACTTGTAAAGATTAGTAATTAGACTAAAACTAGAAAATAAAAATGATTAAGTTTTTGGAATATCACCAAACGAATCGGTGAAGAAAGAAATGAATTAAATTTAGTGCTTTGGAGGTAAAAACCGTGTATGGTGGGCAAAAACCTTGATAGATAGGTACCGCACTCGGCCCATGCATTTTGTTCGTTGGTCGTATCATGTATATAGATATTAAATATAATATAATATGAGTAGATAAGAAGCGTTACTCTCGTCATGCCATCACTCTGTCACTTCATCCCATGGATCCCATGCCATTTCGACATGCAACACTAATACATACTACGATATTCTAACTTAATTTACAACACTTTTCGTTTCGTACAATAGCTACTTTGTAAATTAAGTTAAACATATACAAACATACAAAAATAATAAACTACAAAAATGGTACTTACGTTTGTTCAAACCTTAACATCAACTACCCACCTTGCTGACGACATACTATGTAATAGAAGAGTTAATACCAAAGAGCTATTGTGGTTACAATATAGAAAACGTTGAATAGCCGAACATGTAAAGAACCAAAAATAAAACGTACTGTTTCTTGTGTACTTTCATAAAAGAGAGACAGAAAGAATAATTTCTATTAACGGACCTATTTTCTAAAAAAAAAACATTGAATTTGTCCATTTAATACAAATTTAGATAACTCCACATTCGTAAGAAACTATTAACGCATGCGGGCTAAACCTGCATGCGGTTATAGTTCACACTCGACACCAAAAAGAATTTCGAAACTATATGCCTTAGTATTATTTGCTTATTTAGGAAAAAAGAAAAGATTGTCATATTTATTTATTTAAAACTTTATACACATACATGTAAAGGTGGACTTAATGCCTGAGGCATTATTTACCAGTCTACCATTGGTTGGTCTTCGATAAGACCAGGGTAACATTTTCTATAATGTGACACAAAAATATACCAAGTGCAATAGTGATAAGTGTAGTTAGTTCTACAGGTCAAAGCACAACTAAAAGACCGTATACTTTCATATAGAAGCAAGGAAGTTCACAATTGAAGGCAAGCTCATAGGGTTGCAAAGAGAATCGCTAGGTAATCCACAAAACAAATGTAGGTATTGCCGCGATATACACGGGTGCAGCTGCCAAATGAAGAATGTCTACAAGAAGCGATGAAACCAAGGCTTACTCTGGTTCCTAGGCAATAATTAACTGTCACAATGTACACACATGACGTCTAAAAGTCATTAGTCATGTGTTAACACCATTAAGATGTGAGTATTCCATTCGTCCTGTAGCAGTGAACTTAGTGAAACTTTCGTCTGTATAGGATGAGTAGTATCGGATTTATTTAACGTCACGCATACTAGTGTATCCCACATGCAAGGTTAACCTTGCATGCTGGCATGTGAAATATTTTGTTTAAAAAAAGTAGTACTTATGTGGATCAAACCCGCATACGTATCAATCTATCATGCGGGTCAAACCCGCATACGTATCAAACTACCATGCGGGTCAAACCCGGCATACGTATCAAACTTGCATGTAGATCAAGCCCGCATGCGGGTCAAACTCGCATGTGGATCGAACCCGTATATCGTTCAAACTCACATGTAGAGCAACGCTCGCATGCGGATCAAACCCGCATGCGTGACAAAATATAAATGAGACTGTATTCTAAATAGAAGGGATTCGGAACCAGAGCACGTAAGGCTGGTATGGTTGCATGGTGGTAGTCGGTACAGAGTAGAGGTAGAGAGTACCCACCCGCGCGGTAGTGCGGCACGAGCGCGGCGATGCTGGCCGTGACGCCCGGCATGCCCTTCACCAGCGGCAGCGCACCTACAAGCACGCCCAGCGTCACCCGTGACGTCACGCCTACCCGCCTACCCGCCCGCACGTCGGTTCAGCGATAGCGTGCCCGAGGTGCAAGTTATGGCTTCGGAATACCCATATACTTATAATTGTGACATGATTTATGAAAACGCATAATACTACTAATTGTTTATTTTTATTTATTTTTGAATGAAGCAATTTTTTTTTATTTTGAAACAATAACTTGCATCTCTTATGTAGTCTTAACATGCGTAAGCGATGACTCACGCGAACTAAATTCAACTTAACGAAAAAAAAATATGCTCATAAGTGCCGATGAGTGATCTCGATAGGTACTAAATGCAATGTTACATGAGCGGTTAGTTAAAAAAGCCAATTTAAAATCGACTAAACACATGCCAACTTACTAAACATACTTTATAACTAATTACATCCACACTTAGTGTTGCCAAACTAAAAAAACATTACTCAATTGGTAGATTTCAAACAATATAATAATTAATTAACAATGTGGATGAGGTTTTATATGACAAATATTTTTGTTGTATCATGCATATATAATAAATATCATTACACTATTCAGTATTATTTCCGAGCCCTAACTACTGTTGTATCCTTACCATATACCAAACGACTAAACAATAACTGAGGCTAACGAAAAGATGATTAATTTATTAATAAAAGCGTAAATTAAAACAAAGATATGATTATTATATTTAAATCTTAAGTATTAATATGATTTTATATTAATACTTAATAATTATTATGTAACAGGCTCGTCCCCTGTTACGTGGGCCCCTATTAAATACCTCTACCCTCCCCCTTCGGGTAAACGGTGTGATATTAATCGTTGTTTAAAAAAATGCGTATTTGTTAGTTCAATAAAGTGAAACCAGACTGAGTTAGTCACGGAAGTGATCGCATGACCAGATAAACACTTCAAAGCATTTAATATTCCGCAATTATTTTAAATGAATTAATATTAAATAAAATCCATATTAATATGACTAGCCCGTATGTACAACGTCATGCAAACTAAAGAAACGAGCGAATAATAATAAAAATGATAAATGTGACTAAATAAATAATAATAATGAATGATTATGGTGTGCAAATAATAAATAAACATCAATAAAATTATTATTATAACTAATTAGGTACATAAAATTAATAATATTATTTCATTTTCATATAATATTTAAATATAATTTTTATGTGTTTGCCAATTCGTATAAAATATGATAGCTATAATTTTTAATATTATTTATTAAGGTAAAATAAATGATAACAATTTTCATTAGTTTAAAGGGAGTTTAAACTTTGTAATAATAATTGGGGAAGTGAGGAGGTTCTCGCTGCTGAAGATAAGCTGAATATCCACTATTGGCAAGAATGTTATATTATTTGAAATATTGAATAAATACTTTTAAGAGGATAAAAAATGTTCTAGCAAACAGAAATAAAATGTATCACTGAAGTGTGATATATCAGATGGAATGTTGGGATAAACATTAAAAGATGGGATTTGAACCCAAAATGTGTCCCAAAGACATGTATTGGGCAACAACCGTGCGTACCTGCGCAGGCGCCGTTGGTGCGCGGCGCGGGCGGCGACATGTCCACGTCGCCCGGCGCCGCCTCCGACACGCCTGCCGTCACACCAATTTCAAGTTAACTCTTACTTACTATGGACTATTGCAAAGGTCTCTTTTTCATAAATAGAAAAACTGAATCTCAATCATTACACTTGTTTGGAGTAAATTAGTAATTTCAGTTTGTTATACAACTAATTTAAGAAACGAGCACACAGCCCGTCCAATAGAGCGGTCACTAAGTACGCCAAGATGCCACTGTCAGCTTATTCCGTTTATTCACCCTAAAAGAGCCACCCAAAGGTGAATACTCGGCAACGCGTGTCCATTTATCCACCCTGAACGAGAGAGAGAGACAATAACTATCAAAGTGACTTCCGACTATCCACCACGTCCAGGGTGGATAGATGAACACGCCTTGCCGAGTACTTATCCACTGAATGGCTCTTTTAAGGTGGATAAACGAAATAAGCCACACTGTCAATAACCTTTTAACGTTTGTTTTTGAAAGTCAAATAAACAGCAAGAGTACATATTTAAAAAAAAAATATCTTACCAAATAACAATCACAACAAACCACCTTATATTACTAAAAATAAAGTCCATATTCACTTAACAGAGCACATCCGGACAGTTTGTTATACAAGAAGTTGGTATACCGTACCGTTAGTATGGCTAGTGTGCGATATGACGGTGGTGCTGGGCTCGGGCTCGGAGCCGTTGACCATCTCCACGAACTGGCGGTACTTCAGCAGGAACAGCAGGTCCAGGTCCCGCTCCAGCAGCCCCGGGTACAGCGCGCGGGTCAGCTCGATCGCCTCGCCGATGCGACCTGACACCACTAGCTTTGATACTCCTGAAACGTAAATATCATTTTTATTAGGTATTCTAAAAAAATAACGTCGTTTCATTTTCAAAGTTCCTATATACGAACGACAATAATGCGTAATGTTCATAATATGAGTTAAAACTGTTACGCATCATGATAAAAACATGACAATATCAAAGTTCACTTTTCTATTTCAGTAATTGAAACAAGCTTTTAATACAAAGAATGCACAGAACGACTTAGCGTGATGTTATTTAACCTTGCTCGAGAACCGAGCTATCATACGCAATAAGAATTATTCAAATCAGACTAGTAGTACCAGAGATTCGCGCGTTACCGTATACCTCGAATCTGCTGAGGCTCAATCTGTATTTATTATAATTCATTTTAAATAATTATTGAATATACAAACTTTGTCTATTTTTGATAGAGGCGATGTCCTCATCGATGGGCTGTCCAGTGGCGCGCGAGAAGGCCTGCGCGGTACTGCAGTACCCGTGGTGCACCAAGTACGTAGATACCATCCTGTAATGTACATTATATAGCTAATTAATATATAACTAGGTTTAAATTAGGAGAAGAGGTCAGGCTTCCAACGTAGACGTTGATGACGAGGGGACCGTTGATGATCACGAAGGTACAGTACCTATGTAAGACCTGCTGCCACTGTCCCTGGTCGTCGGGCAGCGGGAACTCGTCGATGGCGAGTCTGGTGCGGGCGCGCAGCTCGCGCAGCATGTCCTCGATGTCGAACACGAAGGGTTGCTGTCCGAAGTTAGCGTCCACCACCTCGCCCGGCGTCTGCAGACCCACCGTCGGGTATAGGTTTGGCTGGAACATATATCAGAAAATTTAATCTGGGACTCTTTACTAGAGCATGTATATCCTAGCAGATCTTTAAACTATGGCATGAAAAAGCATCAGGAAGTCGTAACTTTTGTTACTATTTCTATAATGGGACTTCAGAAACTGGAGCACTGTCGGCAGTAGTTTTATGCCGGGTTTTCTATATAATAATCTGTTTATCAGTCACTTTCAAAGTACACAAAGCTCCACAGCGACACATACCGGTAGTCCTCTAAAAGCGATCCCTAAATGGTGTCCGTTCTTGGTGTAGAAGCATGTATTGTCGACGAGGTTGACGCCGCAGCCGATCACGTCGCCCGTCGTGAACGTGGGGCCGTATGGCTGACCCGTGCCCGACGAGCAGAACGAATGCCCATCGTCGCCATGGTAACCGTATGAGTGTTTGTCCCAGCCTGGAAATATTGGACCAGCGAAGGTTGAGTAACGTTTACAGAAGTCGCACGAGGTTGAGGGTGGCATTCAGGCAAAATTTAACTTATTCTCATAGTCAATCAATTGTTCTAACCTTTGTCTAAGAGATCAGAATATTCAACATTTATAATACTTACGAGTAATTTAGTACCTGCGCAGGTTACGCTAAAAAGTTGTGTCCTAAGTCTCTGTGTAGATACAACTAAAATGCATCGGAGCGTGAACAGCAAGAACAACAAATGCACCTGCCATTTAAATTTGATGAGGCAGGAGTATTCTTTTGTTTATTATAATTCCTTGGTGCACAGATAAACAGACAACATGTATATAAACGAATAAATCATTAACGATTGGCTCAGCGCCAATTATAGTACTCGTACTCAAAGCTTAGATCTGTTGTGATAACGCACCGCCTCGAAACTATGATCAGAAAAATAAATTAATTCTTGCATTGGTAATGATCAAATTTATCATGCTGCCTAATTTTTTTTACCATTAGATTTTGGACGTGAGGTTCTACATCTTTTTTAGGTTGTTATTTCTGTCTGTAATTTTGTTGTATTGATATAAATTTATTATATAGCAAAATAAGAACAAGGCTTTTTATAGTATTTAGCGACAAACATATAAACCAGTTTGGTTGCCATAACCTAAAAATGCAGTCAAACCATGGACAATTGTCAAACAGAAGCTAATGAGGGAGAAAAAAGAAAAGGAAGGAAACTAACGACGCTCTCACATAACGTACTGATCGCAATAGATACTCTATGCATTTGTGTTGAAACCAGCAAGTACTAAGTACTACCGTATAAAGAAAAGACAATTAAATGAATCTTATACTCATTGGAACTACTTAAGTCATCAAACTCAGTTCAGATAACTCTCCAGATGATATCTACTTACCAGGTAATCTGTTCATGTTAACCCCGTGCGCGGATAGCCCGATGCCCATGTATCCGTCGCGGCCTTTGGACACGATGCGCACCTCGAAGTAGTAGAGTCCACAGGCGGCCGGGATAGGGTGCGTCGCACGCACGCTCGCCGCATCCTTGTGAGTTTTGCCATGACCTGGGTAAAAGGACACTGTTAGGTCTCTTATATGCACGTTGGGAAGAATACGTGTTATATTGTGTTATACAAAGGTATGAGTGTCAATCCACATTCTTCGTTTACCAAAAGACAGATTAAGTAAAGTTAAAGCCAATGGAACAGGTTTACTGAATAATAGCAATATCATTAACTCAGCGAACTTTAATCTAGTGGATTGATACTAAATGTGTATTATAAAAGAAACGTAAGTAACTAAGGGTTAAAAGAAAAGGGATTCTTCTTATTTAGTTTAGCATAAACAAAAGAATAAGGTTCTGCGTAAGCACTTGAAGAAATTGTCAGCAAAAGAATGTAAGTATATTCTATGTTAAGAATCAAAAAAAAAGAACAAATTAAAATTTTGTTTGCAGTATAGTGCCAGTGTTTTAAAATGCTATGCTTAGGTACAACTAACCTAAAATAGCAGTTTCATACCACTAGTCAAAACCCTGGACCAACTTAAATAAATGTGCTATATCGCTAGCAGAGTGAAATAACTAAACCCAAAATATTCAGACAACCTTTATCCAAAGTAATGCAATTATTTTTAAAACAAGAATTTCGAATGTAAGAAACACCTGAACGGTAGCCAAATACTGAATATCTACGTAAACTGGACGAATTTAACAAAAGCGACGAAGAATGTTAACAACTACCATTTAAAAAGTAAACATCTCTTATATGCAACTACATATTTGTGGAACATGCAAACTACCAACTAACAATATAAAACTAAAAACGACTCAAAATCACACATAATGTAAAAAACCCGGTCCAATTTCAATTGTTGATAAATTATATCGTTAAAGGCTACTAGTCTATCACAAGGCCAAACAATGGAAACGATACATCACATATCGTTGGCCACCAACACACCAACAAACTGGCAACAAACACACATGTAACAATAGATCGCATACGTAAGAGCTAATGTCGATGACGGAACAGCTCATATCACGCTCACGCCTACTAAACATGCTAATGTACAACAAGTCTAATTAACCTTTTGACCGCCACAGTCGTGCATAGACGACAAACCAAAATGTGCCCAACACGCCACGGTCGCGACTAGGTGACAGAATTTTAAACATAAATAAATGTCATAAAACAGCATTGTTTTGTTTATTTCCCTTGTTAATTATGTACCTTAACTCTTCTTAATTTATTTGAAGTGAACTGCTTTCGTCAGATTTCATGTATAGTAACATAAGATGACAAAAAAGGAAACCAGTTATAAAGTTGGAAAAACTTAGTGCCCTCGACGCCACAGTCACCATAACAGGACACATAGTGATGTAGATAGCAGTCAATATAACAAAAAATTCGATCTTGACGGCAACCTACGTTATATTTAATTTACTCTGAATTCTGCGCCAATAAATAAATAAAACATTTGATATTGAACTTTTATGTTACAAAAATCGAGAAAATTCTATAATATTGAACTATACGCTCTTTAAAAGTCGAGTGTTAGTAAATAATCGATTAATTGTAATGACTGCAATGCCCATCTCTATCACACTGTTGTATTGTCTGTGCCGGGAACGCCACAGTCGTCTATGATTGACAGTCCCTTGATATCAAACGCGGAAAATTTTCAAATAGAGTGTAGCTCATTATTTCTGTTATTAAATATTATTAATAATAATGGAGGACTATAATATGAGTAGTGAAGATTTATTAAATATACTGCAAGGAGTCGACAATGTTTATTATTATGTTTATGTTAGTTTTCTATTGTGTTTTGTGTTAGTAAGGTTTATGAATATTTTAAATGTTTATCGAACAAATAATGTACCAAGTGATGCTGTGATTAATGTGTTTACTTTTTTATTAAAACTAAATAATATTTTTAAAATATTGAAAAATATTTGTTTTGCGTCCAAATATATTAAGAAAAGTTTACAATAATTAGGTAATTATTGAAAATTATCTGTATAAAACTATCAATCAATATTGATCGTAGCGTGATTACTAAAGTCCAAAAAAAAATACTTAGGTACCTAAAAATATACACTTACAATTATGTTGATTGTCTTTAACATATTGAACAGTATTTAATGTGTGAAGGTATTTAAAATGGTATGATTGTTCTACCAATTTCTACTACCTAACCATTTAATTAAAAGACTGATTTCTATAAAATGTTTTATTTTGCCTTTTTTAAACTTACATTTTATTACGTGACACTGTTGAAAGTACAAAACAATAAGAATAAAATATTTCGATATTATTAATAAGTATCGGTATTCGCACCTCTAAAGCAGAAGCGAGCAATTTCAAGAAATCCGTGCCAGCTGCGCCACTGTCGTCATAGAGTGACAAAAAATTACGTCATGAGGGACAATAGTGTTGTGATGGTATTGACTTGGTTTTATCGATTGCTGTTTCTATTTATGGATTTAAATAGTAATAAAGGCCGTAACTGTGACACAGATTATTACATTTATGTCATAAAGGACAAAGCGGGATAAAATAAAACTCAACACAAGGATGGTATAATAATCTTTATTGAAATTAAAACCCATGTTAAAAAATATTGTCAGTTTACCATGAGCTTTATCGATATAATTTCGACCTCACTACTATTTTGTAGGTATTAAAGGATGATTTCGGAGCTTGGCGCCGAGGGCACGCTTTTTCTTTTTTGACGTGGCGGTCAAAAGGTTAAGAGACAAATATAATACCAGTAACTTGTATTTTATATATATGTAGTCAGCACGTTATCGTTATCAGAAATCTCGATAACACACATATTGTAATATCATTGCAGACCCGGTTAAATAACAAAATAATTTATTCGTGAATCGGTCTAAACATTCTTTGTGCTCGTCTGATACGTAGAGTAAGTATTTATTATTCCGGGAACAAAATACACACGAAAGCCTTGAAGTCAATTGAATCAATCAAATCAATTAATAATAATGTCCAAACAAAAGCAATTTTGAGCTTCATTTGAAGCCCTTACGGTGCATCGAATCCCTGGCCATATATTCCCTGGTCCGTTGGCCAATCAGATGGCCGTTCGCAGAATACTGCGCACACAAATGGGCGGCGGTGCGCGTACGCACGCGGCTCGACAACAGGTTAACGAACCGCCACGTGTTTACACAACAACGTAGATATAACCACTGGACATGTGTGGGACGACGTTTATTGCTACTCCCAGCGAGGTGTTTAGAACAACATCATAAAAAATATTAAGTAGATGAGATTCATCGGTACACGCTGCGTCATAGAGTAACATTATATGAAACGGCCAAACATAATATGACTGAATAAACAGCAATGCAAAAATTTAAGGAAAAATAAATATAATTATAAATGTTCATGTTAAAGACAGTCAAGTTTCAAGTCAAAAGATCTTTAGAAAAGTTTCTATTAGATACTGCTCGAATGGATGCGCAAAACGTTCGCGAAATCAATAAGCATTACCTACAGCGACAATGAAATCAAATGGAATAATGAGTCGATAGCCAGTACGCGACCTACGTGGATGGCCGATCGATATACATAACCGGATTTCGTTCAAAACTAAGAATGACAACCTGCGATGTTTTACGTAAGAACAACTTAAATTTAATTAAGAGAGAATAAACACGCAAATATACCTATGTTAAAAACAAATATTATTACTGACAATATGGATTGGTCGAGCGCGAAACCAAAAATATAACTAATTTGACTGACCAAATTGTCCACACTTGCCAAATAATGAAAATATATTATCTGATCGACGGTATGTAAGGTATGTTCAGTTCCACTGCTATCTAGGCTTGTCAAAGCCGGGCAGTAAAATATTATTTTTTTAGAATTTATTGACAAGAATGAACAAATTTTAATAACAGATCTAGCTCGAATATAACCTTTATATCGACTGAATGGGCATTAAAATCCAAAATCAATTTTGTAAACAGATACTATCAATAATTAAGGTAATAGTCAAAGTGTATGTTATCAGGTGAATACACTGAATATAATACAGACAGAGGGGAGTGACTTGGGTCACCGATCTGAGTGACTCGGGAGATCGGGCAGTTCATCGGCCGAGGCCAACGCTCCTGTGACTTGCAGACCTGACCTTCGATAACTTGGGATCCGTTCAACCACCGCGATAGCTTTACTGAACTTATTATGCTCAACTAACGTCGGCTTTGAGTTACTTACGGAGAAACGATCTATAAGAGAAGAGCCTTGTCGTTAGGCTGTTCCGACTGTAAGATCACCTACCGCGTAGTAATAATACAAGTCTTTTATAACTGCAAATCGTGTGCAATCGAAACCGGTTCAGGAGTTTTATAATAGTTGCATACAATAAACTCGTCAAAAGAGCTTTCAAGGGCTCGGCTGCTACAGTATCTCAATAGTCATGTTAGGTGATGCGTATACGTTAGTGATTTGGCGCGCACCCAACGCTGATACAGTCAAACATTCGACAAATGTCAAGGCGTACGCGAGGTTGACACACCCGCGATTCCTGAACAAAGAATACGAAACGCACACTCAGCCCATTTTATCACAACGTATTTCAAAACAGTCGTCTGGCTCACACACAATACCTATTTATTATACAATAAAGTCTACGAATCTAATTAACGATGTTTTTGCGCAGAATTTATCTAATATCTTACACAAAAACATGTTAGAGTCGGCTTTCAAATGTGCGCGGCAATTTTATCAATAATACGATGTTAACTGATACAGCAATAGTATATTAGAAATGATAGGCTGCCCACGCACCTCTGCGACGATGTCTCTACAAACCTCGGTATGTATTCTTAAACAAACTCTAAGAAGTGTAATTCCGACTTCAATGAAGCAACGAAGATATCTAATAAAGTGGATTTTACGCAACAACGATAACAGTCTGAGGTCGCATTATTTCTCGTCCTATTAACCGATCTAGGTCGTATGTAATTGTAAATCCGAGCAACCGCCCGCCCACTAGCACGCAGTGGACTCGTCACTTGCAGGAACAATGGAACAAAACTTGGGTAAAATAGTTTGTTCGCGCGCTCTATGGACAAAATTAGCAGCAATCGTTAGCGGACCGTTGCCCTCGCTGCAGGTGCACACCGTCCTGTGAAACGTACATCTGACTCACGCCAGCCAATGTAAGCGCGGAAATGTTCACGTTCATGAATCATTCGTTAGATTAAGACATTCGCTTCCCGGTGCACACGCATCGAGACTGTTATCTTAATATTTACGCCACTGCACAACCATCAACAGAGATCTAATTGTACTCGCGGAACAGCTGTGCTAGCGACTGGCGAGTACTAGGTATGTCGACGGTAAACAATAAGCAAATTTTAAAATGGTAAATTACGCTGAAATGGGTGTTATTAAACAACAATGATAAACAAACTCAAGTAACATTTGTAAAATAACATGCACGCTATAGTTCGGTTAATTATATCATCTACAAATAACAAGCAAAAACTAGTAGATTACAGGGAATTGAGTACAATACAGCATAAATATTAATGTGCCAATGCGACAAAAAATAGTGTTAGAGTGGAGTTTTCTATAGCGTGAGAGAAATATAGAAAGGCCGACACGTGCTCTGTGTATTACAAGTGGCAATAGAGCAAAACACATGACAATGGATTAAGGGGCGTCCTAGAGTTAATCAAAAACGTTTGTCGAGAGACACGAGAGCACATGTCGACGTTGCACTAGAAGGAAAGCATTCACAGATTAGGAGGACAGTCGAGACGCACTATCGTCGAGCTGACGATGGCGACACACAGTGACGGTATAGCGCCTCGTTGCTAACAAACAGATAACGGTCTCGGCGCGTGGATACGCATCTAGGCGCACTTCGCAAATGTATCCCATCGACACACGGAGGCATCGACACTCGGAGGCATCGCCACTGTTTATTAGCAATGCGCGCAGAACATAAAGAAGTAATGTTTGTATTTATGTGTTGACGTACGATACATCCAGAGGCGTAAGTGGAGGTAGGGCAGGTGGGGTCGGCGGCCCGGGCCCTGCGTCCCACCTTACAACAAATAGAGAAACATCCACGTCCATTAAAACGAACCACAGTCGGACCCCATACACACCACTTACGCTTCTGGCTGCTCGGCGATGTTACGTCGAAGAACGAGATGCCGCAACAAGGGCTTCAGGCGTCTTTCTGTGTTGAACATGTCGCGCGAGTACGTTAGTGCGCTGGCCGAGGCCGGGCGTTGCGCGCATTTATAAAGCCGCGCCAGTAATGTATACGTGCGCTTACGACGCGTCATGCAACGTCCTGACTACGCATACGAGCGTTTAGAGCATAGTGGTGCTATGGAGCCGAATATTATCTATGCTATATTACTTCTAAATTAAACACTATGATTATTCTAAGCCTTATCAACGAGTTTACTACACATAAACAACTTTAAATAAATATATAATACGAGTATTATATTTAGTGTATTTCCTGTTTGTAAGGAAATGATTACGCAACAGATCGCGACGAACTGATTGGCTCTACACAACGTGAAGGTCTCCTACCTCGCTTCTATAATATCACTGTTTGCATATATCGCGATCAAATCAAACATTGCTTAGGGGCAGTTTATCAAACTTTATTGAGACCACAACATGTTTTGGCACACATTCAATGAAGGTGATTTTAATATAATAGTCTAAATTTATGGAACACTTTCACCTATTTGTGGACAGTACCTACTCGTCATCGTGTTACTGCAGTTGTACGAATTATACCTGATAACATAATTGAATATCATACTCGTCAACACAAACAATTAAATAAGTAACGCAAAGCGAAAATGTTTGTATTCACGAAACGTGACAATAACGATCTAGGGCACATCGAGTTTAATCGAAGACCCATTAAGGATATAATAGTTGTCAGTTTTGGAGAAATAACGGCTAATAAAAACATTCCCTTCATTAGCATAAGGCACACCATAGATAATAATTTGTAAAATATAAATATCGACGCATAATACCCACAAGGCAAACTTAATTTGATACTAATGCTTGGTGCGAAACGGCAATGGTTAAATTGAAAAATATTTAACATCATAATGAGATAGCTAGGAAATGGAATATTATTATCACCTAACTTTCCGTCCAAGACTACCTCCATAGAGCCACTAAGGACTAGTCTTGTTTCATGATATCCTTTATGATATATGAAACGTATTAAATGGCTAAACATAAAAATAAGTTTACAAAAATCATGTTTTACAAAGAATAATGCAAAAAAAATTGCTTTTTATTTTATTGTAATGTTAAAGTACTATACAAACACAATGTGCAGTGTGGTAACAATTTAGCGCATGTAGTGGTTGCTATGCGGGCGTAAGCACGGCCTCCCTGCCACCACCTCCGACCGATTACTTCAAATTAAATTAACTTCTACATGTTTCAACACAAATCCTTTACGCGTTTGCTTTGCACGCCACGGACGACTCTATCTCACGATTAATATTTTCTTGCGTGGGCACCAGCCTTGAACGACAGCGCCAAGTTACCAACAGTAAGTCTTTTCGTGACTGAATTAATTTCTACAACTTTAGGTAGGGTGGCAAGGGACGTTATATTTTATATCAATACAGTTGCGCTACAGAAATCGACAATATACTATATATAGATACCACTAACTATTACCATTATGTTTACTTACAAGGCTTCAGTTCACTGTTTCAAAATTCGTACTAGGAAATATAATGTAGATAAAGCATGAACTTTGCTAACCTCTTTGTTATAAAAAACTAAGTCGTTTAATAAACAAAGATATAATATATAAAGCCAATAGATGGTTTCTTTAACAGTTTTAAGTTTGAAGGAATAAACAACATAAGTATCATATTCAAATCTTTCCATACACTACAATGCAATCATGATGCGACGGATAAAACTATGAATACAATGAAGAACGACATTCTTTGTGAAATTTAAACAAAAACAAAGAATATATATTTAATAAATCATAATAGATTTTAAAATAAAACATCGAGTGCAGTACGTACGCGCGGCTATCGAGTACAGGCACCATGGTAACCTACTGACCCAATTTCCCCAATTGATCTCCTACAGCTTGCGCAGTCAGACATACTCTTGGTGCGGACAATATTTTAATCTATAATCAGGGAGAATTACGAACATCGTTTGAAGCAAACCATCGCACTGAGGTGAAACAAATCAAGTTTAGCCTCCTTTACTCCTAGGCTCAAACGTGAGCCAAATCTGTAAACTTTAGGGTATACGCGTTTGATTGAAATTTAAACACTGTCAGGATACACAGACTGTTTTTCTTGATTACTGACTAATTAACTATCCCATGAAGTTGTGTTTTAGCTAAACCACGTCACATGATACTTCCTTACAGAAGATTGTGATAACCTGGCGATTACATAAGGTTCTAAATTTTTCTTTAGTTTTATAATGACTCGCAAACTGGCTCACAAACTGACAATTTTTTCTGACCATTTTGGCGATCAAATATGCCATTTATATACATGTTTAAAGATATCAGCTACTGGTAGTTTTTCATAACTTCTACGTAGACTTTTGTATAGGTAATGAGCGCCACTGACTCTTTTGCCACAGGAACCATAATATACATTATGTACAACTGCCAACATAGCGCGTTTCCTCTTCAATATGCCTCGATATGGAAAACGCGGTTATCCATCCAAAGAAAGGCCGCACGCAATGTTTGTAACCTCGATTTGCGTAGTAATCTTTAACAAATTACAATTCTATTGAACATTTTACAAACGTGATGTTACTGGCTGTTCATTCCGTTCTTACAAGCACCTAAGAAACAAATGTTTCTGTTGTAATTGTACCTGAAGAACCACAGACTTGTTTTTAAATTACATTGTATAAAAAGCTACAAAATGACGACGGCTTTTGAGGAGGGCTTCACCTCTCCTGGATTTAGTGACAGCATACAATCAATGAAGAAAAAGCTGCTGAGAATTTAAGAAATCCTTTAAATGACATGGTTAATAAAGGACATTATGTATAATACTGTATTGTCACAACAAACAAATTAACCTTATCTAAGCTACAACCTGGCTTCCATTTGTAAACCCTAGATTTACTTCATTTCTTTACAATTATACCTCGTTCTGTGAGCCAATAAATAAATAAAGAAAAAGAATGTCTATATTAGTTCATTTTAAAAGGAACGTACTCATTTGTTATGGCTGCAGTAGATCGGAAATAGTCTATATTTAGCAACTGTATGCAACAGGTTCAATACATTTGTTCACACAGTAGTCAGGCAATATCACACAGAGCCACACATGATTCACATTTCACTGCAATATTCGCTCGCATCCACCAAGCAACGTTATCACCATTTAGGTAATAGCCCGCCTAATGTTGCTTCCCATTATAGTCCGCGGGCTTCTGTATATACGCTTTTAATATATTATCTAAGAACAAGTCATTTGCTAATGTCTGTTTGGGACAATTTTAATATTCATCAGTTTAATTAACATTGAAGCTGTTTTTGATTTTAGGTTACAATATTTACACTCAGTTTCTGAAAGTCTGATCAAAGAAAAATTAACTAATCACCTGTTAAATCTCATGTGAAGTACCAATTGGGTTGCTAAAAGCATGAATAATTAGTTTAATTTAATCTTATTGGTTACTAATGCTTTTAGGTACTTCACATGAGGTTTAACAGATGATTAGTTAAATCAGCCTCTCAGAAACTAAGTGTTAGACTCTTGGTAATTTTGTACCATGTTTGTTATAGTCGAAGTGTCGGTAATGTCCAAAAACAAACTTGGTAAACATATATCATACATTGCTAACTTCACGAATTTGGAATCCTCCTGCACGCAACTTCGTTATTATATTACATAATAATCAGTCGTTGATTACACGATTTCCTGGACTCGTAAGGCGTAAGTTTCTATTTTCTTATTGGTATCTAAACAACATGATCGATTCCGTTGGTTTGATCAGACGATCGATTAAAGAATCGAATTACCTACGTTGCATAATCAATTGACAATGGAAATACTAGATCGAGTCATTCTTGATAAGTTTAAAGCTATTAGTCATTCGTGATTTAGTAAACAAGTGGGGTAGCGTTTAGAAAACGCCGCGTGCTGAGACTAGCTGTCGTCAATTTACACGGAGACACGATAAGCTCGTCGTAGGACGGAGTACTCGCGTGCAGCCCTGATTGCTACCTCGCTAATCACAACTTTGTAAGCACGGTTGAAACTCACTCAGTAAGAAACAACCTTCACAGTTTCAATTAATACAATGTTTTAAGTTATGTCTTAAATTCTTGCTCTGTCTATTTGCTTTCTTAATTTACCATATTGCATATTAAAGGAAAATTGGGGCAGAAAAGTTAGTGGCGACCACGAACAGGAAGACGCAGCGTAAGCAGCGCGTAACAAGGTAGATCGACGACCTTATAAGGGTGGCGGGCAACCGATGGATGAGGGCGGTAAACGTCCGGGCACAGTGGCGAAAATTGCGAGAGGTCTTTGACCAGCAGTGGACGTCTTTTGGCTGATATGATGATAATGATGTAGGAAAATGGAATCGAGGCAACCCCGATTATAGCAAATAATGCATAAAAGATCTAAAGCTCATCATCTCATCTCTGTACAAAGAACGATACTTTACTGACGTGTTAGTACTACAACTAAATAAAATAACCTGCACTTTAACAAATATAGCACACAAGGTCCTAATTGCTACACTTGAATATGAATAACTGGGTCGTATAAGATACAAAAGTGCACTATGATAGTCTCAAGAGTTATACTATCCGGCATTTAAACAGTTTGCTATAAATGTGATACATAATGTCAACATATTATGCTATCAGGATTTATATTGGAAAATGTCAGAGCTACTCATATAAACACAACCAAGGAAAACTGAGCTAAAACATAAAAATTATAGGCTCGTGTATTGACAAAGCAAAACGAACCTTACAATAAATGTAATTAAGAATCAAATAAAACAATCGTGATAAGTTGCAGCTGCCGAGCTGTAGCAACAAAACAGTTTCATATCATATAATGCAATTTAGTACCGCTAAGAGGCGTTATTTGCGCAATCATTCATACCCACAGTTATAAATTCATATTATGCTGTTATACAGTTAGTTGTATGTTCAGTTACTTTTTATTTGTTGCGTATAGCTCACCGATATTCGCTAAGTACAAAGTTGATATGCATAGCAACACATTGTATTACAATATTAGCGTCAATGTCGCATCGGTGTCGGAGTACGTAACCTCATTCAAGGAGACCTCTTGGGTTTCAAATGCAATGTTATTTGTTTTGTATGCACTTATGCATAAATACTATTGCAACATCACAGGTTTTTAGTACAGAACTTATTAGGTATTAGCTGTTGCCCGCAGCTTCACCCGCGTGAATGTCGGTTATATAGCATTTTCCATACAAACTTTCATCCCCTATTTTAAACTCTTCAAACACTTTTCACGATAAAATTTCGCTGGGTGGTAACAAACACACACATACATACACACAAACTTTCGCATTGATAATATTAACAGGTTTAAATAGGTACTAGTAAAGTATTTCTAAAGTTATGATAAGTAATTAGTTTTTGAAAATATTTAGCGTTGATTTCCTATCCATACTTTTTTTGGATTTGATATAAATTTGCTGTGGGATGAGTCATGAATGTATTTGGGTTGAAATAAGAAAATATGTAATGGGATGAGTTACAAATACCAGTTTGGGTCAAGTGAATAAATGGGATGAGACGTCATAGGATGAATGCGGAACAACCCAGTATCCTGTCAAAATAATGCTTTTTAATTTCTACTGAAAACAATATCTCCACGCTCTAGCTGGCGAAAAAAACTTACGTGGAACTCATTGACAAATAGTTACTGAGTCATATGATGAGTTGATGAGCAGATTGAAAACTAAGCAAGACCAGCAACCTAAATTGCCCTTAAAATATAATAAACTTAATGAGTATAGGAAAAAAATAAAAAACAAACCAGAGACTCATCCAAAAATACTAGCTTACAAATAGAATTTATATTTGCCAACGTGCAGAAATAAATGAGTATGAAACGTTCCTAGAATAGTTTGTCGCCAATACAAATTCTGACCCGACCAATAGATTGCATTATTGATACATACAGGTACCTTGTTATAGACCAACTCATTAAACGACACCGAAAGAAAAACATCCTCTATGTGTTGCTGTATCCAACTCAGCAATCTACACAAGTTTTGCAAACCTATTTTATACTAGTTGTTGCCCTCAGCTCCGCCCGCGTGAAAGTTGGTTATATCGCATTTTCATACAAACTTTCATCCTCAATTTCAACCCGTTCAAGCCATTTTTCCGTGATAAAAAAAGCCTATGTTGTTCTCCAAAGTTTATTCTATCTGTATAAATCATTTCATAAAAATTGGTTCAGTGGTTTAGGCATGAAAGCGCAACAAACAGACATACAAAGTTACTTTCGCATTTATAATAATATAATATTCTACCACATTCACACAGCGCCATCTAGTCCCAAATTAAGCAATTATATTTGCTTGTGTTATGGGTACTAAACAACTGATATACTACTTATATACATTTTTTTTTTGTAAATACATACATATTATAGATAAATTACACCCAGACACAGAACAAACAATCATGCTCATCACACAAAGGTTTGTCCTGGGTGGGAATCGAACCCACGACCTCCGGCTTAGCAGTCAGGGTCACTAACCACTAGACCAACAGGCCAGTCATAATATTATTAATATGGATAGTATGCATGATTTCACTACAATATTTCTCTAGGCCAAACTGCACCGTCCAGTTAAGTGCCGCCGCGATTTAAAAACATAAATGATTCATACTATCGATCTAGTTATCATTGCCTGACTTGGTTTTTAATGCTTTTCACTGCAACCATTAGTGTTGCAATTCAACGGAAATAGATCCTCTTTGATGTTATGGAGTACATTATTGAGCTTTGTATAATGAACAGTTATTTTAACCATTAAGACGACACGGTAAAGGTGGTAAACTGATGGATGAGACGGCTCAGTGCTGGTCATAACTGAGATGCTTGAGGGAACCATTTTCGCTGTGAACATCTTTCGGTTCAGATCAGTGAAAAATTAAACAAGAGGTAAGCCTAAGCGCTCAACTTTTGTAATCCGCTAATTGTTTTTGAGTTCGCGTAAATAACTGGCACGCATTGGCTAAGCGCGGGGGCCAGTACAAGTAATACGGTCCACACACACAACAACACACCACACAGACAACATTGCACATTATGTGTGTTACGACCTGCCATTGGCAATGCCGCATTGGCCTGCTGCGTTCCATTTCTGTAAATTGTTCAGAAGTTGAGCATGTCGAAATAAATTCTGGTAGACACTTGTTTAATAGCGGAGTTCTACACTGTACTTCACTTTAAGATGTAATAAATAGGTAAATAGGTCGTAAATAAAGTGAATACATTAACTGGTATATTAATACATTAAGCAGAAAAAGTACTGTTGTCAGGGATTGTCCTTGACAACAGTATTTACCATCAACTCGATTGAATCTACTAGCATGTTTGGAAACAATTTACAACAAGGCAAAACAAAAACAACCAGTATAATTAGAGCCCTGACATATACCAAATATGATTACGTAATGGCGTGATTCGAAAATATTGGGAGTCAGCCGCAATGATGGGTGATAATGTGGAAGAATAGTTACAAGTGGCGCCTAATTCTGCTAACATAAGATTGAAAATCGTTTGAATGTCGTGTATTAGTGGAGCAAGATGTTACGAACTTGACCTGACATTGTGAGTGCGAAGGTGAGGTTACGAATGTTACGATTCGATTACGTACAACTAATGTAGTTGCGACAAAAACAAAGACCTTTATTTATATACGAACTGGCGTCTCTCACCTTTACTAATCAGACTGTGTAAACTATAAGATCGCGTGATCTATTGTCTAGAATAAAAGATAATCCTTTTTATGTCCCTAGGACAGTAAGACGTGACTAAGAGACTATCACGGAACCGGCAGCTGCCTGTGTGCTAAATATCGACACTAAGCGAAGTGACTATGGCAAATCCCTATACCTAACAGAGACGTCCAGCATTGAATTAGAATAACTAACGATGTATGTAGGTTATAAGAGCCATTTGACACCGATTACAACTTTTATAGAGATTTAACATGTTATTTAACACAATAATCGAATGATAAGTCAACAATATACTCCATTTCACCAATATGCAAAAAAATTTATAATAACAATCGAATATTAATTTCTAGGTCAAAAGATTCACAACACTATGTAAATTAATAGTAAACACTTAACGGTATGTACAGCAACACATACCGCAAAAAGATGTTTGCATACTTAAGAAAACCCGAGGGTCTACCTACAATCCACATGTCTACTCTGCGAAATCCCCATTTTCTGCGGCACCGGAACCTATTTTGATAACAAACGAATAGTTTGAGTCCCCTTATTTATTGAAACGCGGGGACGACATTGTACAATGTGCTCCATTAAAGCTGTCTGTCGCAAGAAAAATAGTGGTACTTTCAATAGCGGTACTATGTCATAAAGTCGGACACGAACCAGCTAACTTTCACTATCACCACGCCGCTGTTGCATAATTGTAGTGAGCTACTACAATGCTATTATAATTTATATTAAAATGTATAACCATACAAATATGATAATTTTATTCATCTATCAATAAAGATTAGCATAAAAGTGTGATAGCTTTTGCTAAAGAATCCACAGAATGCGCATAGCAACAGTACCTTAATATTCAGTTAATGAAAACTGACGCGACGTACGTTTCCCTTAAATTATAGCAATGCATTGACAGTAGAAAATATTTTTACTGTATTTTCCTTCCTTTCAAATTCCGCCTTTCACCGGATGGACAACTTACTCGTTTACCACCATAAATAATAGGTACGAGTAGGTAATATTAATTCTAAGGAAACGTAGGATAGTTTCCATAGAATATATATATTGTATAATTAATAATGTATACCATAATGTACTATTATTTTATCCTACTACACAAACATTTTTATTGACTCTACCAGGAAGAGATTTTAAGAATTACTCAAATAATATCTCTAGTCTTGGACTTGTCTACAAAAAAAAGATAGGAGATGACCTAGAAAACTGAAATGGTTGATATAATCCTTTTTTGTGTGAAGTCTGTCAACCCACATATTACAATAATTAACGTAGTGTAAAACAACAGTTCTGATTTGAGGTATTTAAACCCTGGAAATAGTGTTTCTGACCATTAGAAGCTAAAATGCAATATGCTTATTGAAAAACAATAGTCGTTATGTATAATTCATTGTTATAATTACAAAAGATTAAATACTTTGCATAAGTTACTTTAACACAAGGGGATAAAGTTCCAAATGGAATCGAACAAGATAAATTCGTATATCGGGGCTTCGACAAGGCCGTGATAAAAAATAATCACAAAGCAAAATAGACTTTAACACGTCAGCATTCGGAACATAATAGCATGATGTATATTTGCTGAGGGGGGAGGCACACGTGGCGGGCGACCCGTCACAAGCGAGCTTGACCCAGTTAGTAGATGCACCATTTCGGTCCCTTTCTGAAAGCAAGGGCGGCCCTTTACCGCCAGCGTTGTTTAGGTCCTCGCATATTCCTTCCTCTTGATTCCTTTGTTCGATCACTCACACATCCTACGCTGCAACTCGGTGTGCGAACATCGATTTATTCTCCAAGAGCTTGTTAAACGAGGACATGATAAACATTAATAAAAGCAGCAATAGATTAACCGTGGATTTCGATCTAAACTTGTAACATTTGGCAAGATGCCGTGACACGAGCGCATCGCTTTTTCGCAGTCAACTCTACATCTCTTATAAAATTAATCGTCATACGCTGTTTACTATCTCGTGTATCCCATATACTTCATATGTTACGCGTTACAATTCATTTTGTTTGTATGTCAAACACCGTACCGATACGGTTAATCGAACAAAACGGTAACAGATAAAGTAAATAAAACAGCAATGGTTAATTGTACAAAAATAAAACAGTAGGCAGTTTATGAGAGATTCAAACAAAGACAACAATATGCCAGAATTAGTTATCGAGCAGTGAAGAGAGTGGTAAATTATATTCGAAGCATGGTTCATCGAATGCAGACAATGAACGAGTCCACACGTCGCGTCGCGTACTCACGAATCGCGGACACTTTGAACTTTGCATACAGCAATATAACATATCTACATACTTAAACATGCTTAATACATGTCTTCATCTCGTAATAATCAATTATCTATTATTAAACGTAATTCGCAAGTGAGATACTTCTTGAATGTTTTAGTCAGAAGTTCGCCGGATCGACGCGAACAAGATTAAATACGAATCAAGGCTGGAAGTTTATATCGACTTCGCATTTAGTGCCTGAAAAATTAACTCTTCTTTTTATTTATTTTTATCGTAGCCTTTATATTACGCATATTATCGTATTGTAAAACGTGTAGACGTAAATGTTAAAATAATACTGCGCATATAGAATACTCCAGAGACTATTCATAGGGACTGACCTAAAATAGCTGCGACGATCCTCGTACGTCCGACATTTAACGAATTTGTCAAGTCGACGAGTATTCTTTGTTCATTGTACCGTAAAGATTGAAAGCTATTCATCACCATTAGATAAACCATTATTGTTAATATGTTCCTCCATGCGTTTAGTAATGCATTTAAATTAATAAATGCAGTTCTTTACAAATGCGGTTTGAAGAATATTCAGACTTGCAATTTTAGAGAACCAGGACTAAAACATAATATATTATCTAGTTACGAGGAATCCCCAGAAATAGAAAGCTTGGGTCTATTAGGAACAGCCTCTACCATAACATAATTATCATAATTAAAATTATGATATTGAGAACCTGTGATATAAATCAAACTAGGCCAAATGCAGAATATCGTGTCCTCGTCCTGTGGTACAACGTATCGATTAAAGAAGTACACTGTCACTGTCTATTATTCGCATCTAAAAAATTATGATAATTTAAAAAGTCGCTAATGTTACCTTTTCAAATTTTATAAACGTATTCATTATTTTACGTGCCAAAATAAATTCAACATAGTAACAAGTGCATACGGTGCATATGATTTAATATTGACATAGTAAAACTTCATTATACAAATTACGAATATTGTGAAGATTTTGGATTTAAAAGAATTCTGGGTTTAGTTTAGTAGAGGTATGGAGACAGAATCAAAAAGATGAGAAGAAGAATGGAGTGAAATGTGCCATGAAAAAAGGAGTGTCTTCTGACGACAGCTGAGAGAAAATGAAACCGCATAACATTTTGCGCTGACCTCAAGTAATATGGGTCCAGAGCAAGCAGAACAAAAAGAGATAACTCTTAAGGGTAATATTCTATTCAATAATAATTATCTGATAAGATAATAAGTGGGGAATGTTAGTAATGAACATTATTTAATGTAATTCTTAAATAAAAATCTTAATAATATTTTATTATTAAATACTTTCTTTTTTTTACATTCACAGCTTTTTATTATTTTGATTTATGGTGATTCCATTTGCTATCACCAGAAATCAACATCTTGTAACAACTCTTGAAGTACAATTTTTATGCAAAATAAACAATTTTATTTATTCAAATTAAAATTCGACTATGAATGTGCCTTATCTTAATTTATCCTACCCTACTTGGCTTGGGCTGTCCCTACCGAGTTA